>CM017801.1:24815551-25415551 GCA_008086715.1 Sitobion miscanthi | reverse complement strand
GGTACTCGAATTTGTACTTCAAACAATATCAAAATAATAATATCTAAAATAATATCAATCTATTATAGAAGGTACGTTTTCCATTTGATTTTCGAATAATAACTTATTAAATTTTCCCTTAAAAACTGGGCCAGGGAATATAGTGCATGCCTTGCGTCTCCTATTGTTGCGGCACTGTAGATTCGTTTATTCGTGGTTTTTCCGTCCGTTTTCTGTATGTAAGGTAGTCTTTATATAAGGTGGACTATCCGCTTATTAAATTCTATAATATTCTACAATATTATAGATTATTTTTCTAAAGTTATAATTCTAATAATTTCTATTTATTTGTATTTCATATTACTTTTTATTGTTTTTACTGGACGTTTTCTAGCCGGATATTTTTGGGGCCGTATATCATTTGCGAATTGTCTATTTACATGCACCAAATTATCGTACATCATATGCGCATCAAAATTCTGAACAATAGATGGGTATAAAAATTATTGTACACACATATAATATTATATAGATAATGAATAATTTAATATACATAGGCACAAGTTTTGTGACACTCAGTTCAATTAGGCACATTACATGGCCATAGTTACAGTAAAAAATATACATATAACATATAGGTAGTTTGAGTAAAAATTAATTGAACTAAATTGTGTTCAGTTCAATTAGGAATATTACAGTCATAGTTATAAATTATGTCATAGTTATAAATTGAACATAAATTGTACTCTGTTGGATTAGGCACATACCAATTACAAATATTTTGTAAAAAATCACGTATACTTTAGTTATTAATCTCGTGCTATATAGTGATGCGCAAACGACAACCGGCAATTTTTGGTACAGGTTCTTTTTGAACCGGATATTATATACTGAACCAAATGACGGGTCACCTACGGTAATTGGGCCATTACAGATTCACATTTATATAACAGATAGACTCGGTGATAGGGCCACTATTAAATTTTAAATTTTAATAAAACAATATTTAGTATACTACGAAGTTACTATACTTTACACTGCACATGAAACTTTACTCGAAGCGACTGCGTGCCTTATCAAAAGGTAGTAGGTAAATTATCCAATATTAAATAGTATAGAACTAGGAGGGGATGCCATCAAATGAAATGGATAAAAATGGCCAAAAGCGTAATTTACAAAGAATATAAAATACTATACATACTTTAAAACTGTTTTTTCATTAATATTAATTATTTCCACCGTGTCGTCTAGATGCACTCGTAGTTCGTATAATTGGTACCTATCTAACAGATGTGTAGAAAAACCGGTGGTAATTAATGCTAAATTATACACGTGCGTGAAGTTGGCCCACCCACTTTGGCTTAGCGGTTCAAAATCTTCACCAAAAGTTTGCGAGTTAATTGCGAGAATTTGCGAGTCCACTTTTAGAATTTGCGAGTTAGCCGTCTTTGAGCTACAAAAAAAATAAGAATTGGTGGGCCAAGTTCACGTAGCCCACCCATGTCGCTCAAAAATTTCGAAATTTATACCAAAAGATGCGTCTATATTTGCGAGAATTTGCGAGTTCATTTTCAAAATTTGCGAGTTGACCCTTTACCCACCACAAATCCAATATTCGAACGTGAAGTTGGCCCACCCATGTTGCCCTACAACTTTGAAATCAGTATCAAACGATAGCGTGTTATTGCGAGAATTTGCGAGTCCACTTTCAGAATTTGCGAGTAAGCCGTTTGCGAATATTGATGGGTGGGCCAAGTTCACGTAGCCCACCCATGTCGCTCAAAAATGTCGAAATTTATACCAAAAGATGCGTCGCGATTTGCGAGAATTTGCGAGTTCATTTTCAAAATTTGCGAGTTGACCCTTTACCCACAAAATCCAATATTCGAACGTGAAGTTGGCCCACCCATGTTGCCCTACAACTTTGAAATTAGTATCAAACGATAGCGTGTTATTTGCGAGAATTTGCGAGTCCACTTTTAGAATTTGCGAGTTAGCCGTTTTTGAGCTACAAAAAAAATAAGAATTGGTGGGCCAAGTTCAAGTAGCCCACCCATGTCGCTCAAAAATTTCGAAATTTATACCAAAAGATGCGTCGCGATTTGCGAGAATTTGCGAGTTCATTTTCAAAATTTGCGAGTTGACCCTTTACCCACAAAATCCAATATTCGAACGTGAAGTTGGCCCACCCATGTTGCCCTACAACTTTGAAATTAGTATCAAACGATAGCGAGTTATTTGCGAGAATTTGCGAGTCCACTTTCAGAATTGGCGAGTCACTATTTTAATCACCAAACTCATTTCCTTAATTCCTTACGAGAATTAAAATTTGATAATTACCATTATAAGGTATTTGAGGATAATACAAGTTATTTTGCGAAAATAAAATCGTTTTTATACGTCTTGATGTTTTTCGCAAGTAGGTACTATATACCGTGTTTTACGAGAAAAAAACATTAAATAAACATTGCACACATCATGAAACAAAAAAATAGTGGGTGTTTTGATGAAATGGTGGCGAAGATTCAAATTGTTGTATTTTACATCTAGTGTACTAATAGCTGAGATATTTCTAACTAAAACACAATAGTCAACTATTGTGAAAAAGTTTACTTACTTGGATTTGTACTCGTAAAAAATATTCTTAAATAATATATTATATAATAAATTCACTAACATTACCTACTAACAATCATATAATTTTGTCATAACAGTTCAACGCACACAATTAACTTGTAAATATGTTAAAATAAAATATTGGATTTTGTGGGTGAAGGGTCAACTCGCAAATTTTGAAATGAACTCTCAAATTCTCGCAAATCGCGACGCATCTTTTGATATAATTTCGTCATTTTTGAGTGACATGGGCCAAGTTCACGTTTAATCGCTTTAATATTATAAAACCCTATTGTTTATAAAAAAAAATTTAATTCAATAAAAAAATTTGTATTCTAAAAAAACATATGAATTAAAAAAATCTAAATTCATAAAATATAAAATTTGTTAAAAATCTGAATTTAATAAAAAAATTTAAATTCAATAAAAAATTCTGTTATATATTTACAACTATTTTTATTTATTTTTAAATATAAATAGATTCATCAAATACAGATTTTATATCAAATTAGATATTGTATTAATTTTTTAACAAATAAAATTTTTTTTAATAAAATTCAGATTTTATTCAATACAGATGTTTTATTGAATAGAGATTCGTTGTTAAAAAGGTATATACTTTATTGAATATTGATTTTTTTTATCAAATAAAGATTTTTTTTTTGAATATAAATTGTTTTATTCTACTTGAATTTTTTTATTAAAAAGATGTAAAAATTATCTTTGTGGAATTAAAAGTCCCAGTTGATTAAAATAATATAAAAAACTATATTTTGATGAAAAATTCGTATTCAATAAAAAGTCTATATTTGATAAAACAATTTATGTTCAATAGATTTTTATTTATTACAGGTGTTTTATTGAATATAGATTCGTTATTAAAAAGGTATTTATAAGGTACTTAATTATTAAATATTGATTTTTTTTATCAAATATAAATTTTTTAAAAGCGATTAAATATACTATGGTTGGGGGAGGTTTTTTAGTGTACCATACGGGCTATATGTTGGGGGGGGGGGGGAGGTAAGCAACTTCATGGCCACTAGGGCGCTGCGTGGTCATAAGTTAAAAACAATGTTTATAGTTTAAAATAAAAGTTTTCAATTCTAAAACCTGGTTTTCAAATGTTTTCAAATTATTTTCAAAATAATGGCGAAGGTTTGGAGAAAATTGGACAATGTGGGGGGGCCAACTTCACACACGTCAAAAAGTAACAGTTATTTTAAATTTTAATTTTAGATAGGTATAGAAGTATTCATCAAAATTATATTCTTTTTAACAATTTTTATTCTGAATAACTTTTTTCTCTTAATTCTCCATTTTTTTTATATATTATTGAAATATTATTAATTTTAAATTTTTATGTACATAAGTAAGTGAGGGTTTAATGTAATATTTTCGTTTTTTAAAACACTTATTTTTTGAGCAAGATCGTTATGAAGCTCCCAAATATGGTTTCGTGATCTGTATACATATGTTACATAATGACCTCCAGATACAAAATTAACAATGCCTGCCAGAAAGAACCTGAAATTATAATTATAGTATATAAAATAATATATATATTAATAAAGAAAAGTATATTTTAGTTACTTTGTATTTAATTTTTTTGGAATATGCTGAAGTTGTATCGGTTGTTAAAAAAGTCAGTCTCGATAAATATGTTCACCCAATACTCTTGATGAGATTTTAATATCTCCGCATTTTGAACACTTTGAATTTCGGTTCTCTGTGTATACATTTAATAATGTTTGTAGTTGTATAATATCACTGTTGGACGGTAAAATTATAGTTGGCGATGGTCTTGTGATATATCCACATTTATTACAAGAAATACATTCTGTGGCACTTGGTTCATCTTTCAAATAACTTTGAATTTTTTTGTTACATTACATTCAGCATTAATTGTACTTTGTGGGTAGATCTCTGATTTATTAAAATGCATTAGTAACAAGTCTACTCTTCTTCTATAAATAATTTTGTTTGGTCCTTGAATTGCCAGGTCTTTTGAAAATTGTAAAAAAGGTTTTCTGCACAATCATTGATATACTGCTGATATGCATTGTTGTCATTATACGCCACGGCTATTGCAACTGCAATGGCGTCAAATGCACATGTATTGGTAACCATATAAACATACTTTTTGATTTTGCACTGATTGGAAATGTTTCCATTGAGCAATAATGTCTTTTTATGCGACCTCATTCTGGATCTATTCAAATTCGGTCGATGTCTTGACATGGTTTGGTATACTTAGTTGGCCTGGTAATTTTTTTTTATTTTTTTCAAATGGTCCGTTTGATATATTTTTTAAGCCATCCAACTCTCTTCTTCTTTTAATGTGTCAATGCTGTCACAGGACCGTGACGAGGATGTACTGTACTGGCTCATTTTATCACATATTAAATTATGGTCCTCAATGTTGTCATCGAATTCATTTTGTCCCAACTTCATGATTTGATTATCATCAAAATCCATCCAACTATCAGGTTGTATAGTGTTGTAAATGTTGTCATCGAATTCATTTTTTCCCGACTTCATGATCAAATGATCATCACCAAAATCAATCCAACTATCAGGTTGTATATTGTTGTTAATGCTGTCTAATGAACACGACGAAGATCTTCTTTCCAAATTTAATTTAATACGCTTTGTGTTCTCATAGTTGTCATCGAGTTCTTTTTTTGGGGATTTAGGAAATAATTGTTCACTTCTTGCTATCGTCATTGAACTTTTTAAATTATTTAAATGTGTAATTACAAAACGATCCGCTGTCATTGGTTTGAAATCATGCCTTAAAATTTTGTTTTTAAGTTCAGAAAAATCACCTTCTACTGATGCTGAAGTCGCTGTAGAGTAAGGAGATTTGAAATATTCTGACATGACATTTGACCATAACGGAAACTGTTTGGAAATACGTAATACATTTCTACGAAAATCAGGATGAAAATATGCGTTTAAATCATCACTTCGTACTAAAGATTTTGAAGAGCTTTTTGAATCAATATCATTTAAAAAATCATTGATATATAAACTTGAACTCTGATCAATGTTTGCTTCTTGTTCAATAAAATCTTCAATTTCAGAAAACTCTTCATCTGAAGTTTTTAGATTTGGGATTTCAGTTACCCCTAAGGAAAATCAATAAATAAACTAATGAAACAAATTTAATATAAAACAATTATTGCATAATGTACAGTACGAGTCGAGTGTACCCCATAATTGAGTAGACCATAACTACAAATGTGTTAAAGGAAATATATTATTGATTTACATTTTAAATTAGTGCATACGAAAATGATCTTGAAAGAAGACAGCTTATATTCCCTACTCATTTATTTTTGCTGAAAATATTGTATATTTTGAAAAAAATATTGTGTGTATAAAATTAATAATATTCATTAAAAGTTTCAACTTCCACTAAGTTTTTAAATTAAATTAAAATATTTAAAATCATTATTTTTTAGTTAATATTCAATTTCGTCACGTTCAAATTTCAAATGTCAATGAAATGATTGTGTTTATTTATTTTTAGCTTGTATGTTTTAGTGATAAATACTTATGAATTATGATGAACTTTTTACTAAATCATATGCATTGGATTCTATAAAATGATTTTAAAAATATGTTCGTAAGTTTGATGAATTTTATAAAAGTTTGAATTACTAACTATATACATATGTATAATTTAATCAGTGCTTGGAAAGTTCCTTTGAAAAAGTGAAAAAGGAATTAGTTCACGTTCACGTTCCTCTTGTAAAAAAAATAAAAAGGAAATAAATCCTTTACCGTTCCTGTCTTGAAGAAAGGAACTAGTTCTTTTCTCCGTTCCTTTCCTCGTTAATTATCTCGTTCCTTTTTAATGTGAAGTAAAAAAAAAAATAAGGGTAAAAACATAGGTACATTTTTATACTTTAATTGTTTTAATTTAAACAGTACTTCTGTACAATATATATATAACTATTACTATCAGTGGCGTAATAACGGAGGGGATTTTGGGGATAACTCCCTCCACGAAATTTTTGAATAATTAAATTTATTAAGAGGACGTTATACCCGCATGTGTTGTCTCCGTCTTACAAGTGCGTAACATAGCAAATCTACGCTCAGCAGAACACGTGTAGCTCCGTTGGTTTAAAAATTAGAGTGAATTGACCTCTCATAAAACCTAAAGTTAAGATTATTATCTAGACAACATCATAGGATTTTTAGTATATTTTAATTTTAACGTGAGTTATGAGTATTTTAAAATTGTACATTTTTTATACATCTTAAAGTACTCATAACTCGCTTAAAAATTAAAATATACTAAAAATCCTATGATGTTGTCTAGATAATAATCTTATCTTTAGATTTTATGAGAGGTCAATTCACTCTAATTGTTAAGCCAACGGAGCTACACGTGTTCTGCTGAGCGTAAAATTTGCTATGTTACGCACTTGTAAGACGGAGACTTATTGCAAGGTTCAAATTAAAAATTAGGAATAAACAATAATTTATAATTTTAAGAACATACCTTTTATTTGACTCAGTAATTTCTTTTTTGAAACTTCAGATGGGCAATCAGTCTCAATTGATTCCGTTAGTTTTCCACAATATCGACTCATAGACAAAGTTAAAATATCCATTAAAATTGTCTTAAAACTTTCCAAAGTCTTAGAATTTATCAATAAAATAATACACCTGTAATTATAAATTATCAAAAACGTTTATTTATTGTTGATATGTATTATTTAAATTCAGTTATATACCTGACATAAAACTCTTTTAAATGAGTATTTCCAATTCCTTTCCAACATTTCCATCGAGTTACTAATTTGACTAGATGAGCTATATCGATCCGTATGTAGCACAATGTGAGTTTGGTCTGTGTTTTTCTCTCTAATATTTTTAAACATAAATCGACGTATTCACGTAATGTAAGGCCACCACAAAAAGCTCTCGATATGGCACCCAATAATGCCATAGAATAGTCAGTTACTGTCTCTTGTGGTGCAGTTACTCCGTCATTTAACCACATCATCAACCAAGAATAAATTGTAAAGGTATCTTGCCTTTCACTTATCATTTGAGTCACCGATACTTGATAATCTCCATTAGATAATACAGCCTCATATAGAAAAATATGACTCGATAATACTCCCTCTTTGGTCCGTTTCAGTTTTTTTACAATACTGCCAGTAGCGTCAATTGCTAGCCTGACATAGGTCTTTTTCAGCTGTTTGTAAACAACTAGTTGACAAGGAGTCCAATAATGAATAATGAAAGGATCAGCACATACATAATGAATTGATCCTGCATAGCTAGAATGTTTAAACTCTATAAGGGACATTATAGGACATTTTAATACAATGCCCAATTTTTTGTCTTTTTCTTGTTGCTTACATTTTCGTAGCACACATTTTTTATAAATATTAGGAGGAATTTTATCTCCAAACTGTAGAGGAGCAACTTCGTCTCTAACCCAATTACTGGCGCAGTCATGTAATAAATGCTGGCCTACTTCCGTTCTTTTTTGTGCATTTAATGGCCGTTTTGACACATGATTAGATTTCAGATCGACTCCAGTCAAACAAATATTTGTCACTAATGGCATGGCTTCATCTGGTTTCTTATCAACCCAACCTGTAGCATTTGCACCGCAATCCTTACACTTTCCAGAAAATGTTATGTAATTTTTGGATCTTGAGCTATCATTTGCTAATCGACAACGCTTATAAATGATATTACAAGGGGCTTTACAACATTTTATAAACCAATCGTTGATAACATTGGTCCATACACCTGGTTTTAAGGTTAAGTATGATTTTGAATTTTTATTTCTTCCGTATTTTATTTGTATTGGATTCATTTTTATATAATCTCTGTAAGGTATATCGAATGTGTAAATATGGCTATCCTCTGATGCATCAGTCTCGCCATCTGAGTCACTATTTTGATCGGTTTCCGCTTCTACTAAAGTAGCATTATCAATCGAAGGTCTAGATATAAGTAATTTTAAATTGTTTTTCCAGGAATGACGGTTTTGAGATACATTATTGTATAAAGTATGAGGAGAAACTTTCCTATCAAGACTTTCACTCAGTTGAAGCCACAGTTTATTAGAATAAGGAATTACATTTCCAACAGAATCAAACAAGTGGTCTGCTACAGATTTTAATTCATTATATACCTTCTCATGGGGAACGGTTGGTTTTCTTCCACAAATGGCCTTAAAAAACATCGGAAACATAGATTATTGAAATTTGTTGCGAACAACACAATAACCATTTAAAATAAGCCCATATTATATTTTATATTACAATGTTTTTTTTGATTGGTTAAAAATAAAACTCCTGCGGGCGCCAGGGAACTAGGTACATTTCCCGACCCCCCACCCCAATTTCAATTTTTAATTATTTTTTTGCACCATTCCATTCGTTTGTAGTCGGTTTGTATTAATAAAAAAAATAAAAAATAAATATCAATAACATTTTAATTGTTGGGTAAAAATTCTTAAAAATTTAATAGAAGGCTCCTAATATATTGTTTCAAAGGTATAGATTAAAAATATCAAAAATCCGTAGTCACAATTTTTTTTTCTAAGTACTTAAAGTTCAAATGTTGACAGAATACGTAAAAATGACGAAAATTTGCAAATTATTTTGAGTTAGAAATTCATAAAAATTTTTCTATTTAAATCTAAGATTTGAAAATATAATACAAGATTCCTCATAAGTTCTTATACCTTTATCAAAAAAAAAATCTCTACCGGAAAGTCAAATCAAATTTTTATGAGCGTTTGAAGTTCATATTTTTGGATATTCAATCAATTTCTCATGTAGCGATTTTGTTATTTTGTTGTTATTCAAAAACTTAACCGTAGATACTTGAAAATTTTACTGAATGTTTATATTTTCATTTTATATACACTATAACATTTTGAAAATATTTTGACTCTTTTTGAGCTGTTTACGGACATTGTCAGTTTTTTTTAGTTTTTTTTTTTATAAATATCAATAAAGTTTTATTTGTTGGGCCCAAAAACGTGAAAATTTAATACATGGCTTCTAATATTTTGTTACAATTATATTTGAAAAATATTAAAAATCCATATGTGCAAATGTGCAAATTATTTTTAGTTTGAAATTCCTAAAATTTTTTATTTTAAAATGTAATACAAGATTCTTTATAAAGTTATCTACCTCTATCAAAAACAAAATATCTAACGAAGTCAAAATAAATTTTATGAGCGTTTGAAGTTCAATTTGTTACAACATTGGATATTAACTCGATGTCTCATGTAGTGATTTTGTTGTTTTGTTGTAGGTAATTCAAAAACGAATAACTGTATTGACACTTGAGATTTATATAATTATAATATCATATGTTTATTTTATTAATTCCTATACTTGATAACATTTTCAAAATATTTTTACTTGTTTTGAGCTGTTTACGGACAATTTCAATTTTTTAATTTAATTTTTTATACTTGATGAAATGTTGAAAATATTTTAACTTGTCTTGAGCTGTTTACGAACATTTAAAATATAAAATTTTGTTAGTTTTTTAGAGAAGTAATACTAACGCGGTTCCGCCTCTAATCCTAATAATAACGTGAAAAAAAAAAGATTTTTTATCTATAAATGTCAATAAAATTGTATTCGTTGGGTCAAAAAGCTTGAAAATTGAATACAAGGCTCCTGATCTATTGTTACTGTAGCAGTTGAATTTTTGTGTATTATTTAAGTTTTATACATCCTAACTCTACTCTCTAGTATTAACATTAGATTTATTTTTGTTTTTCTTTCACATATAATAATTCCGATATCATACATTTTATTTTAATTATTGTAATAATAATTTATTCAAACGATTATAATAAAAATATTATATGACATTTATTTTGTTATAGTTGTTACACATTTGATTTAATTTTGATTTTTTTCTTATTTAATTATTAAATTTATTTATTCCAATATATATTGTAATAATTAGAATTTTTTTATCATACCCAAATAGTTCGACAATTCAAGTAATACGGCTTATTGAAGTGGTTTACAGCAAAACTACCTATTATAAAAATTGTAGAGGAGAACATTTTTAACAATCGTATAGAGCCCGATTTTCGATATTTTGATTAGTTAGTTAAATAATTAAATGATAAAAAGTTTTAAAAAAACGTGTTAATTTACCATGTGATATTCGACTATTGGAACACGATATCAAAAATCGGGCTCTTTACGATTCTAGAAAAAATTCTCCACTACAATTTTTAAAATAGGTAGTTTTGCTGTATTATATTATAATCCGTATTACTTGAAGTACAAAAGTATAGTTTTTATTTGTATACAATTCGGATTCGAATAGAAATTATAATATTGAACGAAATTAAATAATGTTTGTCATAAATATAAATAATATTATATAATAATCATATTCTTATCTGGGTATTTATAAACTATGTACGGGCATAGTGTGAGCACGGCTGCGATAGAAAACTTGTTTTGACTTTGGGTGCGGTACGGCCGATATCGCGCGCGGGGTGGTGGTATGAACACGTCCTAGTATCGAACGCTGCACCTGCTTACGGGCGCAGCACATGACGAGCGTAATTAAACGTATTTTTTACCGAAAAACATGGTTTCGTAATTCAAGTAATACGGCTTATTGAAGCGTTTTACAGTAGAAATACCTATTATAAAAATTGTAGAGGATAATTTTTTACAGCATCGTATAGGGCCCGATTTTCGATATCATGTTTTAATCGTCCAATATCGTATGGTAAATTAACACGTTTTTTTAAACTTTTTATCGACTAATTATTTAACTAACTAATGAAAATATCAAAAATCGAGCTCTATACGAACCTAGAAAAAGTTCTCCTCTACAATTTTTATAATAGGTATTTTTACTGTAAATTGCTCCAATAAGCCGTATTACTTGAATTACGAAACCATGTTTTTATGCCATATTTTGTCTACTAGTGTGCCCTCTTAAAATACATACCTATTACTAAACGTGTTTTCTATGTAATAGATGAAAAATAGAAATATGTAAAAATAAAATATAAACATTTTTTTAAATTTTCAATTTTTTTTTAGTTCATTTAAATAATTATCTAGATAAGTATTTATAGATAACTAGAATTTTATCTAGATGAATATAAAGATAACTGAGTAGAAATTTATCTAGATAAGATAAAAGATAAATAAATTTATCTAGATAACTTATCCAGATAAATTTATCTAGATATTTCCCAACACTGGCAACGAAGTGAACGGAATCAGCTTTAATATGTATACCTACAATTAATGAATTATTGAGTCCTTTAACTTATACTTCTAAGTTATAATATTGTCATTGTTTTTCAACCGAGGTAACTATTACCCGGGCAACGCCGGGTGGGACAGCTAGATATAATAATAGTCAGATTTTTATAGAAATAATATAGATATATAATAATTATACTTATAATTTTAAATATAATTTTGTTTATCATAGGGTTGCTATTGGTTTTATAATTAGTCTTGATGAATAAGAAATTATCAAATTAGGAATTAGAAACGATTTTAAAAATTGTTTCACCTTTACAAAGCAATAAATGCGATAAAATATTATGATCACTGATCACTACAGCTACGCCGGTTATTAAATGACGAAAAAACACAAATTTTGAATCATATAGATATAATATATTTTATATAGTATTTTTAACAGCAACAAAGTGCACGATGATCAGCTATAAAAAAATATAGTACCTATATAAATATATAAATATACCTAGTATACGTATATTTATAAATTAATGCTTAATATGTATTATCATTATTATTATTATAAATCTACCTATATGGCTATATGCATTAGTTTATAAATTATATTATTATTGGTTTATTGGTATTTGAAGAAATATTAATTGTAAGTTCATACCAATTACTGAGTTTTTTTTTATTAGCTTTTAGTACATTAACTATTACAGCTTAACAGTTAACTTAGATTATAGAAATAATTCAATAACAACAAAAACGAATATATAAATTCAGTGGCGTATGTACAGGGGTGCAGCTAATTTTTTGGGCCCCTTATCATATATTCATTTTATAAGACCCAAACATAGGAATGTAAATTTTTTTTATGAAAATGATACAATATGTATTACTGGGTTACTATGTATTAACTACGTAGGTATCTATGATCAATATTTTACCTTTTTATTCTCCATGATTGGCAATAAATATTATTTAAATATGATTAGAGTAACACAAAACTTAAATAAGAATACTTATTAAGCACAGAACGAAAAAAAACAAGACGTTAATTCATAATAATTGTATTAAAAATAAAATAACACATGTTGAGGCTAGGTACTAGTACTGCTCGACTCACTGACCACAGACAAATAAACCAGAATTATTCAATATGGGTGAAAAAAACTTCGTGTTCAGCACAAAAATAATAAATATCGCTAACTATTATTAGGATAAAATTAATAGGTTCTAATTTATTTTATTAATAGATGTTTACTACAACAGACAACAGTCGATGCATAGGTATAGGTACAAACAATCCAAACCCGTAGGTATGAAATTAATATTATAATATTAGTGAACAAGATTGTATAGGATTACAACAACATTATATAAAATACTAAAGAGTCATAATAAATCTATTTACCAAATAATGTGTGTGCGTTGAACTGTTATGACAAAATAATAATATCATTGTTAGTAGGTAATTTTATTGAATTTAATTATCTATATATATATAAAACTGAAATCAAGCAAAAGAGGAAATCTTTATTACGGTTTGGCTTCGAAACTTCTTATCCAATTGTCATGCAGTTTTTTTTAAATGAAAGAGGATATCACGGAGAAGGTTTTAGGCATAAAATTAGTTCGATAAAGTTAATAAATAATTAGTTATTATTAATAATTAAAAATTTCGTGTCACGATGTATGTTCGCCATAAACTCCGAAACTACTGGACCGATTTTGATGAAATTTTTTACACCGTGTGTAATTTTTTCCAACTTAAAAGATAGGCTACTTTTTAATGCTAAAAGTCCAACCCAAGGAGGTGCTCAAACAGGAATTTTGAGATTTACGTTGGAAATGTTAGTTTATAAACGGTTTCTATTGGTTATAGGAGAATAATTAGTAGAAATTAATATTTATTATTTTTATTGGTTGCCATTGGTTATCGGGCAGATCAGATACAATCATGCATCAAATCGAATTTTCACACATTGCCTACAATAATTACAAAGGTGGATGAGTTGCACTATAGCCGCTGATCGGCGTGTGCGGTGGATTGCCTACTTGATATGGTGTCGACACAGTCGGATTGCTTACCAGGGTATCTGAATTGCACTTACTGCAACGAGTTACACCCAAAAAGAATTGAACAATCACAATTTTTTTATAGTTTCATTTTTTACGGGCAACGAAGTGCGCGAGATCAGCTAGTATAATATATTATTAAGAATATTTTTTACGAGTACAAATCCAAGTAAGTAAACTTTTTCACAATAGTTGACTATTGTGTTTTAGTTCGAAATATCTCAGTTATTAGTACACTAGATGTAAAATACAACAATTTGAATCTTCGCACCATTTCATCAAAACACCCACTATTTTTTTGTTCTCATGATGTGTGCAATGTTTATTTAATGTTTTTTTCTCGTAAACACGGTATATAGTACCTACTTGCGAAAAACATCAAGACGTATAAAAACGATTTTATTTTCGCAAAATAACTTGTATTATCCTCAAAATACCTTATAATGGTAATTATCAAATTTTAATTCTCGTAAGGAATTAAGGAAATGAGTTTGGTGATTAAAATAGTGACTCGCCAATTCTGAAAGTGGACTCGCAAATTCTCGCAAATAACTCGCTATCGTTTGATACTAATTTCAAAGTTGTAGGGCAACATGGGTGGGCCAACTTCACGTTCGAATATTGGATTTTGTGGGTAAAGGGTCAACTCGCAAATTTTGAAAATGAACTCGCAAATTCTCGCAAATCGCGACGCATCTTTTGGTATAAATTTCGAAATTTTTTGAGCGACATGGGTGGGCTACTTGAACTTGGCCCACCAATTCTTATTTTTTTGTAGCTCAAAAACGGCTAACTCGCAAATTCTAAAAGTGGACTCGCAAATTCTCGCAAATAACACGCTATCGTTTGATACTAATTTCAAAGTTGTAGGGCAACATGGGTGGGCCAACTTCACGTTCGTTCGAATATTGGATTTTGTGGGTAAAGGGTCAACTCGCAAATTTTGAAAATGAACTCGCAAATTCTCGCAAATCGCGACGCATCTTTTGGTATAAATTTCGACATTTTTGAGCGACATGGGTGGGCTACGTGAACTTGGCCCACCCATCAATATTTCGCAAACGGCTTACTCGCAAATTCTGAAAGTGGACTCGCAAATTCTCGCAAATAACACGCTATCGTTTGATACTGATTTCAAAGTTGTAGGGCAACATGGGTGGGCCAACTTCACGTTCGAATATTGGATTTTGTGGGTAAAGGGTCAACTCGCAAATTTTGAAAATGAACTCGCAAATTCTCGCAAATATAGACGCATCTTTTGGTATAAATTTCGAATTTTTGAGCGACATGGGTTGGCTACGTGAACTTGGCCCACCAATTCTTATTTTTTTGTAGCTCAAAGACGGCTAACTCGCAAATTCTAAAAGGACTCGCAAATTCTCGCAATTAACTCGCAAACTTTTGGTGAAGATTTTGAACCGCTAAGCCAAAGTGGGTGGGCCAACTTCACGCACGTAAATTATACATAAAATATACATTATATGCCTACGCATTCTCTTATTGAATATCATATTATTATGAGACACAACTTAATCTGAGTTTAACGGGTTTTAATTTAACTTACCTAAATATTTATTCTGTCATTACCAAATAAAAATAAAAATAAACCAAAACCAAAACCTATAGTAAAATTTAGATACAGCCTAAATGAAAAATTTAAATTTCAAAATTCCAAAACTAAAAAAAAAATTGCTAGAAATCGCGCTTTAGAAAGAATGGGCAAGTAAATGATTTTTTTTAACTCTGTTAAGTTAAAAGTTAATACACACTTTTTGTTAACTATTTATTAAGTTAAAAAAAAGTTTATTTGTTTATACAACGCTAGAGTACTTAACTTTAACTTTTTAACTCGTTAATGCCCAGTCTTGCGCTTTAGTATAGAAAATAAAATAAAGATCAGAAAATGAATACGCCGACAAATACAAAGCTATCTACTTGAAAATGGCAAAACTTTAAAATACCAGAAAACATAAAAACGATATATTTTAAATTATTAATACTAAATAGGTATATACAATTTAGATGTGTTATATGTTTTATAGAATGGTTAACTAAGTGGCCGACAATAATACATGGGCACTACCTGCTTTTAAAGTCCGTGCACGCCTATGATGGGAGGTCAGTCTTGGATAGTATTCGAAATACTTTTTAAGTATAAAGAATATTTTTATAATACTTCTTCCAACAGTATTCTGAACAATTATTTAGAATATTTTTTAAAAGTATATTATTCCAACAAAAAAAAAAAATTAAATACTTATTGTTTATAATAATAAATTGTTTTCTTGTTTACTGTATATTTTTCCAATATTATACAAGTCTTAAAATTTTAAATCTAGTATCCACAACTTAAATTATATTATATTTAGCATTATTAAATTATATATGTTGGATATTTTTCCCGAAGAAAAGTATCATTGGTTTAATATTTAATACAAGGTAGATTGGCAGATCAGTGATTGGGCCACCATTAAATTTTAAATTTTAATAAAACAATATATAATATGATAATACGAAGTTATAATACCTAACACTGCTGCGCACATGAAACTTTACTTAAAGTGACCACGTGCCTTATCAAAAGGTAATAAATTATCCAATATTCAATAATATTGAAATAGGAGGAGTTGCTATAACAAAAAATGGATAAAATAGCGAAAAGCGTAATTCACAAAGAATATAAACATCGCTATAAATGCCATTGATAATTTTCATTCGCATTTAAAAAAAAAGTGTCTTTATGTCACATCTTAATATTCATAATTGTACTTAGGTTTTATTGAGAGTTCTATGAAAACTTATATTAAAATTGGAAGTACAAGAACATTAAAATACTGAAAATGAATTGTAATTAAAAAAAAAAAAGATTGTCTTAATGAAATTAAAAAAAAAAACGAAAAAGTGAAAAACAGATTTTAATTTGTAAAATCTTTCTTATATTATTTGAAATAATAATTGTATTTTTAAGTATTAGAAAAAAATTGTTTTTTTACTTTAAATTTAATTTTTTTTTTATTTAGTTAACCCGCGGAAACTTAGACCATTGGGTGGTTTTTTAAATTATGATGGAGGGAACAGTAGGTGTAAACACTTGTTTGTAGTTTTGTTAGATTTTCAAGTGGGCACCCGTAGGTATCTGCCATGCCCGGGTGGGGGATGGAAGCACTTGATCTTCGGACACCGTCAATTGCCCGAAGACAACTGCCGCCCATGAACCGAGGTTCGAACCAACGCCGGTGTGCGTCATAACTGACGCATTAGTCCGCTTGTCCACTCCGTCCCCAAAATTTTAATTTGTATATTTTTTGTTATACATTTGTAAGCAAATATTATATACGAAGCAGGCCGTGGCGTATACATAATTTTTGAAAGAGAGGGGGGATCAAAAAAAAAGAAAACGACATAACTAAATAGAAGGAGAAAATTGGGAAATCCCCACCCTTCAAATTTTTTTACTAAGGTATAAAAAGCCAATCGGGGGGGGGGGGGATCTGACCCCCCCGACCTCTCTTGTCTACGCCTCTGGAAGCAGGTAGATAAAATGTGGCCACATAGTAACAAAATATGCACAATTACTTGAAATAATTTTCCACACGTTTTACTTTTGAATTTAAACATAACTAACAGTGGACGATTCAAAAATGAACGAAGCCTGTAAACAGCATGCATTTATTATTGTTCTAATGTTTTATTTCTGTTAATCAAGTGTTTCCCTGTAATCCCTGTCTATTGAAATAATAAATTAAAAGTAAAATGTAAACATTTGTTTTTTACCTGATATAAGTAGTACATAGTGTCGACCATATTGATTGTAGTTACTAACTACCTAAATTAGTACTAACAGTCTGCGGTTTTCGTATTATCTATATCTATGTGACCGTACAAAGTGTACTACAACCATATTGTATAGTGCAGGATTTCCACGCTTCGATAACGACCCACTACGTTTATTAAATCTAGATTAGTACCTAGTTCGTTTAAAACTCTCAGATTATTTTTGAAGACAATGTATTCATACAGTTAATACAGTTCTAAAAAATTGCCCATGATTTCGAAACCTAACGAGTTAGAATAGAAATTTAATAGATTTACAAATTCCAATTCGTCATATTTTCAAGATGAACGGAGTTTGTCTAAAGATACGGTACCTATTTATATTCAACAGTAATGCGGTATATCATTTATAACGCACACATTTTCTTTTCACACAACCCGCTGCTTAAAAACAAATAATATTATCGGCGAAAACCAAAAGCGCTAATCGTCTATTTTTTTCGATAGACTAAAACTGAAAATTCTTTTGTACTTCAGCAGTGGGATAAAAGCGCAGAAATAAATTTTATTCCCTGATATGATATTGTACCCGTTACACTATAAGTCTCAGTTTAAAATTTCATGTTTATTACCTATATTTATTTCTTAAATATTATATAGTATTTTTATATTTCAGAAGCAACAGTGATCGAGTTCGATTGAAGTTTAGTATCTATTATCGTATCTTATTTTACCGTAACAAATTCGCAGCAAACGAATTGCGTCTCAAGATCCCTTTTTCATACGAATTGCGTCCCGATAATATTTAACAACTACACTAATTGCGTCCCGATAATATTTAACAACTATACTAATTGGCGTCCAATATAAATACATTATTTTCCTTCCCATTTAATACAGACTTAGGACTGTCAATAGCAACATAAAATATTATATTGCTAAAGGTAGATTAAAAATATTGTTTTTTATCGTTTCGTAATTATTATGTACATCAAAAATATTGTTTTCGTCGTTAAATTTAAAAATAATAATTAAAAAAAAAATTTCAAAAAATATAAGTTAGGTTATAAGGTTATAGTTTTCACATGTTATTATAATATTATTTGTGGCTCGGTAAAAATTTGAACGATACAGTTTTAACATAATCAAAACGTGTAATTTCGTTTAAGTCGTATTTCATCATTTGATTTCTTAAAAATTCTTGTTTTTCACATATTTCACGTCTTATTTTCTTCCTTTGACACTGCTACGAATTTTTATGTAAGTGTCTTTTTGTACGTTTTTAAGTACATAAATAAATTTATAGATATTTGGATGAGCAGAATAAAACATACCGTTTAATTTTGAATGGAAAGCTTCACAGCTATTTGTTGTCCTTGTAATTGATCCCGAATACATTGCCCATAAAGAAGGAGGAAAGTCACAATCGGGGGTTAAATATGTGTTTAAAATATAATCTGTAAATGTTTCTACTTTTTTATTCTGTGGTAAAATTGATACTATATCATCGGTAAAACAGTTTTCTACATCTTCAGGTTTCAAAAAAGGGAGATCAAAAAATATTTTTAGGTAATTGCTTATTTCTGAATTTAGATTATATTCATTAATCAAACCTAGAGCTTGAATTTTTCTCCACCAACTCTGGCCTAAATGGAATCGGCATCCTTTTAATTCGACAGATGGCCAAACAAATAATGCGGCCGAGTGAATTGCTTTTTCGAAAGCTAAAAAAGCTAAAAAAAAAACTAATGGTATGTAATTTCCATTTGATAAACCGTGAATGGTGAATAATTGTGTAAATAACTTAGGACAACTTTTAAAAGTTCCATCAACAAATATTGTGTCAACTTGACCTAAGAACTTCAAATTAGTTATTGTTGAAAAAACTAGTATATTATTTTCATGGTCGTTAACTAATAGAAACTTTTCATCTTGGTTACTTTTAATGTTTTCTTCTTTCAATGAATTATGTAAATCTAATATATTATTTGGCAGCTTGGGAGTTACAGATGCTCGGGCGTGATGCATATTTTTGCGAATTAAAGTTAAATCATAACTAGTCAATGTCGATACGTCATTTGACAATTCCCTATGAATAAGTTTTGAGGGTTTATCATAGAGATCGTCTATTGCCTTTCGTTTTAAATTATTGCTTAATTTTTGTCTGTTTAATATTTCTACCGAATCGTTTTCATGGTTATGATCAGTAGGACGTTTCAACATTTCATTTTTATCGTTTAATTTAGCATATGACTTAAATGTTTTTTTGACACACTTCCAACGTTGTATATCATTTTTCAATAGTTTATGAAAACAAAATTTAAAATCGTTATCGTTTGAATCCTTTATAGAAATCAATGTTTTATTTTTTTCACTTATCATAACGTCACTTACAATTAAACTCATATTTTTAAATAAAATAGAACAGCGCACAATTGTCAACGAAACGGAATCGAAAGACATACTAACCGATTTTTTTTCAGAAATACTCATATAGTCTTATCGATTATTGATTGAGATTATCAAAGGTATATTCTGATATCAGATAATCGAGACACAATTAGAACAGACGTATCGAAAACCCGGGACGCAATTCGTATAGTCGTATAGAAAACCCGGGACGCAATTAGTATGTCACAAATCGCAATTTTTATATCGGGGACGCAATTCGTATGCAGCCAACAAATTACAGTGACGGTTGATAACCCTTTAAGATAACTATACCTACAGTAAAATATACAGTATGAACTTATATCAAATGGTAATTTATTTGATAACTATATACCTTTATAATATATTGTAGATTATTATATGACTTTCGATTTATTTTTAATTGAAACAATTTTGAAATTTGAATGAAATATTTTAAATCTTTCTGTATCTATCCACCTGTATTTTATTTATTTATGTATTATTATATTAAAGTATATAACAAAACATATTTATAGAAAAAAAATTAAAAAAATTGAAAACTAACAATGTACGTAAACAGCTCAAAAATAGCCAAATTATTTTCAAAATTTTGTCATGTATAGAAAATGCTAATATAAACATCCAGGTAAATTTTTAAGTATCTACAGTCATACGTTTTTTAATTACAACAAAATAAGAAAATCGTTACATAAGAAATGGAGTGAATATCAAATGTTTTAAAACTATGAATTTCAAACGCTCATAAAAATTTAATTTGACTTTCTTATTGACATTTTTTTTTTTTTGATAAAGGTAGACAAACTTATGGATAGGAGGTATGGAGGTCTCCGCCGATCGATGAAAATCTATTTTCGGTTTACTTATTAGAACGACTCGACATCCGTGTTCCTGGTAACACCAGACTCCCAAGACCATGCACGCATGTGACCCCCTTTATCTCCTTAGCTATAAACAATAATGTTGTCCTTTCAATGTAATTTGATTGACCCAACCGTCAACTAATAAATATTTTGGATTCTGAGTGGAACGATGGAATGTATTGATTTTACAGGGAGCATACTACCTACTTGCGTCCGAAATTATTATCATAAAAATTTAATTTGACTTTCTTGTAGACATTTTTTTTTTTGATAAAGGTAGACAAACTTATGGATAATCTTCTATAACATTTTCAAATCTTAGATTTAAAACGAAACATTTTTATGAATCCTCAACTCAAAATAATTTGCCAATTTTCGTGATTTTTCCGTATTATGTCAAGATTTGAACTTAAATGCTTATAAATAAAAACTGTGACTAAGGATTTTTAATATTTTTCACCCAACAAATAAAGTTTTATTGACATTCATAAAAAAAAAAAATACTAATAAAATTGGAAACTGAAAATGTTCCTAAACAGTTCAAAACAAATCAAAATATTTTTAAAATTTTATCGTGTATAGAAAATGTAAATATAAACAACCAGTAAAAATGTCATGTATATACGTTCATTTGTTTTGGAGTGACACCAAAAACCAAAATCGGTTTTCTCGAAAACAGATTTTGCGTAAAATTCCCGTTTTTCCTTAATTTTTCTTTTGCTTTTCACGTCACTTTTGAAAACTACTGAGAAATTTTAAAATTTAACGCCCCAAAGTACCAACTAGATTCACTTTCCTCTCAGAAAAGTTACTGTTGAAGAAAATCCAAGCACTTTTACTGTCCTAAAAGGTGATGAAAGTCACAAAAAAAAAAAAAAAAAAAAAGACACATCATTGTAAAATCAATACATTCATCGCTTCGCTCAGAATCTAAAATACATTGATGTTTATTTTAATTTATAATAAAAAAATACAGTAAAAGTGCATGGATTTTCTTCAATAGAAACTTTCGTGAGTAGTTTTCAAAAAAAAGAAAAATTAAGGAAAAGGGGAATTTTTACGCAAAACCTGTTTTCATAAAATTCGATTTTGGTTTTTGGTGCAACTCTAAAACAAATGATCGTAAGTACATGAAATTTTGACTGAATGTTTATATAAGCATTTTCTATACACCATTAACTTAAAATAATATTTTCCAAATATTTTGACTTATTGTGAACTGCTTACGGACATTTTCAGTTTCTATTTTTTTTAGTTTTTTTCTTTAAACATGAATACAATTTTATCTGTTGGGTAAAAAGCTTGATAATTTAATAAAAGGCTCCTAGGATATTGCTTCAAAGACAGAGGAAAAAAATTAAAAATCCTTAGTCACAGTTTTTATTTATAAAAAAATAATAGCAATTAAAGTTCAAATCTTGACAAAACACGGAAAAATCACGAAAATTAGCAAATTATTTAGAGTTCAGAATTTAAAAAAATTTTCTTTTTAAATCTGAGATTTGAAAATGTAATACAAGATTATTTAAAAGTTTGTCTAACTTTATCAAAAAAAAAAAAAAATAGAAACAGCAGTAGAAATAGTAGAAACAGTTTGTAGAATTTTGGCTTTCTATCGATTGAAATCGGTCGAAAAAAACAAAAAAACAACCGACAGCAACTTCGCAATTTGGCTGCACTTGAAAAGTTGTCATGAATCGGACCGCCCACTGTTCCCTCAAAACGGTGAAATTCGGTACTAGGAACTCAGGATGAAAACGCTACTCATAATCAACAATAATCATAATAATAATAATTATAAAATAATATTTTATGAGGTGTAGTCTTCCGTGTGTGTGTGTGTGGCACTATAATGTTTAATTATATGTTATATTATGTGTTACATTATTACAAGTCGAGTAGCGGTAATGCTCTCCTTCTGAGTTCCTGATTAGCAAAATATTTTAAAACGAATACATTTTATCTAATATATTTACGATTTATTATTTATTATAATATATTGTAGTCACTATGATTATTATCACAGTAATGTTATTACAATTTATACCTATTATCTATGTATCTAATTATGTTGTATAATCGAATACATTAAATTTAATGTATTCTATGATTGTACTCTGATCTCCGGTTGTGTGTAAGGCAACACAAAAAACTACAATATTCTGCGATAATAATAGTAATAATAATAGATAATAATAATAATGTACTGTTTAATTAAAAACGAAATATATTGTAATACGATAAACGATAGTAATAATATTAGTAGGCTTCAATAATATGTTTCCGTGTTCGAATAAAATATGTATACTCTTCGTCAGTCTTGTAAAAGATACTTTTAAAAAGTGTTCAAGTACAAATAATTAAAAATATTTAAAATACGTATCTCAATACTTGGAAAATTATTTAATTGCAAATACAAATACAATGTGTAGTTTTAAGGTTAAATACTGATTACAACTGTTACCGTTCATGTAATATTGACAATAGTTATAATGTTATAACTAGTGTCGTATTTGTTAAAATTCTAGATAATTATTTACTTATGATTATGTTTTAGATTATTATTGTTTATCAAAACTCAAAAGGGCACTATGCCCGTTCATGAAATATAAATGTATAAATATTGTATTATATTAAATAACACATAAAAAAAAATTAATACGATTGAAAAATACGTGTATATTTTTTTTTTTTTGTAACAACTGAGTAGGGTGTTACCTAATTGTTATATCAATATATTCTTTAGATCAACTATGACGCATGCAAACAGTGTGCAATATTCCATCTAAGTGACGAGGCTACTGTCCGTCTGCCCAAACATAGACGTCCTCATGATGTTCTCACTCAACAATAATGCCTTGGTAGGTATCTAATTTAATATCATTAATTTAATATGACCGATTGTGTTTTTTTTTTTATCTGGACTGCATACAATACTAAGTATTCATGCTAGTATACATTTTTAAACAAATAAATAGTAAATTATATACTATAACCTTGTCCTATTGTATCATTTATAATTGTTCATTTTTGTAAATAGTTTTATTATCTATTGTGAAAATGCCAAGAAAAAAAACAAAATATTGTAACACGAAATTTGGATGATGACTATTTTGAAGAAAACTTTCTAACAAAAAAGAAATATTAAAAGTATTTTCCAAGTTTTAACTATATAATAGTTAACCCTAACCTATATATGTTCAAGTCGGGGGCCAACCTTTCGTTTTCGGGAAATCACGGTACTCCGAGTGTATTATCTGGTATAGGATATCTATAAATCAACTATATAGTTGTTACGTACTATGTTTGTCCGTCTATTGCATAATATGCAAACGTGATAGCATACACGACTTATCGTGAATGCCGTAATAATAACGTTCCCAATGCTCTTCACGGAGCGGGGTCGATGTTCCGTACTAGTGAAAAGATATACCTACTAGTTGCTGTATTGTCATTGCCAGGGCTCGGGTCTTATAGTACTTAAAATCATCAAAATAAGCGCTTAAAAACATAATTTTAAGCACGAAAATAAGCATTTCAAAAACTTAAATTTAAGAAAAATATTTAATCAAAAAAAAATAAACTTTCTTTTTACATGATAAAGTAGATACTAGATATAATTTGTATAACTGTGCTAAAAATAATGATTGGGAAAAGTTTTAACTAAAAATTCAAAAAAAAATCAAATAAATATTTATATTCTAAAAAATTCAAACTTCACTTCGAGACATTTTGCATTATTATTTATGGATTTTCTGAAAATTAAAATGTTAACAATATTCACAAATAGTTGAAAAAAAATAATTAAATCTTACCGTCATTATTGCATTGAATGATTTAATTTTAATTCTATCAAAAACAACTTTAAAAGAGAAAATCATAAAACATAAAAAACTGGAAAAATAACCAGGAAACTGAAAATTATCATTTTTTTTTGATGAATCAATGAAAAATGCAAAATAAGCACTTTAATATTTCATAACTGAACGTATTGTAACATGACATACACTTCCATAGTACTCTGCTACATTTTAAGTCAATCCATAAAATTAAGAAAATTCTTTAAGTCCCGAGCCCTGGTCATTGTCCATTGGTATCATACGTGACATCGTACAACATACTTTTTTAATTTCATATTCCTAAGCAAAATATTATGATATATTATATTATATAATAATTTTATTATTCGGAGTGTTTTGATCAATAAAAATGAAATTGTGGACAAGTATAGTTAATTAATTAAAAGTGTAGAGAGCGGATATTTCTATTTTTACATAATATATTAATGGAATTTATGCAGCTCAACGGAGGTAATCAATGTAGATGACTTACCCATTACATACATTTATTGTTGATAAATAAAATCATGTCTGTTTCTATTTCAAATTGTTATTAAAAAAAAAAAAAAAAAAATGTTAATTTAAAAATAATCCTCCACGCCAGGTCATCCTACATACTTGGTTACGTAAGTCGGCTAGGTGGAGGTCTACCGGTCCACCGGTTATAAGCCTCAATTATTCTTTTTTTATGTAAAACGTTACGCGTTGCCTATTATCATTTATTTAAACATATTTTAATTAATTTCATAATATCCTAGACAGCATTTTGAAATGATAATATTATAATCATGAATAATATTATTATAATGTTATAATAATATTTTTAGTCAAACATTTGCTGTCTGGGTATAGTTGGTCCTTTCATTCCTGTGTCATAAGGTTCGTCACACTGGAAAATATATACATTCACGTGACCAAAAACCTCTTTAGTTTTTTATCGAGATTTTTTACGTAACAATAGTCGTCATAGTATTTGTATAATATTACTTTGGGGAATTTTTTAAAACTCCGATTCGTATCACTTTAATGTTGTTGTAAAGAACATGTATAATGCATTATCGTGCGCATTTAAAGTATGTATAATGTATAAGGTCGAGTAGTTACGAAGATTGAATAGGTACAGTATGTAAATTAAGCCGTTTTGACAAATATAATAATATATGTTGTATTCTCACAATAATAATGACAGTATATACTCTATGATATAGAGCCTATATGATAATATGTACATTATGTATAATATACAAATAACTTTAGTTTCAACAGGTTTTTTTTTAACAAAAAACGCACGAAGGTATATATCAAAACGAGGGTGCATCTCGAGTCTCGACAGTATAATTGGAATAAATTATATAATGACAGAACAGCTTAAAAAAAAATAATTTATGTTTTATCTGAGAAATCGTTATAGATCGTAATGGGTACAGTGGTAAAATACATAAATAAAACAGCCTACAGACTATAGGTCAGGGGTGACCAACTTTTTTTGATTATGATCTGCTGAGAATATATTTTTCTTTCGAGGATCGACTAACGTAAACAAAATAATAATGTTTAATTTTTAATTATTTTTTAGATACCTACTAATTTTAATAACAAACACACTCTGCTTGAACAAATAATTAAATTAAAATGTAAAATTATCTAAAAATGATTAGTGTTTCGTATTGCAAACGAAAAACGATTTCGAGCAAGTCTAGCTGTCGACTGTCAGCCTATACTATAAAAAAAAACTGTGTTTATAAGATTTTTTAGATTTTTGTGGTGATAGTACGAACTACTCATGAGATACTTTGTAAGTACTAAAAAGTATTCAATTGCTTATAAATAAAAATCGTGAGTATGTTTCTTTGAAAATTTCCTGCAATTGCTATTATAACAACTTAAAAGGAACCTAGTACCTATTACATTATCGAGTTTTTGACCAAGTGAACATTTTTTATCGATATTTATAAAAGAAAATTTAAAATGTCTATAAAAAGCTCAAAAAGTGTAAAAATATTTTTTAAATCATACCACGACGTAGAAGAAATGTTAAAAAAAATTATGTGGAAGTTTCAAGTAGGTATCTACGTTTAATCGTTTTTGAATAACAAAAATAAAATAAAATCGTTGATTTACGATAAAATAAGGATGCGTTTGTTTTTTACTCTACTACCTCACGTTCTCACTACTTATTTTAATATATCGTAGCAGGAGAATATGCTGTGTTAGTGGCTTATGTCACCGCTGAAACCAAGAAATAGTCGGTAGCCCGTGCGACCGTGGTATACACGGTCCACTCGAATTTGCATCAAAATAATAGAAGTCCGCACGATGCGCCAAAATAAATAGGTACACATATTGACGGACAATCGTGAATAAAGTCGTCACATGTTTTATATGAATGGATATAATTGCATACACCTGATGACTGGTGTGAGTAAATTCGAGTATTTTATATAACCTTAATTAATTGTTTTTAAGTGTCATTGGTTTGGGCCACTCTGCCACAAAATGCATATGACTAGGTAGGTTAGGTTATTATATTTTAAAAGTATTAAATGTTTAGGCATTACAAATTAGTAATAACGGTGCCTATAGGAAAAACGGTTTTAATTATGATAATTTAAATTTTAGTTCAAAAATATTATTTCGGCATAGTATTTAATCCTAATACTCAAACATTTGTATTGACTCAATTGATTTAACTTGCTCTTACTCTTGATGAATAATTTTAAAATATTTTTCTAGACTGGACCACTTGATTAAGTCTTTCATGTAACAAATAAATCACTTTACCCAAGGATGGATATAGAATTACTTTTTAAACATGTACATTTGTTGTATTAAGCGTTTAATACAAGTAGAAGTTGAAAGGATGTAGTAATAAGAAATATTAGTAAGTAAAAACTAGGTTAAGAAAACACTTATATGTAACAATATTAGAATACCACAACAATCCAAACAATATAAACACTAAACATATTACATGTAACCAGGTTAAGACAACAATAATGAAATATAATAACAATTAAGTATAATTTAATCATAGGACAATCGACATTATTCGATAGTTATTCGATTTTAAGTTTAAGATATAAGGAACATGTCAGAACAGAAAAGAGGTCAGTGAGTGGTGATCGTGTGACTCGATCGCCACTGGACGTCAAAGTTTAATAAATGTGCTTATTATAAATATAAAGTTCGTCCGGCGTATACGACACATTGTACATGACATGGATGGCTAAAATATAATTTTTTTCGTACTGCACACTATATTAAACTTGAAGTTACCGTGGGGGCCTTTGCCCTCCACATCCCTCCCCTCCTCCCACCAAAGTGTCTTGAATCCATACACATAAACATGGAGTAGTCAATTTCTATTATTCTTTATCTACTGAGTACAAACTACATTATAATTAAACGATTTATGTCGGTATATTGGTATGATTATTAATTATTATACATGATTTTACAGTAAATGCACTGAACTCGGTATAATATACCGACAGTGAATTGCAAAATAAAAATTCCCGAAAAAAAATCCCCGATTCTAAGAAATATTATCAATGGACTACAATATTACTCACAATCACATGACATTGATCAAATGTTTTTTTTTAAATCTAATTAGTGTAATTACCACATTTTTAATATTTAATTACAAATATTCATAAGGTTTAGAAATGCTTATCATTAAAAAAAATTATATATAATAAATAATTTTCAGACATCAACAATAATATTATTTTGTTTTATATCTCGATTTAAAACAACATCACTGTTTTAATGGTTATTTTAAAAGAAGACTTTATTCATTAACTATTGTTTGATAATTATTTGTATTATTTGTCGTATCGATTATTTGTCACTTATAAAAACGACTCCTAATAATAATGATGATTTTCATAAATATTTAAAATTATTATCTGTCTATTTCCCAATGTGCCATCAAATGATTTTTCAATTAATGAAGGCAAAACTGTAAAAAAAGTTTCTAGTTATTACAGGCAATGGAAAACCTTTGACAGTATGGATTATATTATGATTCTGGCATGTAAAAAATGTTATAACCAATAACACAAGCAGTCGGATATAATAATCTATACTCACCAAATAAATTTATTATTTTAAACATTTTGAAAATAAATTATCTTACATTTTAAACAAGTACCTACCTAATAAAATTGTAATGGACATGTTCATATTTAATTTATACATTATAGCTACATCTACCATGGATCTTCCTTCATACTACTATTAATAATATGCTTATATTAGTATCTAAGTATACATTTTCCGAATCCGTAAATTATTATAAATTAATAATATTGAATAGGCATACGTGTTATCTACAACCGATGGTCTTTTTATCGGGTGACCCAACCTAATTAGTACCTAACCTCACTAGTAGGTACATTCAAATGATGTATTGACGTGCGATAACGAAATGTGAATGTTTGGTTTATTTTGTTATTTACATAAGTACCTACATGATGTTATAATAATTCATTTTCATTTGCTACTCACCTTGGGTAAGAAAATTATATACAATAATATATATTATATAGTATATACCATTATAACAATTTATATGATATTGAAATATGGTCTGGACTTTGTAACACTGCCGAACGCGCAGCGTGCCTACAAGCGTGCTATATAAGGTGCATACAATGTACAAATCATATGCACAATGACAGCTGAAAATAAACCGAGATAATTTTATTTTTTCTTATACTATATAAACAGGTTTCATTACATTGTACGACCGTTAAAACTAATTACAATAAAGATTTATTGTGTGATCTCATACAACGTATAATAATAGTATATATTTTACCGACGAGATGTTTCATTTTTAACGTTCGTCAGGTATTCAGCATCTGAAAAAAAAAACACAATTACTGAATCACCCAAAATAATATATTATTATAATATTATTACATACTGAGTGATCCGCAAGATCCTCGTTTTTGTAGAAAACACTAACAGTATTTACTATATATTAAACTATATTTTTAAGGGGATTCGATACCGTGGTTTTCTGTTTTTGTCAAACACACGCGCGTCATATATTTTAGACGTGTTTTTTTTCCAAATATACTAATTGATTTAATGAAACGATAAGAATTCTGAAAACAGATTTGAATTTGTCGTCAAGTCTACTTAAAATCAACTTTCCTACATTTTTGATACTATCCCCCAAATTCTAAGAAATGTCATATTCAAAAAGAGTATTTAAAAATTCTGGTATTTCAATTTTTGGAGAAATTAAAATCAAAAAATTCAAAAATGTGGGAAAGTCAATTTCAAGTAGACTTGATGAAAAATTCAAATCTGTTTTCAGAAATCTTCAATATATCAATTTGAATGTATGGCAAAAATAAACGTCTAAAATACTATGTCGCGTGTGTGTTATACAAAAGCAGAAAATCACGGTATCGAATCCCTTAAGTCATGGTTACAACAAAACATTTATAGATAAACATTTTATTTTATAATTATTTTATACATACTTTTTTCATTTCATATTCCTAAGCAGAATATAATATATTATATCATATTATAATAATGGTATTATTCGGAGTGTTTTGATCAATAAAAATTAAATTGTGGACAAGTATAGTTAATTAATTAAAAGTGTAGAGAGCGGATTTTTATGTTTTTACATAATATTGTATTAATGGAATTTATGCAGCTAAACGTAATGTAGGGTACTTATACATTACGTAAATTTATTGTTGATAAAATAAATCATATTTGTTTCTATTTCAAGTTGTGATAAAAAAAAAAAAAAACTGTTAATTTAAAAACGAAAATTATAGTAATCGGTGATAAGTTTGATTGTATTTAAATTGGAAATTGTTTAATTGTTTCAAAATCTCAAATTTCACTGAATTTAAATAATTTAAAAGTGTGTAATGATCATTTTAGATTCTGAGCGAAGCGATGAATGTATTGATTTTACAATGATGTGTCTTTTTTTTTATTTTTATTTTTGTGACTTTCATCACCTTTTAGGACAGTAAAAGTGCTTGGATTTTCTTCAACAGTAACTTTTCTGAGAGGAAAGTGAATCTAGTTGGTACTTTGGGGCGTTAAATTTTAAAAGTTCTCAGTAGTTTTCAAAAGTGACGTGAAAAGCAAAAGAAAAATTAAGGAAAAACGGGAATTTTACGCAAAATCTGTTTTCGAGAAAACCGATTTTGGTTTTTGGTGTCACTCCAAAACAAATGAACGTATATACATGACATTTTTACTGGTTGTTTATATTTACATTTTCTATACACGATAAAATTTTAAAAATATTTTGATTTGTTTTGAACTGTTTAGGAACATTTTCAGTTTCCAATTTTATTAGTATTTTTTTTTTTTTATGAATGTCAATAAAACTTTATTTGTTGGGTGAAAAAGATTGAAAATTAGTACAAGGCTCCTACTATATTGTTACTATGATATTTGAAAAATATTAAAAATCCTTAGTCACAGTTTTTATTTATAAGCATTTAAGTTCAAATCTTGACATAATACGGAAAAATCACGAAAATTGGCAAATTATTTTGAGTTGAGGATTCATAAAAATGTTTCGTTTTAAATCTAAGATTTGAAAATGTTATAGAAGATTATCCATAAGTTTGTCTACCTTTATCAAAAAAAAAATGTCTACAAGAAAGTCAAATTAAATTTTTATGATAATAATTTCGGACGCAAGTAGGTAGTATGCTCCCTGTAAAATCAATACATTCCATCGTTCCACTCAGAATCCAAAATATTTATTAGTTGACGGTTGGGTCAATCAAATTACATTGAAAGGACAACATTATTGTTTATAGCTAAGGAGATAAAGGGGGTCACATGCGTGCATGGTCTTGGGAGTCTGGTGTTACCAGGAACACGGATGTCGAGTCGTTCTAATAAGTAAACCGAAAATAGATTTTCATCGATCGTCGGAGACCTCGGATCCGCGGGATAAGTTGAATTTTCTCACGTCACGTTTGCAATGTTCCTGTATTATATATATTAGAATGAATTCACTTTTTGTACGATGTAATTTGCGTTGGACTTCACAATTCTTATAACATTTTCAAATTACAAACGTCGCAGGTGATATGAAATTTTTATAAATTGAGATCTTTTTGACAATGTAATATTATAATCTCTTATTTGATTGTAACGATTACATCAAACATAGTATAACATAAGACAATAGACGTATTTTGAAACTAATATAACAAAAATACCTATGGAACAAACCAAATTTATAACTTCATTTTAAAATACTCGAAAAAAAAACAAATTTACTTCAAAATTCAAACACTATAATAATAATATCATCATGTGTCTAAATTTATAAAATATTACGTTGTGTTTTTAATCAAAAATTAAAACACAAATGTGCCGTTTGTCTATAATAATAATAATAATTATTATTATTATTGTACAATTTCCATAAAACTCTGACTGAAACATACTAACAAGAATAGAATTGTCTTTTAATAATACCTACCTAACAATATTGATATACAAATGACACGTAATATTATGCGTTTTTTATTCAATTAATTTTTAATCCAACGTATTAACTGCGAAGCTTATAGATAACACAATTATTATAATGGTATCTGTTTTAAATCGTGATTTTCAAATGTTATACGATTTGGAATTAATAAGTTAAAACCAAATTACGTGAATAAATTGAATTAATATTCAGTAATATAATATAGTTCATAATATGAAATATTAACTAAACAGGTTAAGAAATCAGATTACCTCAAAACATACGAGCAGTAATATAAATTTCTAAGAAAGGGGATAGCTTATAAAATATAACATGATAAACGGATACTAGTATACTGTCTAGTAGAATATAGGAATACCAAATTATCATGTATGTTAAACACAACGCAATATAATATTGAAGTACACACATTTTATACTTTAACGTGTCTTTAAAACGCATCATTTATAATATTATAACTGAGATTTGGATTTAATAATAGAGAAATAATTTTTATATAAAAACGCGTGTCATTTAATATGTGAAGTATTACGATCGTATGTTTTTTGCCTTTTTTACCTTTTTCACTTATTAATTCCTTTATCGTGTTTAATTGTCAATTGATTTAATAGTTTTATACACGACATACGTATAAACGGTACAAATTGATAAGATTTTCTGAAGACTGTGCATTGTCGGCTGTTTATTTGTTTTAATGTGCTTTATTATCGGCGATATTTACCAATATCTCGAGTATTTGGTATGGCCAGTTAATTTCACACTTATAAAAGTGCACATACTACCTACCTATCTATAGATTAAAATATGTTCATAATGCATATATGTTTATTATTTACTATAGATTCAAAATTGTTGGTCGGTTCGCCCCGATTACATTTTCTATGTACACATTGTACACAAATATTTTAAGCCCAAACCGTCAACGTTTTACTGAATATACAAACTATTTAATGAAAAAATATGATAATATTATATACATTTATACGACACGTAGTACAGAACGAGTATATAATATATAACACACTGCATACTGGAATGTGGTTTCACAGATCGGCAGTGACGAAGCGTCATAAGAGACAACGTCTCCCCACATAGAAATGAGAACACGAGACAAATAAATAATAACTATTTTGTTTTATCAAATATTTAAAAATGTGAATTTTATTTTATTTTATAAAATATATGATGTATGTTTCAGTATTCATTAAAATCGATTTTTTGTTGTGCCTAGTGTTGTACAGTTATAGAATTTTTAAAATAGATTAGAAGAGCGCGGTAAGGGTCATTCCAAATATAGTATTATACTATCTAAATATAATAGACATTGTGACGCAACGTCTCGCAAATATGGGCGCGCGGGTGCAGGCGGAATGCTAATGTGAGTGGTCTAGGATATTTCGCCGCCGGACATTTCGCCACAACTGTTTCGCCGCCAGACCAAATTTCCGACCAACCCTTCGAATTTTAAAAACATATTGACAATTTGTTTATTATAGCAATTTTATTGCATTTTTAATCATATTAGGCAATTACTAGGTTATGTGTAGTGTACCTAAATCGAGGTTTAAAAACGAAAGGGGATGAGTCGTAAATTAGTAAAGATAAAATATCTATTCTATGCTTTGTGAAAATGTATAATGTATTAATATATTATACTATAGATTTTTATCCTATTAAATAATTTATTTCGTTGATTATAGTAAGTCGAATAGTGCGTGGGAGGATCTATATGTTCAGACGTCTATAGTGGTCGCGATAAAATATTATCGTGCAAGTACAATTTGTTTTAAGATGCAATGGCCAGAGTTATAATCAATGTTCACAAGTCATACGGCTACAACGTAAATGATTCTACTGTATATTATAGAAGAGTAGTACTATTCAACGCACAAACAAATTCCTAAAATATAGGCTTTACAATTTGTCAGAGGGAGGAAGTGACCGACCGACGTCATATGAAAGTGTACCAAAAAATGATGGAAAATACCCTTAAATGAGTGGATCTAACTTTTATTTTTGAAGTTATGGGCAATTACATTTTTTATCAAAACTAAACTTCTCACGCATTTGTTTATCTATCTTCAAAAATTTTCAACATTTTGACGAAATTTATATTTATTTTAAAGATATTTAATTGTCCTATCAACCAACATACGCAATTTAACCAGAAATCGGCAAATTATTTTTATTATTTAATAAAAATAAAAATTGATTTAATTGCGTATGTTTGTTGATAAGAAACTAAAATAGCTTAAAATAAAAAAAATTACTCAAAATGTTGTAAAGTTTTGATAAAAAAAACGTGTATTACCCATAATTTAAAAAATAAAAAAGTTAGATAAACTCTTTAAAGATCTATGACGAGCTACGAGCACCTTCCCGTTGGCTAGATTGATGATAGTAAATTTCTGGACTTGGAATAATTTCATTGAAGAATCGACTATGATAAATACGACTTAAAACATTTTCAACCGAATCTATATTTATTACACCTGAAATACATGATGTTGTTGACCCAGGGTGCAAAAAGTGTAAATACGGCTCTGAATGGCATCCTCATGCCACGGTACGTCGCCTGTGCAGTATTGACATACTACAATATTATGATGAAATACGCTATACTACGGGTGTTTGAGTATCAGGTCCAAAGTACGGAGGTCACGATTTCCTATACTAGTCTAATGTTTATACGGGGATGAGGTCGGACAGTGAATAGAAAGACAGAGAAAGACCATATGATAATGGACAACAGTATATTGGTAATAATATGTTTTAATTGAGCACCCTATATCCAGCGCGACGGTAGTGGCGCGAAGCTAAGTAAAAAAAAATAGCGGAGTAGCCATTAACGTATAATAACAGGAGCTAGAGTTTTAACATTGAAAAACCGTCCTAATTTATGTCAATCCATTGTCAAGCTCTACAGGGCAAACGGCTGAACATATAAAGTCGTATAAGGTATCAATCGATCAGAAATATTGTGCGGGCGGGAACAGAGGAACTCGCTAGCAGATTGGTTAGATAGTTTATAAGTCATAAGCAAAAATATTCAAGTACTTTGAAGACCGATTTTGAGTACGGACCCACCGCTTATCCATCCCCAGTACTCTCATTGCGGCGGCAGCGACGATGTACTACGACGACGCACGGACGATTGCGACGGCGTGGTGACAAGTGACAACTGACAATGATAAAGACAAACCATTTCGGGATTTCGTGACGTGTTTATATTATTAACATTATTATAATTCATTTTTTTTTACTGGTGCTGAGTGGCCGTTGCTTATAAAAAATTAGTCAGGAGGCCAGCGATTATTAAAGTTTATTATTATAGAATACTAGATTATAAACACATCAACATTAAAAATAGTTGATATCACAACAAAAACACTTCGTTATAACTCAGTGTAAAAAAAAGCCAAGTTAAATAAAAAAAATTTAGTAATGATTAAATTTTTAAAAGACGTGATATAATATGTAAATTAAGTAAAATGCCATTTTATAATATTACAAATAAGATCAATTTATTGTAATGTTAAATACTTAGTCAACATATTGTTTAACGATTTGGCAGGACGTAGAAGTATACTTAAATAAATACAGTTAAGTAACCACTACAGTATTTACAGTAATTAATTATGTATAAACAATATGTTGACTAAGTATTTAACATTACAATAAATTGATCTTATTTGTCATCATAGGTATTTGTAATATTACAAAATGTCATTTTACTTAATTGCAATATTATATCACGTCTTTAAAAGATTTAATAATTACTCATTTTTTTTTTTAACTTCGCTTTTTTTCACTGAGTTATAACGAAGTGTTTTTGGTGTGATTTAATTAACAGTGTATAGACAGGGGGACTTTAATACAACTAAATTACAATTACGATTTGCACATATGTGCGGCTAGTTAGTAAAAATAACAATAAATAGGTACGTAACGCGGTCCTGGGATGCCATGGACGGTGATTGGGTCGAGCCGTGGAAATGCTGACGATCTCCCGGCGTGAGTTACGGCGGCAACGGTGGGCACTCGCGCCGAGGGGTGAATACAAGCGCCCTGTAGGACAGCCGTGGACCGAATTGGTGCTGCTATCAGCGACCGGTATTGTGCGGGCAGACGACGCGGCGGGGTACAGGTCATGCATGAGCACGGTGCTGAGCGGCGGCGTAACGCGACGGTGAACGTATACTTGTGTAACGTCACCAGCAAAGTACGACACAGGGTATCATGTACATAAGTATTATATATTATATTGGAGAATACACGGTCGGCGGACGATGATGGCCGCCGGGCGTACTGACGACGAACGGCGGGTGAACTCTACCGCAGTCTTGTAAAAGATACTTTTAAAAAGTATTCAAGTACAGATACAGATACTTATATTCAAAAGTATTTAAATTACATATCTGAATACATGGGAAAAAAGTATTCGAGTACAAATTGGGGCTTGCTAACGTGATATTTGACAAAAAACTATTGAATTGTGTAAACGTTATGTGCAGTGAAGTTGTTGCAATTGCATGTTTTTTGTAAATGCTTATATTTATTGCTGAATGAGATTAAAATGTGTTTCGTTAAACCCTTAATTTAAACAAAAAAAAATTATACTGCAATAAATGTTATTTTGGCGATTTTTTTAATTTTACTGCAATTTTAATTATTTTTCATAATTTTTGTTTACATTTAAGATTATATAACTAAATATATAAAATAAAAGCAAGTAAAGGTAGCAGTGAACAAATTTCTATACTTGTTGTAATACTTATTATTTTATTAATATTTCTATAGAGCAGTTATCGCATTAAGGTCGCCATAAGAAAACTTAAAAAAAATCATTTGTTGTGTAATGCAATAATGTAAGCAATATTCATATTTAATTATTATTATTATTTATTAATAATATGTTTGATTAATTAAATTTTTTCGATGCAATTTTTAAATTTATAAGTGTAATTTGTAATATATTTTAATACAATAATGCAATTATGCATTATGCGTTTTGCGTTATTTTTCATCCAATGATATTCTATAGATTACATTATGCATAATGTTTTGTTTAATGATAATATAGAATATATTTTATAGTCGTAGTTTTGTTTTTCGGTATTTAATTATGTTTTATAATAATATTAAATATATTTCCTTTATAATAACTAGGGCAGTGAAGTTACCGCATTAAAAACTCACTAAATTGATTGTAAATTAAAATGTATTTATTTAAAAGATTTATTGGTTTCGTAGAAACATTTTTTTCACGCAAACTATCTAAGAATCTAAGAATTGATTATATTATATTCCGTATTTGGGCCATTATCTACCCGAATTAGTTATTATTTTTAAATTTAATAGGTATTAACACTATTTAAAAAAAAACAATAAACGCAAAACTTGTATGACGTTTTAGTTCTAAATAATGATAAGCCCAGACATTGGACTACATTTTAATTCTGTATAACGATAAACGGAAAAATCTTAATTCTAAATAACGATAAACGCAAAAATTGTGTAACGTTTTAATAGTAAATAACATAAAATGGAATTTATTTTCAATTGCAATTCCTGGAACACCTAAAAATACTTTTAAAAAGTATTTACAGACATTTTTAAATATTTCTTTTTTTATGTATTTTACCTATTTTTACCTTTGCGTAATGACTTTATAGATAAGTTGAAACATTGAAATTGAAACATGAAACATGAAACTGAATTAATTTTTTATAACTAATAACTAATGACTAATGAGTAATGAGTATACAGACTTGTATAGGATAGGTAGTGAGTAAATAGTTATTTGTTAATTTATTAATGATAACATATAACATCTCTATAAATAATATGGGTGTATAATATATTTTGTGAATATGCAATACTACGCAATATTATTATAAATTATTATATTATAATGTATCGATTAATATGATTAATATATTTAGTTTCTCGTATTGTTATTATTTTTTTTTTATCCAAGAACAGACTTCCTACGTATGGGAGATAATGAAAATGACTTAAAATCTAGGGTTGTGACTGTAATTTTAACCCAACACTATTTTAAATCAATAACATGGTCCGCATATTTTAGGACGCACTTACACACGTATTACATCGCATGGACGGCCAACCCTCGTCAGAGGATACAAATATGAGGGGTGAAGGAGGGCGTCTACATATTTACAAAGGGGATAGAAGGTCTGGAACAACACCCATATATGATATTTATGTATAGATACATATATCGTGTACGTGAAAATAACGTCTGAGCAAAATGTATTATTCAGGAGGGTCGACGCTCGACGATGTTTAATAATATCGGGTGGTTACTGATGAATCACCGCGACGGTCTTTAAAGAGGTACAGATCGCACAGCTGCCATAATATGTGAACACGAGATCCACCAATAAACCATTATATTTTGTTTTTTTAATTGTTTGCTAATATAAGAATACAATGTAATATGTACATGGTGAAATATTTAACGTAAAAATCTCAATTTTAGGGAAAAAATGTTGAACATATTTCTTTTGGATGATTTTAAGTCGTTACCAAAACAATATTGTTAGAAAAAACTTATATATTTACTATGTTAATTATCGTTATTGTTTTTAGGTTTTTTATTTGTATATTTAAATAGGCATACCCATAGGCACAGACCTTGTTGGCTGGAGGGGAAGTCGTAATGTGGCATAATGTAACAAATAAAATATAATGTTTAAATAGAATACATTTATAACTTACTGTCAATATACAAATGTGTGAATGTATCTTATTATTCATATTAATAGTTATATGAGTGATATGACATGGATTAATCATCGTAAGTATTTATTATATTATTATATTTATTTTTTCGTGTGGAATTAACAAATCCATTTTTGTACCTGTATATTTTTTGGGTGTAATTTCCACGTATTTATTTTACCTGGATATTTTCCCGGGCGGAATGGACATTATTTTTACCTGTTGATTTCGGATGAAATTTACAATCCCCCGTACGTTTAAACGTCCCCGCACGCACTTGGTATCTGAACGATATAATCATTCAATGTTCGCACATGATAAAATGTAAATGTTAATTATACCTAAATAGGTGTACTATTATTCAAAAATATATATTTATTTTCTTTAACTTTTGTTGGTGGTGCGATCGAACCGTACACACACATATTTTCCCACCTTTATCGTATCGTAAAAGCATACTATATATCGTAATGGGTCTTTTTTTACTCCGTATAGGTATGTATTACACCAAGATCCGAGAGACCAGATTTTTGAGTATATAATAATATAATATATAATAATAACAAGCAGTAGTTAGCGTAATTACGTGACAATTGCAATGGACGAGAAAGTGTCAATAGTCATATAGACGCAGTGACGCACATAGGTCATATACGAGTGTTATTCTATAACTTGTACTGCTGCGAGTAAAACAAGCGTATACCCGAGGAGACCGACGTTTGAGTAAGTACTCTGGCGTGTCTCTGTGACAATATTATAATATTACACAATTATATATTATTATCGTAAGTATGATGTACGTAGTACCGATGGCTGTGATCGCAACGGCGACGCGTCAAACAGATTGTCAGAACTACTCGTGACCGTATGATATTTTGGTATGCATATACCATATATAATGTATATTGTATATGGTATGCATATACCATATATAATGTATATTGTATATGGTATGTCATTATGAAAAAGTAGAGAGTCATTTTAAAGCAATGATATAAATTTGCAATGGCTATTGTGATTTTATAAGCTCGAACTAAATACTATTGCAATTCAACCCTTCGAAAAGCTGAGAACAATTTTTACTTTGCAAGGCTCTTACGGACTACATTCACAAATTCACAAATCTTACAAAAAAATTACAATTTTTGCTACCCATTTGTCTGCATGTATAGGTAGGTACTATTTCAAATTCTCATAGATCATATTTCGCAGACCATTTAATATGATAATTATCTTGTCACTTGAATTATTACTCGGTGGTGGCGGAAATACGAATATTTTATCAAAAATAAATAAAATTGCAATAATAAAAGTCGCGAAAGATACCAATACGTTGTACACTTATTACTGATTAAACGTGGTAATAACCAATAAGTAATTTAGTAATAACTAATGACCAATCGTCACTTGTGATGGTTGATAAATGTTATAATATGACAATAAACAATAATTAGCAGATTGCGGATTGCTTTATTTTTAAAAACGTCGAGGCATACGAGCGCATATTTTGTAGCATTTTTACACGGTATATTATGTTAGTTTGCCAAACTAATTTGCCTTAAAAAAAATGTTTGGACATTTTTGAATTTTTGAAAGAAAAAAAAATCGAAACCTATGCTGTTCAATCAGAATTTTCATGATTATCACTGTTAAAAAAAAACCGAATTTAAATATATTGATTTTCCGTGGAGATACGTTAGGCTAAGGCCTAATACGGTGATACAAGACTTTTGGGACACACTGTGTATCGTAGCTACAACGTACGAAAATAAATTATCGTCGAGAATATTCTCCCTCCTCGAGTTCGACGCTCAGCCACAGCGCCATCTGTAGCGTCGAACGAATGTGTGCAGAGCCGTCGCCTGGCCGTTCGGGAACATTCGATTCGAGGCTGTTCAGTGTGCGATTACGTGCGTTTCACCAGTACCCGCTATCCGAGTCTTTACAATTTTTTTTTGTCTCTGCATATTTTGTTGCTGTACATCGCCGACCGAATAAATCCGTTTATTCGTTGACTTTATTTCGTTCATTTAACGTTTTATTAAATTCGTCCCGAAGAAATCCAAGCCAACCGGATCGGTGCGGCTACGCAGCATTACGGTCGTTCTACGCGACGTCGTTCAGTGGTAAGTTATAGTATTATATTTTTCATAGTTTTGCATGTCATAAATTATTATTATTACTGTTTCGTTCATTACCTACGTAATATTGTTATTGTTTTTTTTATTTTTGCTGTCGGCAAACTTCTGTTAAATAACAAATATTCATTATTCACATAATTTATTATTTTTATTCGTCTCTTTAGTCCCTATATATTTTTGTCGCCACGCGAGACGTTTCATTCATTTTTTTTTAGTCCATTACAAATCGAACACGAATAAATAGCCGACGCGGTTTCCTAGTCGCCACTTCGCCGTAAAACCATTTCGTCATTTCGACGGAAGGCCAAATTCGTCGTTAAAAAAAAAAAATTTATATTAAAATGCACGTTAATTCTGCGTGAATTAGGTCATTCACATTGAAATATTCTGTATTACTCTTACCAAATGATTTACGACTTTGTTTACCCATTATACAACTGCTGCACATGAACTCGTCATCTTTGGCCGAACACACAATGTCGTGTTTCGCCAAACAACTTTTCACGTACTTTATATTCTGGTGTGCTAACCGCTCGTGCCATACAGACAACCTGTTTTCAACTGCTACTGTCGCGTAGCTGTTTCCGTTTGTTGGTACTTCGACTTTGATCTGCAATTCAAAAAACCTTCCGCAACGCTTACCTGCGCATACGGGTTTACTGTTTTTTGTGAACACACTCGTTTTATTACCCGATGTTAATTCTAAACCTTTATCTAACGCCACTCCGCACGAGAATAAATTAAATTTTAATCCCGGCACGGGCAATACATTTTCCATGTAATTTTTATTCCAATTACCGTTCACGTATGATAATATATTAATATTACCTTTTCCTGTTGCATACAGATTTGTACCATCACCTATCGTGATTTGTTGCGTGTTTTCTAATGGTTCATAACTTGAAAATCACTCTCGATTCGCGCTCATATGATCTGACGCGCCTGAGTCTGATACCCACACATCTGTTGTAGTATTTTTAATCCTTGACTCGCTTACAAATGCATTTAAATTTGTACTCGTAGTACCGGTTTTTTCACCGTTCATACTACGTAGGTGATTCCTACATTCTCGTTTATAATGCCTGATTTTACCACAGTAATGACATTTAACATAACTTTTATTAGTAAATACTTTTTTACCTTTACCATAACTGCCGTTTCTTCAATCAGATCTGTTTTGAAATTTGGCTGGAAATGCACTTGATTTCTCTTGTTCACCAACTTCACCTTTGATCTGGATCATCCGTGATTCTTCAATCAACAACCGACTAGTTAAATTATTTTTTTGTTTTACCTCCCGCTGGGATAGAATCCCAAGCACTGTAAAAATGATTTTATTCTTTTGGTAATGTCATTAAGATTTTTGTCATAACCATGTTATCCGTATAACATGGTTATGAAATGTATTAATGTATACTTGCCTCAGATTTCTGCTCGTAAATACTCAGCAGTTTCTCCCACATTTCAAATGCAGTCTCACAGTTAATCAAATATTCTAACGGACCTTCGTCCACTGAGGTAACTATTATTTTTTGACATTTAGCGTCTGCTTTTATCCAGGCACTTAAATGCCTTTGCCAACGTGCTTTGGCTTCCTCAGTCGTCTCTGTTTCCGACAACTTCTTGATAGGTAGTCCTGGTTTAGTCTGTCCACCTGAAACTATACCACCTATTTCCAAGGCATTAAGTATTACCTTCATCTGGAATTTCCATAACGACCAGTTTTCCGCACATCATTTTGTTATCTTCACCGAGTCTTCCATGACCAATGGATCCCGTATACATGACCTGTATACAAATTTACCAACAAAATTTTACCATGTACACTGTTCCACCGTTTTCCTGAAATCCAGGGTATCTCCGACTGGTTGTAGTTTTCTGCGTTAATACAAATATAAAAATACCTCGATCACGAATCCACTAGACTGTATGTCTGGGCAACTGTGTCCTGGACAACTGTGCTCTGGACAACTGTGCTCTAGGTAACTGTGCTCTGGGCCCATAACCTGTTGAAAGTGACGCTGGACGGACTAATGACTTTAGTATTAGTATAAATCACTGGTTCCCAAACTGGGGGGCGCGCCCCCCTTGGGGGGCGTGTACACATTGCTGGGAAGGCGCAAGCAGTTTTTACGAAAGACAATTTTTATTGATTACATTTTTTTTATTTTAAAACGTAGAGAAATAAAATTAGTAGACTGGTTCTCTTTATCCGTCCTCGGGTATCAATAATGGATAACCGATAATGAAGCTTTAAAAGTCCTTGTACAATTTTCATCTACATATTTGTGCGAATCTGGGTTCTCCAGCATGGCAGTTATAAAAAACAAACATAGAAATCGTTTAGATGTCGCATCTGACTTAAGGTGTTCATTATCAAATATTGAGCCGAACATAAAAAAACTGTCCAAGGAAAAGTGTTGTCAGCATTAACATTATTTATTAATTTCATTATGTATTTTTTTATTTACCATTATTATTATATTATTATTATTATTATTATTATTATTAACATCTAATTTCATTATGTATTTTTTTATTTACCATTATTATTATTATTATTAACATCAATAAAAAAGTAGTCATTCCGAATAATTTAAAGTTTATTTTTAAAGAACACAAAAAAATATGATCAATTTTTTTTCAATTTAAAAAAGGGGGGGGGGCGTGAGATTTTTGAAAATATATAAAGGGGGCGTAGAATAGAATAGCTTGGGAACCACTGGTATAAATGAATAACAACATGACAATATGATTGTGTATTGTCACAGTTAAATAGTCCAGTTGTACGTTATTATATATTATACTTAAACATAATCATATTGTCGTGTTGTTATTCATTTATACTCATGCTAAAGTTATTAGTCCGTCCAGCGTCACTTTCAACAATACGCATTTAGAACGTTTTGCATGCGGAAAAATAACAGCAACTATAATCATACGAATAATTCGATAATATCTATTGTAATAATTCCATATAAATGTTATCTTTAACATTTTTAGATTCTGAGCAAAGCGATGAATGTATTGATTTTACAATGATGTTTGTTATTTTAATTTCTTATTTTTGTGTCTGTCATCACTTTTTAAGACAGTAAGAATGCTTAGATTTTCTTCAACAGTATCTTTTCTGATAGGAAAGTGAATCTAGTTGGTACTTTGGGGGGTCAAAAGTAAAAACTCTTCATTAGTTTTCAAAAGCGCTGTGAAAAATAAAAGAAAAATTAAGGAAAAACGGGAATTTTTACGCAAAATCTGTTTTTGAGAAAATCGATTTTGGTTTTTGGTGTAACTCTAAAACAAATGAACGTATATACATGAAAAATAAAATAAAATAAACTACAAAGATATTTTACGAATTAAAATCTGTTTTGTCCCTTTTTCGTTTTTTTTTTTAATTTCATTAAGAAAATCGTTTTTCTTTTATTTAATTAAAATTCGTATCCAGGCTTTTAATGTTCTTGCGCTTCTAATTTGAATATAAACTCCTGATTGAACTGCCAATAAAACATTAATACAATTATATATATATTAGGAAGTGACATAAAGATTTTTTTTTTTAAATGCGAATGAAAAGTGTTGACGGAATTTACAGCGATGTTATATTCTTTGCAAATTACGTTTTTGGCTATTTTTTTATTTCTTTTGATAGCAATCCATCCTTATTCAATAATATTGTATATTGGATAATTTATTACTTGTTGATAAGGCACGCGGTCGCTTCGAGTAAAATTGTATGTGCGCTGCAGTGTTGCAGATATTGTAACTACGTTATTTAAAACTTAATAGTGGCCCAAATATTGATCTACCAATATACTTGTTATAAATGTGAATTTGTAGTGACCCAATTACTATATGCACATGCCCACATGTAGGTACCTATTTTGGTAAGTCACCGCCATAGATATAATATAGGTACAACTCGATATCACCGAAGTTGGTTATCATTTAAAAACCGGCCAAGTGCAAATATTACTCGCGCAAGAAGGGTTCCGTATCATCATCTATAAACATGTTGGAAACACTACTTATATTATGTACTGTAAGATTTTTAGTATTTCTTGTTATAGTGGCAACAGAAAAACATAATCAGTGAAAATTTCAACTTTCTAATTTTCATGGTTCATGAGATACAGCCTGGTGAAAGACGGTCGGAGCCTTAGTAATAGGGTCCGGTTTTACCGTACGGAACTCCAAAAAGCAGGACATTTTTACAAAATAATATTATCACATAATATATCTATATAATATAAGTGTATAATATTATGTAAATGGATAAATTTAAATACATGTAATTACTGCCTGATTTATTAATGGCAGCAGACTTCACAATGGTCACCACTGTAGTATAATAAAAAAATAGCTATCGTGATTGTTGTCGCATATTATATCAGTGGTCAACGAAAATAGGTTGACCAATTACCGGTTTTGTACGAAAACATTGAACACATTTGTGGACGGTTTTCTTGCAACGTTTCTACCGTTTAATAGCTAATATCGTTCATGTACTCAAGTCGACAAATCTTGGGTTTCAGGATGTAATGAACGCCGGAGATCAATGTTAATTTTGGAAAAGCTAATTGTGTGAGTAATATTATTGGGTTTCACGTGGTATCGATAATTGTCGATTTGGTTTTATTTAATCGACCTCCAATCATAGGCGTGTGCAGATTAAAAAAGCAGGTAGTTTCCATGTATTATCATCGGCCCTTTAGTCAACCATTCTATAAAATGTACAACAGATCTAACATGTATAACCTATTTAATATAAATAATAAAAAAAGGTAGATAGGTGGATATCGCTCTGCTGTACAGTAGGTTACAAGTGGGTCACTGTAAAGGATGGTGTTAAATTTGAATTCAATGATTCTTTCAAAACAGATTTTGCGTAAACATTTTTCATTGATTTTTCACGGCGTTTTTAGCTACTGTGGAATTTGTTATTGATGCTGTTGCATTTAAAATAACAACAATAACTAACAATAGGTTTAACTTTGGACGGTAGTAAGGCGTATCGCCTCATTTAATATCGCTTAATACTTAAAATTGAAATTTGTTTTGTTAATTGCCTTTTTTCAAATTTACCTTTGGAAACCCAAGTTACACTCCAAAGAATGTTCCTTGGGACAGCCATACTAAATGTATACAAATTTCATATTAAACTCATAAGAGGTATCAGCATTGGATAGGCGTGTTACCCAAGTTACCCTAAAATTGGTTAAATTTATATACCTCCAGACTTTATTGTGTACAAATTACTTTAAGGTGATAACAACGTTTTAGTTGTATTTACAATATATTCGCCGTTCAATTAAAATACAAATCTACTTCATACATCAACTAGCAGACGCACAGGACTTACAACTAATTTGCTTACATTTAAGAGCTTTTAAGATGTGTTACTTAATTAAATAATTAAACATTACTTTCCTTGATTTATACGGCTGTAGTTAAGTTAGTTATTTGTATTAGTGTGTATACTAAGTGAATAGATTGATTAAAAATTGATTTGATAGTGAAAAAAAGATAAATTAGTGAGGCCAGCTGATATAATACTAGATTTCTTAAATATCTCTTAAAATTTGTTATTTGTTTTCTTTATCAAAGCTCCGTGTACATTCATATGATCTGTACTGATTTTTATGATTTTAAATTCATTATCGATCACTGAAATGAATATACGAAAGTGCCATATGACGAGCGTGTAAATAATCACTAGTCTGCATGACCTCCTCAAACTATCACATGTTAATCACATGGAATATTCATTATAAAGATTTAAGGTTAAAAAGCCCAAAAATATTATAATATATCACGTGTACACACACACATAATATGATCAGTGGTCACACGTAGCATATATGTGTGTTTAAATATGTTTGTAGGTACTCTGACACAAATTTGGAAAGTTTTAAAATTGGAACAATACTTCACCCATTATTGATCATCCCATTGAAAATAACATTAAAACCTAGCCAATTCCAATTTCATAAACATTGAAGAAATGCATGATAAATCAAACCGCTTTTAGCTATCATAATTTTCATTTTTAATTTCAAAACAAATAACAATTAACATGTAAATATATTTTTAGGAGAACACACCTTCAACATCATTAAATAGAGTTCGTGCAGATTTTTGTAGTTCGATTTATGAGCTTCAAACAAACCAATGTCTAACAGTCCTGATTCAGCAATCAATAATAGATCGAAAGCAAATTCAAGTTTTGTTTATTATTAATTTATTAAGTGACAGCAAAACCGTTGAAGATTCTAAAAATAGTGGACTTAAAAGGAACTGTTTGGAGACAAAAAAGAAACTGGTTCAACTGTAAATGTTTTAATTTAATTAAATAACGGAAAATATAAATTTAAACAGTCTGATAGAAAGAGTGAAACTAAAACGTTGAATGACAATTCAAATATTTTTAAATCTCTGAATTCAGTGAACACGAGTTATATTAAAGAAGATATTTTGATACACAAAAATAGCCAATTTTTGCAAAATACATTGTTTAAACGTATTAGATTTAATAATAGTTTCCAAAATGTGGTTAAATTAATTGATAGTAGTTGCTCATTGGCTGCTGATGAAGTTATTATTAATGATAATATATGATCGCCATAAAAAATAAAGAGTTATAACTGAATCAGAAACCAAGTTTTAAAGTGTTTGAATTAGAATAAAAAAAAGACTGAATGAAAAAAGAAGACAAATAAATTAAGAAAAAATAAAATAAAAGTGAATTGTGAGAATATGACTAAGTTTGTTCCGAAAAAGTGTAAATATATATTCCCATTAGTAGTAAAAAAAAAAAATCCATTTTATAATACTGTTGGAAATAAATATGTACATCTTCGGGAAATAATAACAGAAAATGTTCATCAAGATATTCCTCAATTGAGGACAGTCGGATATTCTTATGTTATAAATACTAAGAGAACAAATATGGAAGAATAGAAGAAGATAGAAATGAAAAATAATTTAAAAATGTATTGTAAAATTCATGATATAAAATAGAGAACAATGGAGGGATGAAATACATTGAGACCTGTGAAAAATTGTTCCTACTTCAAATTAGCAGTATGTGTTCAGAATAGATACGCTATATCTGATGAGAAACAGTAAAAACCATGACAGCCGTCACCAGGGCAGCAAAGTTCATTACAGAACTAAGATTTAAAACAACCCTCTTACTGTTAATAGTCTGAATTTTATCGACGTCGTCCACTAGACGATCGTCGTCAAATCGTGTCTCTTTCGCCGCCGTCCGTTCGAGAACAAGCCACCGCTTCAACAATTCCTGGATCAAATGTCAAGACACCGCGAGAGAATTATTCTCAAACACATAACTATCAAATGTTCCCACCAATATATTGTGAACCCTGATTTTTCTAACTGTACAATTTGTAAGAATTATGAACAATTAAAAGAAATAACGTTATTTACACTTTGTATTTAAATAACTATATACTTTGTCTAAATAAAAAGATAACTTTACATCAAGAAATAACTGTGGAGTTTTGCTTACACAGCATACCAGTGGGCAATGACCAATTAGCGACAAAAAAATAAACTGTAAGTAAATTACACTTTATAATTTAGATGTTAATGTCAATTTTATATTGCAGTTATTATTTGTTTTATAGAACACGTAACCAAAGAGAAAAACAAATCTTAACTACTTTGCAAGTTAGTTAATCCACCTTCTAAGCAACGAGATCATAAACGTCTAATCCAAAATGGAAAACCTCAAGAGTCTAATAGGTATGATAATCGTTTTTACTAAAAACAATTTATTATATAGTAAAGTTTTTGACTAACTTATCTGATGAAATCGAGAATTTATTAAAACCATTCGTTGAATTCTAATGAAATGTACAATTCATCTTGTGATAAAGACATAGGGTATAACTATAACAGAAAGACCTGTCAAATTAAATAACTTTTGTTCATATCAGTATTTATATATTTATATATATAATTGATTGACATTTTCTCTACAGTCTACATGTATAAAATAAAATTTTTTACTGCAGAAAATAACAAATTTAAATTCTATTAAACATTTTTTTTTTTTTTTTATCAAAAAACCAATATGTAAATCTGGTTTTTAGAAAGTCTGATTGTAAAAAAATGTATCTAACTCAAGTAGTTTGTTTATTATGACTTTTAAAAAACAAATTTAACAGGTATCTACTTACAAATAAAAATATATAAATAAATATCTACAGCTCTGAAAATCGTCACGATATTTTTACAACTTAATTGAATAAAAATATAGTGATTTCAAATAAATTCAAAAAATAAATAAAATAAATGTTTTACAATCAAATTTTTCTAAAAACAGATTTACATCTTGGATATTTTTTATTTTTATTTTTATTACCTACTTATAAAAATATTACAATTAAAATTAAAACGTTATATTAATATATTATACATGTACACAAGTATCAATACATTTCATATGTATATAAAAAAATAAAAAATATTGATCATAACAAAAGTTATTTCATTTTCCAGGTCTTCCTGTAACACTTTGCATTATTGATAAAATAAGACATATCAATGTTTTACTGTATAATATTTATTTAGAATTATAAATTTAAAAAAAAATTTTAATTTTCAAATACTTTTATTCTATAAACTTTTCTTCTGTACATCTGAATCCAGCTGTCTCTATATAAGTACTCTTGATATTAAGTCAAGTTACTATTTGAAAAACCATTCTTAATTTTAATTAAGTTGACATTTAATAGCTATTATTGGATACTCTAATATTATATTATATTTCTTTATACATATGTTACCAATGAGAAAATAACATAGTATGATGGCGACAATCTGAATTATCTTCAGGTGCACACATCATTGTATCTTTTTCACCTCCTATAATGCAATATCCATACTTCTATATTACCTTATATTACAAATGTGAATTTCAGTCTATCTGTCTGTCTGTTGCGTTTTACATAAGCTACTTAATAAGACTTAAATGGGATGAAGGAAGAATGGAAAATGGAAATCTAATTATTTTGTTGTTTTTATGAATGGTTTCCATTCGGTACAAAGTATAATAAATTAGGAATTTCTATAATTATTTTTATATTCTAAATGAAACGAAGGAGTATACTATGATGTATTTTTTTTTCTGTCTTTTATCAACATTTGGGCTAATTAATGTGCTCTGATTTTCAAGATAAGCATCTTTTCTGATACAAAAGTGAATCTAGTTAGTACTTTTGAGAGGTAATATTGAAAATTTCAATTTTCCAAACATTTTTATTTCCATACCAAACATTTTAAATTTTAATAGAATATTTCAAAATAAAAGGTCGACTTTCAATGAACAAAAATAAAGTTTACTGGAAAGTAATAGTAATTTTGTATGAGCGTTTGAACATATAATTTTTACAATATTTGATATTCAGCGATAAATGATCGAATTTCTATTAATACATTTTTCATATTTTGTTGTATTTTCAAAACGAAAATTTGTGGAAATGTTCACCAAATATTTATATTAACATTTTAAATGCTCGGTAACATTTTCAAACAGTTTTGACTCTTAATGAGCTGTTTATAGCCCAGAGGATATATTTTGTAAATTATTTTTCAGTTAAATCATTCATAAGAGTTTTTCTTTTCATAGGTTATATAACATATTTTATTATAAAGTTTCCAACACGTTTTTCTAACTCTATCAAAAAGAAAAAGTTCACTAGAAACTATTTATAGCTATGAGATATTTTTAATTTTAATTTTTTTTTTTTAACTCGTATATTTGATTATTTATACAAGCATGTTAGGCCGACACAACATCTTCACTCAGAATTGCTTTTCATGAGACATGGTTTATCATTGAATTCAAATATAAAATATCTATATGAAAGGCATGCTTGATAACTACTGTACAGTGGAGCGGTACCCACGCGTCAACCTTTTTTTAAGTCACAATCCTAATTTACATACCTTATTTCTCGATTTTCGTACCGAGGAATAAAGAGTGTAAAGATGCCTATAAAAAGTGTAACGGGTATAAGACGTCACATAAGTAATCAGGAGGTACCTTGAATATGTGCTTTTTGAATTTTTTTTTTTTTAAATTTTACGTTATTTTTCAAATATCTAACTATTTTGGTTAAATATTTAAATTACTATAAATTATTATTATTTTAAATGTAATCCTGTTAATATTCTTCTCACATACCATGTGGTTAATTTGCTCGTAAATCACTTGAATTGACTAAAATAAGTATAATATAATATCTAAAGTTAAACGATTGAATACATGGCATTTTACTTAAAATATTATCACACCTAAAACCACCAGATAAGCGATGGAAAATCGGATCCAATTCTATAGGTTCGATTAAGTAAAAACGACAAACTTTATATAAATTCAAAACATTAGAAATTAGAAAGAGTTAGATATTATACACATACGTACGCACATTGGGAGGTGCATTGCGTACATGATAATTAACTGCTTGCCATATGCCACAAATCCATCAACATTTATTTTTTTTTTGATGGGGGTAACATTTTTAACATCAATGTAAATGTTTGGGAGGAGGGGGGACGGAGCTTCGACCTTACACAACCAAAAAGTTGTGTATTTTTTGAGGGGCTAATGAGTAATGGGATATTTGAGTGGAGGAGCTAAGCCCCCTTAGTTACTCTGCGATTTGCACCTATCCCACTCGCATAATCACAATACCCAAACCTTATGACCTCTCGAGTTCCACGGGCCCTCTATTTGTCACGGGTGCCGGTGCTAGTATATAATATACATATATATTAATCATGACGACTAATGAAAAGCTGCAAACTGAATACTATGGTTGATGGGGTAAAGATTATACGTATCATGAAATTGCCATCAAACCATGTTATATTATCTTGATGCTAACTATAGTTTGTTCATTCAAAATTAAATACACAATGTTGATAATATTGTGAATACTAAGAATGAGAAACAACAATAAATTATTAATGTAGATAAACTAATTTCAAACAAAATATTAATAAAATTATTTATAGTTTTTAAGTGCTAGTAGATTTATGTATGTTTATTTTATATATTTTTTTAAAAATATTATGCATAATTTAAAATTTAAATTTGTTTTATATTAATTACAGCAGCAATAAACTGACATCTCAAAATGCGGCCAGAACGAAGGTATATTCATCAATTTAGAATTCTAATATTAAATTATTTTATTCAAATTAATTTGCCAAATGGTTTTCTATAGAACGTAGAACTTTCAGTAAAAATAATCAGAAGTATCAAGCTTTATGAAAAACACAAATAAAATGAAGTATTATATACATTTTTAATTATAGATAATTTAGGTCGTTTTATATTTCTGTTTAAAATATTGTCATTACTTTTATTGTTTTATATGTAGGTATATGAAGTTTTTTGACGATTTAATAATTATAAAATTGACAGTTAACAAAACAAAAACATGGTTTTAAAAGTATAAAACAACTAGCTGATCCCGTGCACTTTGTTGCAATACCAACTCTATATGACTCAAACTTTGTTCAATTCGTTATTTAATACTCGGTGTATGGTGTTCAAAAAATATCCTAACTATTCCATTTCCCGGAATAAAAATTCTGATACGCAGCACTATATTCTTTGAATATTATTTATTTTCAGCCAGCGACTATTTATAACTAAAAAAGGTACAGGTTAGGTTATTTAGTGACTAGGGCTGTAAAATAAACAGTTCTAAAAGAATCCAGTTTTAATTGATTCATCATAACCTGGATAATTGTTTGACATAATTATTATTACATTTACGTGAATATATTATAAAAACTTTAATAACTTTATATCTATAGGAAAATGAAAGTTTAAACAACAACATTAATAAAAATGCAGAATTTCCGTCAAAAAAATTAGGTGTCTGTTGTGCGGCAGCTCCCGGACTGTCTTCTTCGACGTATCGAATGTGACCGACCATCAGGCATAAGCAGTGAGATGTTCCTGTACGTGTGCCAGGCGGTCTGCGAAGCTGATCGCCGACGAGCTGAGACGGCTGTGCTGAAATGGACCACGATTGCCGACCACCGTTTTCGCGTTTTTGAGACGCGCGCTGAGTTCACGGTCGGTTAGCGTCAAGGCGTTGAAACTGCCTATTACGATTTAGTCTGTAGTAAATAGTAATGGTCACGATTATCACTAATCTGAAATAAGTGCCAAAATAATAATATGTGTACTGTACATATATTTTATAACGTGAACAATAATAATAATAGTATAAATAATATTTTTTTAATGTGTATAATATTTAATATTGTATATATTTTTTTTATAATACATTTATATTGTATTTATTTATTTATAATATGTTAGTAATTTTAATTTTTCCTTTGTTTTTCACGTCGCTTTTGAAAACTAATGGAGAGTTTTTACTTTTGACCCCCCAATGTACCAACAAGATTCATTTTCCTATCAGAAATGGTTGTTGAAGAGTTGAAGAAAATCCAAGCGTTTTTACTGTCCTAAAAGGTGATGACAGACACAAATATAAAAAATAAAAAAAACACACATCATTGTAAAATCAACACATTCATCGTTCCAATCAGAATCTAAAATACATCGTTTTTATATTTTCGGGTATTTTAACGTTTTACAATACTTAAGTAGACTGCTTTGTATTTATAGGCGTATTAATTTACTGATATTTATTTTATTTTTATACTTTTGAAAGGTGATTTCTAACAAGTCTTTTTTTTTAGTTATCAATTATATTAACTACGATTGCATCTCGAGTCATCTAGAAAATACGATGGAAGTAAAAATTAATGACAAAACAGCTTGAGAACCAATTTTTTTTTTTTTATTTAAGAAATCGGTGTAGAATAATATAACGGAAACGCCATAATTACCTATACGTTTGGACTTTTACGATTTATATTGAAATAAAATGTCAAAAAAATTGTATTTTCCGAACTTGAAAACTTAATACAAGGGTTCTAATATATTGTTACAATGAAAGTTAAAAATATTAAAAAATACTAAAGTTATCATATTCTTAAAACACGATAGTATGTAAATTATTTTAAGTTAGAAATTCATAAAAAATTTTCTTTCCAAATCTAAGATTTAAAAAGTTTTTACGAGATCCTACATAAGTTAGTCTACATTTATCAAAAAAATAATATATACTGGAAAGTCAAATTAATTTTTATGAGCGTTTGAAATTCAAATTTTTACAATAAAGGATATTCTCTTGGTTTCTTGTGTAGTGGTTATCATATTTTTCTGTAATTCAAAAACAAATATTTGAATATACTTTAAATTTACACGATATTTTGATGTTATAAATCCTTATATTTGATACAATTTTCAAAATATTTCGACTTGTTTTGAGCTGTTTACAAACATGTTTAGTTTTTTAGATTTTGATATGAGGGATGAGGGATTATTGGTTTTACAATGATGTGGGTTTTAGGACAGTAAAAATGCTTAGATTTTTTTACAAGCATCTAATCTGATAGGAAAGTGACTCTAGTTGGTACTTTTAGGGTGTCAAAAGTAAAAAATTCCATGTAGTTTTCAAAAGCGTCGAAAATTACAAAAGAAAAGCTAAGTATAAACGATAATTTTGACGTAAAATCAGTTTAGACAAAATCAATTTTGTATTTTTCTATAATTCTAAAACAAACGACTGTAGAGACATGACATTTTTATTGAATGTGATTATTAAAATCTTTTATACACTATAACAATTTCAAAATATTTTTCCAATAATTTTGAGCCGTTTACGGACATTTTAAATTTAAAAAAAAATATAATAAAATTAAGAGAAACTTTTAGAAATTTCTTTCTCAAAAATAATTTACAAAATTAGAAAAATATGTCCATGATTATATTTTAATATATTATGTATATTAATAGTACAAAAGAATCAAATATATTTTGCATGAAAAATGCTAATACCTATGAAAATTAGGTAAAATTTTCAAGTTTGTATGATCATTAATGTTCGAATTAAAAACATTTATATCGAATATCGATTAATTGGAATTCGTTAATTTACCACTGAATATCAAAAAAGTATCGTAAGAATTTTAAAATTAGACGCTTGTAAAAAATGATGTTATGTTTCAGAAATCTTTTTTTTGTTCATTGAAAGTAGACAATTTTTTGGAATATTCTATTGAAGTTCAAAATGTTTGGTATGCAAATAAAAACTTTTACAAATTTCTACCCGAAAAATACTTTAGCGATTTCAATCAGTTATGTCGACATGTGAACTGTGCATGTAAAACAAAATTTTGAATATGTACCTTTAATATTTTTAAATCGATATTAAAGCATTTTATGAAGATTATTGTGTTTAATTGTGAAGCTTTTTACTATCAAAACAATTTTTATCAACAATAATTTAAAAAAAATTTACAAATATTCGAACTTCCCAAGGACATAAATAGCGTAAAAGGAGGCAAAATATTTTGAAAATGTTACCATGATTGGAAAATTCTATTATATAAATATTTGTTGAAATTTTCAAGTGTCTACGGTTAAATGACTGACAATGAAAAGCTTACTATTATTGCTTTTGACAAATCCAATATCCAATAGAATATGTTACGATATAAAAAATGAGCAGGTGATTGGTCCACATAGATGTGTGCAGACTGTTGTTGTACGAGGTATATTCTTAAATATTAAATACAGTACTATAATATATTAAACGATTAACAAAATATTTACATTAAATTACTATTTAGGTCTTGTAAGTAATTAGAAACAACCAATTTTTATAGTTATACCTATATGACTAAAGATCTACTATTTAAGATCCTTGAAGAATTTGAAAAGCTGTAGCTTTTGTCTACCTGTCCTCTGCTTACGACACAGTCTGGTGAAAAGGCCTACTAGGTATCCAAATTTCTCGATGTAATCCCCTGTAAAACATAACTCTTACTACTTTATAACATGCTCAGTAATAGACAACTAACCGTCTACATAGGAGAGGAAAAAAGTAAGACGAGAGTGCTAAATAACGGCTTACCACAAGGATCGGACCTAGCCCCACTACTATTTAACTTATATACAAAAGATCTGCCTTTGACATCTTCCAAAAAGTTCATCTATGGCCTATGCGGATGATAGTGCCCTAGCTAGTCAGAGTACTAGCTTCGAGGGACTAGAAGAGTCCCTAACCAACTACCTTAGTAAGTTAGACTCAAATGGTGGAGACTAAAGCCAAACTCGACAAAAACGGAAGTAACAGTGTATCATTCGAATAACATAAAGGCTAGTCATCAGCAACGGATTAAGAGTTAAAGACGCCGGGGGCATAATAAATGTAAAGCCTCATTGCCACAATTTCTAAAAAAATTTATATTTTAATTAAAATTTAAATTTAAATGTTTACAGTGTAATAAAAAAAAGGTGGATAAGTGGATGTCGCTCTGCTGTACAGTAGGTTACAAGTGGGTCACTGTAATGGATGGTGTTAAATTCGAATTCAATGATATAATATCATTGTATAAGAAAAACGATTCTGAGCGATAACGGTCATTCAGACTATCATGTTACTAAGTATATTTGATGATATTATTGTGCATAAAGTAATTTATATATAACCTATTTACATGGAGCCTTGTTTTAAATTTTCAATCCTTAGCTATAAAAGTTTTACTTTTGATCCCCCAAAATACCAACTAGATTCACTTTCCTATCAGAAAAGTTACTGTTGAAGAAAATCCAAGCACTTTTACTGTCCTAAAAGGTTATGACAGACACAAAAAAAAATAAAAAAAAAAACACACATCATTGTAAAATCAATACATTCATCGCTTCGCTCAGAATCTAAAAAAAATTTTAAACTTAATAACAAGATTTTGAAGTTTTTTCAACCAAAACTTCCAAAGAAAATTTAATCATCTTTTTTTAAAAGTGCCATTATTATTATGTATGCAATAATACACATTTTAAAGAAAAAAATGCACAAAAATCTTTTTGGAGCTACCTAAAGTGCATTGGTTCCAATAATTCATATTTTCGTGTATTACTTATCTCTTAAATGTTTTGAAAAACAAGTGTTGAATAAAATTATTATAATTTCACATATTTAAAACAAAAATGTAAACAATGATATATAAACGTTTACTTTTTTTTTCTTATTATCAAAATAAATTACTGAACATTTTAATTAAATAGCTATCTAACTGGAACATTAACTATGCTAATACCAATGTTAATTTGTTGCAAACCTAATGATTCTAAGAAATTATTTGTGGTGAGACTAGTTTTGTCGGGAGTGGACTTGCAAATACGTCCGTGAAGTTGGCCCTTACACTTTTTTAAAAAAAGTTTTGCATAGTGCCATTATTTTGCAAGTAATTAGCAAGAATTTGCAAGTCCAATCCCGGAATTTGCAAGTCAAAAACAAAGGAGTTATAAGGGGTGGTACAAAGGCAGGGCCAACTTCACGCAGCCCTGACTTGTTGTCGGAAACTTTCAAAACTGGCGTCAATAAACTCGTTATAATTAGCAAGAATTTGCAAGTCCACTCCCGAAATTTGCAAGTCAAAATTTCAACCCCTACGATTTTTCAAAGTTTTCAACCCCAGCCCTGACTTGTTGTCGGAAACTTTCAAAACTGGTGTCAATAAGCTCGTTATAATTAGCAAGAATTTGCAAGTCCACTCCCGAAATTTGCAAGTCAAAATTCCAACCCCTACGATTTTTCAAAGTTTTCAACCCCAGCCCTGACTTGTTGTCGGAAACTTTCAAAACTGGTGTCAATAAACTCGTTATAATTAGCAAGAATTTGCAAGTTCACTCCCGAAATTTGCAAGTCAAAATTTCAACCCCTACGATTTTTCAAAGTTTTCAACCCCAGCCCTGACTTGTTGTCGGAAACTTTCAAAACCGGTGTCAATAAACTCGTTATAATTAGCAAGAATTTGCAAGTCCACTCCCGAAATTTGCAAGTCAAAATTCCAACCCCTACGATTTTTCAAAGTTTTCAACCCCAGCCCTGACTTGTTGTCGGAAACTTTCAAAACTGGTGTCAATAAACTCGTTATAATTAGCAAGAATTTGCAAGTCCACTCCCGAAATTTGCAAGTCAAAATTACAGTTTCAAATATAATGTTACATAATTATGTCATTCACTAGCTTACTTAAGCTAAAATAATTAAATGTAAAATATAATTTAATGTACTATGTAAATCAATTAAGAATTTTGGGTTGTTTAAAATAAATCTAATTACATTTTGCATTGTAAAAAATGAGTTTACTCTGCAAATTCAACTAAATTGTATAATTATATCTTATTTATTGTTACTCACCTTTTCGTATCTCTGTATAAATGCATGATAGTGAAACTATATCATATAAATAGATCTACATGGTACCTACTCTAGCGAAAAGACTGTCTTGTCTTCTTTTTTCAAAGCAATTGATAGTTTATATGTATACTCGAACAGTACACATACAAATAAAAATTTTGTATTTAGGGGTAAATACCTACTTCATCCAAAAACACACGTAATTTTTTTTTTTTTATTTGTACATAAATACTTATAGATTGTCATACATCACTTAGACAAAAACTAAAAAATAAAATTAAGACAAAGGTACTCTAACCGTTATAGCACAAATTGGACACTTAAATTAAAAATTTCAGTAGTAAAAATAATTAAATAAAAACAATACTAAAGCCTAGTGCTGAAAAATATAATCATAAAAAAAAAATATCTAACATTTTCATATTAAATTTTAATATACATTAGAATATGAGGATTTAAATTTTTGATGGATTCTTTATTACGTATTTTTTGAATCTTTGGCTGTAAATCATTGTGCAGTTCCCATTTGCCATTGTTTCTTCTAATGTATGTCACGTAATGTCCAGCAGTATAATTAATTATTGAAACTAGGATGTACCTATTAAGGACAAGTATGATTAATTTTACTCACAGTGTACAGTTAAATAATAAAAATGTATTCGGCATCCAGCCGAAGAGCAGGCAAATTAAATAACAATAATTGCTTAATTAGCCAATGCACAAAATCAAATTAAATAAATATTATAATGACGATATAGGTAAATACATTTGTTTATTTTTTTATATTTTTAAAATAGACTAAAAATAATATTCGTTAGTTTTTACTTATATATTTATTTACAAATTTAAAGTGATCCAGCAGATATTTTCCCCTTTAATTCATCACTAATTTTGACCCATATTGAACTTGAGTATGCTGATAGAACTCCATTTGAATCAAAGATATGTTTTGCTTCTCTGCTAAGGATTTCGAACACTGAATCATAATCGACTTTTGGTTTTCTTCCACGTCGGGACTATACACAATTATATTTATTATTATTTTATTGTTTTAATATTTAGGATGGTCCTAACTAATTTATGAACGTCAATATCTATAATATTCATTCTAAACTAAACATACAAAAATATAAAACTAAGATTAATTTATTTTCTACGTTCAATATTTATACCTATTAAATTATAAACATTACATTAAACGTAAAATTTTTTGAGAAAATATTATAATAAATATCCAAATATCAATAAAACTGAATAAATGTATTATATCGCACTTCTAGAACAAGACTGCCACAACTCAAAATTTATAGTTTTGAGAAAAATCGATTTGAAGTTTGGACCTGAGATATTTTAATGAGTTTTTTACTTATATGTTTAAAATTAACACTTAAATACTTACAACTCTAAATATTGCTGTTTTGCACATATCACACGATAATTAGATTTTATTCAGTGCACGAACGCTACAAGTAAAAATGAGGCAGTCTTGAATTTTGATTTCAGTAATAATTTGGATAAATTAAAATAAGTACACTGCCATAAAGTAAATATCTCTTGCATTGAAAATTAACTAACATTTAAATAATTCAATACTGACACATCTCTATAGTGGCTAAATGAAAAATGATATTGAATGTGGCGTTCTTGCATTTTATAGAGTTTATTTTTCTCTATTCAATAGTAGCCATAACTCAGAATTAATGAATTTTGAGCTGTGGCAGCCTTGTTCTAGGCGTGCGATATATTTTATTATCTGCATAAATGTATTACTTTTATTTTTTTATAATAATTTAATTTAAATTTAAATGTTAGCCAATTGATAGTACATTGATATCAAGTTGCATGAATATAAATATAAAATTGTATTGTAATTATTTATGACTTGAATATTAATTACTATCATTGCATTTGGTTTAGTTATAATTTTGTTATATTTTCATAAGGTATTTTGGAACTTCAAACCACATTCGATAATTGTAACGTGTTTTTTTGGTGGTCGTTTTTCACAACTTCATGAGTAATATATTTGATATTATGTTGATGTTATTACACTAGTTATTAGTTTTTCTAGTTAAACCAAAAAAATAAAATTGAGTTTTTCAAAAATTAGGTTTGCGTAAAAATTACTATTTTTGTTTTTCTTGACGCTTTCTAAGACAACTAAAACTACTTTGAAATGTTCATTTTTACCTCTCATAATTACCAACTAGATTTACTTTTATATCAGAAAAGATGCTGAACTCGAAAATCGGAGAATTTATTCTACTTTAAATAATATTATGCATTTATGTTATCGCGTACATTAACACGACAGTACCTATAGTTGTTTTTGGTTACATAACCCAGTATATTTTCCCCAATGATTTTATTTATATTAATAATTATTTTGTTGATTAATAAATTAGTTTTGCATATAAGTACATACTTTTACGTAAAAATTACGCTGATTTGTGTTGACAATATTTAATTTTAACGCGGCAACGTACGGTACAAGACAAAATCACGGCGGCCATGTTAAAATAAAAATTCGCGCAGCTGCGTTATTAATAATTATTATTAATTATTACGCAATTATTGGGGACTTGTGGGAGGGCTAAGCCCCACAGCTTTTAATAATATTTTAGTTTAAAATATTAATTAACGAGGTTTGTGCTGCTGATAGAATTGAAAAACGCGCTGTCCAATCTACATATTATAATATAATTCACATACGACACAATTAATACAAAAATAAAATAATACAAATATAGAAAAAATTGTGTTGTGTGTGAGCCGCTCGGTGTCGGAGTGGTACACGGGGGCTCGCATTATAGCTGTGATCGGGTGGCAACATATGCCAATATGCCACCTATTATAATAATAAATTCATACCAAATATTATATAATATCATAATATCTTATATTCAATCATAGTTAAAATATAACATTGGTACAAAAATAAAATAATCAGAATTGTTTTCTTTTAAAATATCAAAATCCATATATTAGGTAATGCTATTTTCGCTGTTTAATATTGCTATTAATAATAATAATAATTTATAATACTACTATAATCAATTAGGTGCTTACCTTTTGATTGTCCATTTAAAAAAAAACCTTAGAAGCGAAAATAAGACAGTTAATTTATTGTAAACTTAATACCCGTGACGGCAGCTACACAACGACCTATCGAAAACAACGGCGTTTTGCTAATGAATGAAAAATATTTCTCTTGTATATTTAAAATCATATTAAAAATAGCATAATATTGAAAATAATAATATACATTAAACATATAATATATTAAACCATTTGAACAAAACTGATAAAAATAACACTTATACACTTATAATCTTCTTCAGCACGAGCGGCCGGCGAATAATATTAAAAATAGAATAAAAATAGTATCATACAGTAATGTAATAAGGGAACCACAGTTTATGTGATTTATGTGTACTGAATTTAATTTGTTATAATTTAGTTTGCGTAAAACGTTGAAATGTTACATTTATACATATTATTGTATTTTAGATTCTGAGCAGAGCGATGTATTAATTTTACAATGATGGGTCAAGACACTTTTCATATCAAAAAAATGCTTCAATTTTATACTTTGAAGGTGGTTTCTAGTAGCAAATTCGATCTTGTTTGTACTTTTGTATGCTATAATAGACAGTCGTTAACCTAATAATGTAATATATAATATATTACAATAATATTTAGCATAAAATAATAAAAAAAGTTAAGTATATAATTTAGAGTGTAAGTCACTAACATAGGCAGGACTCGAGAATCAAATTGTGCTGACATATTATGTGGCAACATGATAATATTTTGTTATTTAACGCCACCGTTACCTATAATATTTGTAACGTATGTCATCACTAATTAATTGTACATACTATTGTATTTAGGAATTTATATTACATATTATTATTATATTATTATTGATATGTAATTTTTTAATACTAAGTTCAATATAATCACATTGTTTTTGTATCAAGTGAGTTTTTATAATGCAAAAGTAACAACTTAAATGTACTAGTCCGTATTTAAACATTTAGCGCCCCAGAGCAACATATTTTGCCGCACCTCAACAAAGTTATTTCTTAAAATGTAATGAATGACTATTATTTTGTGGCATAAATGCGGTCAGATTTTTTTTGGAAACCTATGTTTTTCAATAAGTTAGGAACAATCAGTGATGCAATCAGAACTTGTTGGTCATACTTACTTTCAATGTTATACACTTTTGCATTCCGCGAGCTTGCGAAATTTCATCCATCCGGGATTTTTTTTATTAAATTGTTTTATTAACAATAAAATATAAAGTAAGTTTTTGGATGAAGTAGGTATTTACCCCTAAATACAAAATTTTTATTTGTATGTGTACTGTTCGAGTATACATATAAACTATCAATTGCTTTGAAAAAAGAAGACAAGACAGTCTTTTCGCTAGAGTAGGTACCATGTAGATCTATTTATATGATATAGTTTCACTATCATGCATTTATACAGAGATACGAAAAGGTGAGTAACAATAATTATACAATTTAGTTGAATTTGCAGAGTAAACTCATTTTTTACAATGCAAAATGTAATTAGATTTATTTTAAACAACCCAAAATTCTTAATTGATTTACATAGTACATTAAATTATATTTTACATTTAATTATTTTAGCTTAAGTAAGCTAGTGAATGACATAATTATGTAACATTATATTTGAAACTGTAATTTTGACTTGCAAATTTCAGGGGTGGACTTGCAAATTCTTGCTAATTATAACGAGTTTATTGACACCAGTTTTGAAAGTTTCCGACAACAAGTCAGGGCTGGGGTTGAAAACTTTGAAAAATCGTAGGGGTTGAAATTTTGACTTGCAAATTTCGGGAGTGAACTTGCAAATTCTTGCTAATTATAACGAGTTTATTGACACCAGTTTTGAAAGTTTCCGACAACAAGTCAGGGCTGCGTGAAGTTGGCCCTGCCTTTGTACCACCCCTTATAACTCCTTTGTTTTTGACTTGCAAATTCCGGGATTGGACTTGCAAATTCTTGCTAATTACTTGCAAAATAATGGCACTATGCAAAACTTTTTTTAAAAAAGTGTAAGGGCCAACTTCACGGACGTTCCGAATTCACATAATCTACTACGCGCTGAGGATGTAGGTATTGTGTATCGAAAAAAATTACTTTACGAGAATAATTCTTAGGCCTAGTACATTAATTCTTGTCGGATTTCTATAACTATTTTTTATCTGAAAGAAGAAGACTTCCTACATTCCGAATTGAACACCGATTTTTATTTAATTTAAAATAATGATAGGTATAATATAATTTATAAAAAACCGCTTAATATTGTATTACTTTTGAAGACATATTATAAAGTTTGAGATTAAAATATTGGAAAACGAAGTTTGATGCGAACTATAGAATATTACCGTATATTGGTTGAAAAACGATTGTCAAATCTGGTTGATTCTACAGGATCATTATTCTCGTAGAGCGTATTTTTGTGTACAAATTACATTGGTAGTTACCGGGCACCTTAACTAGTTTACATCTTATTCTAAATAAAATAGCTCATTTCTGCCTAAAGATTGTCTCTTACTATTTGCCCATCCATCATTTGTGGTGCATGGTGAAATCGGTTTCATTGCTATTTCATTAGATTACAACTTTTTGTATTGTTTAGTTTATTTTTAAACTTTCTGTAATTGTATTTATGTTTATAATACAATAATACATAATAATATGGTAAATGGTAATAATTTTACATTACCCCTAGCAATATAAATATTAATATAATATAAACAACAGAAGGTAAGTATAGGTACATATTTTATTATAATTCGATTTCTAGGATTTAGGCGAATGCATCTAATATTAGGTTAGGTATATTATAATTACAATTTCATATCCATCTACGAGTACCTAGTGTATAGGTAACAGAATTGTTATTTGTTCAAAATTAATTTAATTTAATTGTAATTACCTCTCACAACGCTAAAATATAGATACATTTTTTATTTAAGTAAGATGATACAAGTTTTATAATAATATATAAAAATAAGAAGTAGCTTCCTTGGGGTAATTTTGAACTTTGACAATATATATCTCAGTTAATAATTATTGTATGGGGCCAGTAAGCATATCAAAAGTTGTCTCTCAGTCTATACTTTAATATGGATTTAAATTTAAATTTGTATATTTAATTCCTGATTTACGCTATGTACATCTACTACCTTATGATAAGAAACATGATTATATTAAATAAAAAAACTGATGAATTAAAAAGATGGTGTCTCAAGTTACGCTTAAAATAAAAAAATATGGATAACTTTGAAAATATTTGACATACGATGATGATTTTTTTTCATATCTAATAGAGATGCAGAGGATTAATATGTTTCTGAACAATATTTACGTTAAGTCAATTATTACATAAGTAAATCGCGGTTGATTTTATGCTGTTAAAGCTGTCAGTAAAGATCTACTTTTTAAACATGAATATATAGTTAAGATCACTTAAACTTACAACGACGTTGATGTGTTCTGGACTTTGCAAATATTGTGTTGATTAATTATCCGATTCATAAATTATCTTATAGTGATAACAAAAGAGGTAATAGCGACAATAAGCTAAAACAACATTTGTGCCCCAAGTTAAGCAGATGCCCCAAGTAAGCTACTTCTACTTATATACATATATTACATATTACATATTTACCTATTGTGTTTTGCGATTTTTATAACCTTTTGATGAATAATAAAATAGGCATAATTTATATTTTAATCTATTATATTATAAGTTAGATTTTGACAATATCAGTGACAGTGTTAAAACTGCAGTTAACTTATACATAGGTCTCTACCTAATTTTCTAACTAACTAAAAATAATATATAATTATAATGTTTAATATTTAGAATTTACTAACTTAATCTATAACATTAAAGTACAAATATTGTGTACTTCGTCATTATTACTGGTAGGTGTGGTATCATCCGAATTGGATAATACGCGGCTAACCAACCATACGCCTTACCCTCGTATTCTATAGTTAATGACACTCTACTAATAACTAACTTCATTGACACATAGTACGTTTATCCTGGCGCTGCTCCTATAAAAGGTAAGAACGTAAGAATGACTAAAATAATGTTTAACTCAGGTTTTCAGGTCGGAAACACTTTTATTATATTAATTCAGATCGCCTAGCCCGTACTACGGTCGTCGTTTCACACGCACGTCGTAGCTACGGGGTTCCCGTGCCTGCGTGTACGACGGTGTTATATAGAAAATATTACTGTCGCAGATATTGTAGCACATATTGCTTCGCTGACCTGACCTATGTTAATAATTTACAATTTAAAATATTCCCACCTATATTACATATATAGCGTTTTTGTTGTTACAATATCATTTAATAATATAAATAGCATTACCGTATCTTATCTTATTTTCGTACGATCACCATAGCTGTAGAAAGTACAATTATATTAGTAGTAGGTATAGCAATATATAGTAATACAACATTGTTGTATATTTCCAAAACAAAGGTGCATCAAAATATTATCAACACACTTATTCGTGAATTTGAAAATCGTTTTAAAGACATTCGAACTAAAGAACCAATTATAAATCTATTTGAAAATCCATTTAATATAAATCGGGAAATTGTCGAAGCTTCTTTACAATAAGAAATTATAGAACTCCAATCTAATAATTCTTTAGGAACAACATTTAATAATTTGACAAGCTCTCAAAATCTTGTTCATTTTATTCAAATTTGTCTGAAGAAGATTTTCCAAATGTTCGGAAGTTTGCTGCTAAGATGTTTTGTATATTTGGTTCAACATACATTTGTGAGCAAGTATTTTCAACAATGAAATTTAACAAAAGTAAAACTCGATTTCGCATCACAAATGAGCATCTACACGCCGTTCTCCGGGTAAATTCTACCAAATTATAACCTAATATTAATGCTCTCTGTCAACAGAAACAAGCTCACAGTTTACATTAACAAATTAATACATTTTAAAATATGTTTTGTAAGTGTAAAACGATATTTTGTATAGTTTATATTTATTTTTATGTGAGTAATTAATAATTTATATATAAAATATTTTTTGAAATGTAAGCCGATTTAATTTTCTTTCGTCTATAGTAATTATTAAGTTAAGTATTAAATAAAGTCATTAAAATTATTAAGTACAGTAAAAACGTCGTTAAATATAAAATTATATACCTATACCTAAAATTCTGATGATTTAAAAGTAAAAAAAAATTGTATGGCTCGCGGTAAAAAAAGTTTGGCCACCACTGATCTAATCCATTATTATTATCATGTGAAGATGGTAATCATTTTTATATTATGTTTTAATCTCCTGTATAAAAGTAATGTTTCTTATATTATTGAATCTTATAAAAATTCAAATATAAATATACCCGTTATTGAAAATTAGTTTTAGTTTTCTAAATTTGTAGGTAGCTATATAATAGATAATATATTGAACAAATTTATTTAAAAATTCTTAAATTTACTTATTTACAAAGTAATTTGTTCTAGTATTCTATATAAGTAATACAAATGAAATACTGTCTATTGGTAACCACATCATTTGAGAACGGATGAAACGATTTGGTTCATTTATTGGTTGTCATTTGTTACATCTTACAAATTATAATAGAAACAAATAGTAGAAATTATTAGTAGAAATAAGTATTTATTTGTACCTATATAAATGGTTGCTATTGGTTACTCGGGTAGATGAGGTAAAATAATGCATCAAATCTTCCTCAAACAAAGAAATTACATCTTAAAACAAATATGAGAGTTGAATGTATGTTTGTAGCTTATATACTCAAAAATTACTTGATTGATTTTGTGAATATTTAAATTTGTTCTTAGAGATATCAGGAAAGTTCAGAAAGTTTGTAGTTTGAACCATGTTCGATTATACCAAGTGATATATCCAAACTGCCACAGCCGAATTGTCCATCCCCGGCAATTTAGTTCACAAGGCGAGGTACACCGATTCTGATTTTCCCGTAAACTGAGGTAAGTGCCTACACTAAAACCAAGATACACCAATATAGATCATACATCTTTTGCGTATAACTTCAGGAAAAATATATGAAACAGCTGAGTGTATAACTTACTATTGTTTGAAGTCTAAATTTAAATTAAATTCATTATTTTTTTTTTAATAAACTATTAAACTCATCTTTATATATTGATATAGGTGGTCTTGCCTTTTAGTAAAAAAATACTATAAAAGTATAGTTAGTATATTTATCACCATGAATAATAAATTATTGATGGAATAGTTTAGGGTGACTTTCAAAATATGTGCTATCGATGTATACAACTTTTTGACACTCACTTAAAAATGTGAAATTTTTCGTCGTTGAAAATGCTACACAATAATATTTTTTTCGGTGTTAGTTATTTATAAAAAATGTCTACTAGTGAATTACCAAACATATAGAAATGACAATATTATTCTTGCGGGCGCAACTCAGATCATTCGCTGAAAAACCTGTGGACGCAACTCGGTTGTCACGATGTATATTTTCGTTTTTAGGGACGCAATACGTATGCAGCCATTAATATAAAAAACAGAATTGACTCAAAAATTTAAGTTTATTATTAAAAGTGTAGGTACATTATAATTCCTACACATTTAATAGAATATCGGGACATCTTGGATATTGGATATGGGATAAGTGCTTGTATTTACTTGTGTTGGCTTTTAAATATTTAATTTTAAAAAATTTGTTTTTCACCGTGAAATTTGAATAAGTACTTCTCGAGTTCTGGTATTTTATAGTTCTATTTCGATACATTTATAAAACGTGTAGAACTCATGAATTTCCTTGGTGGTTTAATGAGTATGATATGGGTTTTGCTGTTTAACCCATGGATGATGTTTTACTTGATTCATGGTAGCTCTTTTATTAACGTCTGGTTCTAAAATAATCCTGTAATAAAAACATAGCTTGAATGTACAAGAATTACTACTATTAGGTACTACGTTTTAAATTATGAATAATTTTAAATGGTAAAACAGTCATTTTTGAAACATAAAAATAAAAATAAAAAATGAGCTAGACAAGTGTAGGGTGTCACTCTGCTATACAGTACCTAGGCTACAAGTAGATCACTGTAATGGATGATCTTACATATGAATTTGAAAAACGAAAAACGATTCTGAGCGAAGGTGGTTTAGCAGCCTATGATATAAGTATAACTAAGTATATTTGATGATATTATTGTGAATAAAGTAATTTATTTACCTATTCACGTGGAAACCTTGTTTTAAATTTTAAATCCTTAGCTATAAAAGTTGAACATTTTATAAATTTATAACCACAAAATCATTTTTAAATTTTAAATGTGATAAATTTTGAAGAAATTCGAACTTTAAATGCTTATAAAAATATAGTAATTTGTTTTAGAGTTACACCAAAAACCAAAATCAATTTTGTCAAAAACCGATTTAGCGTAAAAATTCCCGTTTTTATTTTGTTTTTCCCACCGCTTTTGAAAACTATTGGGAATTTTAAATGTTGATCTCCAAAAGTACCAACTAGATTCACTTTGGTTAAGATATTGTTGAAGAAAATCGAAGCAGTTTTACTGCCCCAAAAGGCGATGACGGACACAAAAAATAAAAATAAAAACACATATCATTATAAAATCAATGCATTCATCGCTCCACTCAGAATCTAAACCACACATGGCTTATGACTAAAACTTGACAGTGGAACGCAGTGGTGTATTTAGAAATACAGCGCCCCAGGAAAGAACACAATATTAGGTAAGTAACATTCAATTTCCATTAAAATATTATCAAAATTTAGTAGACATAATTTAGTGCCGTGGACAGGAATTTATTATGTGGTAGTGAGGAGTTTAAAGTCAAAAAAAAATATTTTTAAATATATTAGGTATTATGTAGTTTTAAATGTTTTGTAAAAGACAATTATATGCTTTACATAATATAAGGGGTGGGGGGGGGGAGTTGAGCCATGGATAATATTATATACAATTATACATAGTAGTATTATTATAGTGCGATGGTAGGTTGTAGGTATATAATATTTTGTATGGTTACGAAAGTAATAATATACCAGTGATCTACGTAAGTAGGTACCTACGTAACCATCTAGGGCAGTGGTTCCTGACATTTTTGACGCTTAAAGAAACTTTTGATACGTCATGGACCACCTCAATTTTAGACCTATTTTTTCTTATAAACAAGAATCATTTTATTTCTTATAGCAGGCTTAAAATAATGTTTATAACTGATCAAGTTTAAGTAAAAGCTTAAAACTTTTAACGATTTAACGCAAATTACCAAGGCCGGGCATTAACGAGTTAATAAGTTAAAGTTAAGTTACTTTTAACTAAGTAAATTAACTAGTTATTTTTTTTTTTTAGATGTAACTTCTAATTTAATATGAGATATATTATTCAGTAACTTACGAGTTAATTAATTTTATTGTCACATTAAATGAATTTTTTTCTTTAACCACAAATTTAAAATTAATTTTATAAAAAAAAATCCGAAATATTAAAATATATATTAATTAGTAAATTATAATTTATAATAATAGTCATTATATTGCATATTCACAGAAAATATTAAATAACTATATTATAAACGGTAATGTTATAGGGCTAATCGCGTCATTAATAAAAGGAAAATATAACAATTTACTCAGTATCCCATTCACGTTTGTAATGTTTGTACACTGATTAGTAATTACCAACCTAATCAGTAATCATTATTATTATTATATTTTTAGTCATTCATAGAATTACAGCGATAAATTGGCCCGTAGCGTGGTAGTAGCGTGTTAGTTCATCGTATTTACTATTTACCTATTTACTACTAAATAAATACCCTGGACGCTGATTATTATTATTTTTCAATAAACCACGCAATAAGTGCGGGACATAATAGATTTTAATAGTGGAGTAGTGAACATAAAGTCATAAGCAAAATATAGTCTGTTGAGTCCGACTGTGTCACGTGTCGTCAATATTGTATATTGTGTAACTAATTAATTATATTCTAATAAATAATTATGAATTTTATTACTATAATATGTATTATAGTTGTGAACCATTTACGTTAACAAATACATAAAAATAATTTTATTGTTTTATTGGATCTCATCATTGATTAAAGTATAATATTATAGAAATATAGTACCTACAGTAACTAATTTTATTACAAACATTTATTTAAAAATTGTAAGACGTTTATTGAATTATTATGTTATTTGTTGGCTATGAAAAAAATTAAGAAAGTATAATCATTCATTTTATATTAAAAAAAAAATAAAGGTAACTTTTAACTTTAAACTTAACTCACATTTTTCTATATTAACTTAACTTAATGAGTTGAAAAAAAAATAGTTAATTCACCCAACCTTGATAGTTACTATTATAAAAAAATGTACGTCAAACTTTACATCATATTGTTATATTTATTATAACGGCTCACGGACCCCCAAGCAAGTCTCGCGGACCATGATCCAGGGTAACTATATTTATTATTTTCGAAAATCTAACGATCATTAATTAAGAGGTTTATATAATTGTATTAATTAATTTCAAACAATAATACAAGTAAAGTTCTTTTTAACCCCCAAAAATATTTATGTTTCATAGATTTTCATTGTAGAGGAAAAATATCGAGTACCCAGCGTTCTACGTTTTTATTGATGTAGCTACATGGGTAGATTGACCCACCGGGAAATTGAGAGTTTCCCGGTAGTCCTTATCCATATTATACCCAGAGGCCCTATATACATAACCTCTACAATGAAAATCTATGAAACATGAATATTTTTGGGGGTTAAAAAGAAGTTTACTTGTATTATTGTTTGTAATTAATTAATACAATTACATAAACCTCTTAATTAATGATCGTTAGATTTTCGAAAATAATAAATATAGTTACCCTGGATCAGTGGTTCCCAACCTATGGTCCGCGAGACTTGAATGGGGGTCCGTGAGCCGTTATAATAAATATAACAATATGATGTAAAGTTTGACGTACATTTTTTTATAATAGTAATTAGCAAGGTTGGGTGAGTTAACTATTTATTTTTTCAACTCATTAAGTTAAGTTGATATAGAAAAATGTGAGTTAAGTTCTATTTTGGATTTTATTTGTTTTCAGTTATTCTCCTAATCTAATCTTTTCTTATCTAGGTAATATGTAATAGTTATTAATCCATTTCAGTCGTCATTCGATGTTTGTAGCTGCACAAACAAGCTCTGTTTTAAAATATTTTTGTATTGGTGAAAGAAATACACCGCGCGTGTATTACTTTTATCAATTATAATATAGTAATAACAAAATTTCTTTTATTAATTTTTTATATTACATTTTTTATTATAATATATTTAAAACAATATTAAGTAGTAGGTACTTTGTTCTTTTATTAGTAAATACAGTCAAATATATATACAATACGACATTGATTTCTGTGTAAAACAAATTGGTGTATAAAATACACCTCGCGTGTAATTATCGAAAAAAAATGGTGTGTGTAGCTAAGGGCTAGTTAAATTGGGTAAGCAGTATTCTGGCGTATTTTTTACCTAATTAGGGTCCTGTATATACGAGCTGATTAACTTATTTTATATTGTTATATAGGTACTTTATGTACTAAATAATGTATAAAATGTATATATGAATAAACATTGAACATGTACGATTGTACAAATGACAAAAATTAACAACATATTGCAATTAATTTTTTGACGGCTGTTGATAATGTCGTTAAGAATTAAAAATCGTTTTCATTTATTTTTCGTGATAATCTCAATTTTACGTCATTCAGACTCGTTTGAAAAAATACGGTTAATAATATTCGATTAGCTAAAAACCTTGTAAGTACGTAACAAAGTTACTTTTTTAAGTAAAAATCGTTGAATAAAATTTAACAAACCTGGTTAATACCCTGTAAAAAAGCCTTAACTGCTCTAAAAAAAATTTTTAAAAAACGACCTGCCTGACCTTAAAGGGATTTCGCACACTTCAGTTTTTAGAAAAAAAATAGACATATGTTAACAAGTTTTCACACGTACTGACTTGAGATTTACTATGATAACAATTTTGAAACACATTAGAATTAATTATAAAATCTTTTTTGAATTCTTCGTGTGAAATTTTTAAACTGTAATTTTTGTTCATTGAACTGTCGAGAAATACGAGATTATTTCTTAAATTTCAAGTGAGATATTTTCTTTTTAAGAATAATAAATTTAAAATGTTGCTTGAAGGATTCGAAGTTTATTTTGCAACTAAAAAAATTCTGTATTTAAAATTATGATCAGTGTAAAACTCAAGTCGATATGTTAGGAATGTCTAAAAGTAGACTTCATAATAAATTAAAATTATTATTGGAGTAAATCCCAAGTCATTACTTTGGCACGTATAGGTTGATTTTTATGAAAAAAAATGGTAGTGTGAAATTCCCTTAAAAATAATTATTATCAACAATTTAAAAAAAAAACGGTTTTTAATATTTATAGGCGCTATAGTAACATGTGGCCCTTATAAATAAATCCCCTTAAAAATTTACCCATCTGCTCATGTCGATGTATCCATTAAAAATCATTTGTTCTTATTACACCATTTGTGTGAAGGACATAAAGTCTTAAAAAAGGACACAATATTCAAGCGCTTAAGAACTTAAAGATCTTATAATGTTATGCTCTACTTCGTTTCTAGTGTTAATAAATACTAAGTCCATCCAAGGCCTGCTCATGAAGGGTTTTAAATAACCAAATAGTTTAGGTATAAGAACTGTTTATCGTTTTGATAAATTTGTATTTACTGTCAAAAAAAATTGTTCAACCAGTCAAAAAAACTGGAAAAATGAATACAAGGTTCCACATAAGTTGTTAATGGAAATTCAAAAAAAAGTTGAGCGTAAATCCAAAATATTTTTTATGAGCGTCTGAAGTAAAAGTCTGGAATTTGGCGTCCTTGGAAATTTCCCTTTGAACCCTCCCTTAAATACACCACAGTATAAGTGTATTGTGAAATGGAACAATACTAATAATAATATAAAAATACACGATATTTACGAGATAAGTTTCAACGCTTCTCGTGACACGGGTTTCTTGGGCCTGGAGAACTTTTTAGCGATCTGATTGGCCACGATCTGCTGTCGGTTAGAGTGCGGGAATGGCATAGCGTCGGATAGCATCACGTATAGCACAACTCCCAGTGCCCACATGTCGTAAGAAATCGGATCGTACGGTATGCCCTAAAAATTAAAAAAAATTAAAAAAATTAACCATGTGACTGTGGGGTGTAAGTTTGGCGACAAAAATGTTAATATTATCACGTCTGGTTCATAGCGTGAACTTCGCGAATTTCAAGTAATAGTTAAGTATAATCACTTAAGAGTTAAGGCAAATATTATTTTCTAACGCGTACCTACAATTTTTCTAGTAAAAATATAAAAGGTATTTATTATTTTGTATAAAATAAAATACACACATTTTTTACATAGGTAGTATTACAAAAGTGTCATTATGTGTATAGCTAATACATAATATATTAGGTATGTAAACTATTAATAAAGGGATTATGATGGTTCAGATAAGTATATGTGATAGTGTTGTGAAAGACTGTTATTAAGGCCTTATTATAAAGGGTAAAAGATTGGATTATGTCTTGTGAATTTGGTTTTGACAATGGATTAATTGGGTAGGTACTATAGACCTGCAGGTCGGTAAATTTTCGGCCCGGTCCGGTACATCAATTTTACCCTCAGGCCCATCCCGGGCTAGTCCAAAAAATATTATGAAAAAAAAGCCCTGGCCCGTTCCGAAAATAATGCTAAGCACGTAAAAAGCCCATTCCGATCCATAAATTTTATCCTCAAGCCCGACCAAAATATTGTGAAAAAAAAATATAATATTATTAGAGTGTATAAATATCTTTATTATACCCACCAATCAATATATTATTAAATTCATTTTGATTGTATCTGCTATCTAGTATCCATCCATAGAGTATACTCTATATGTATATACCTGTACCAACATCGGTTTTATCATTATTATTTATTATTTTAAATTGTGATGATTTACTGTCGAAGAAAAATCCTTAAAAAGTCCGATCCAACCCTTGATTTATTATTCGAAGTTCCGCTTAGCCCAGCAAATTGTGTAAAAAAAAAACCCAGACCTGGCATGGAATAAAATTCCAAGACCTAAAAAGGCCCGGTCTAACCCCTGATTTATTATTCGAAGTCTAGCCCGTCCCGAAAAATTGTACAAAAAAAGCCCAGGCCCGGTCCGGAATAAAATTCCAAGACTTAAAAAGCCCGGTCCAACCCTTTATTTTATTTCAATGGCCCGGCCAGGTCCAATTTCACTCGGTAAAGCACTGTAACAATTATAAATATAAATATGTTACATGACACCTATGTATATAATACGAACTCTACCGTATGTACGATTAACTGCTGACCGATATATTATTAATATTAAAACACACACATAAATGTAAGGCCTATGGCCAACACACACAATGTATTAGTAAGTCAGTTCGCTGTGTACCTTAGACCTTAATACACACTACGATTACCGGACTCCGTATGACTACGATACAGTTACCTAGTATAATAGAACATAGTTGATGTATTTGAGAGTATTAATATTTGTAAGTATTTAAGTATACAATAAAATATAATTATAACTGAAAAGGAATCCTAGTAATTTAAATATATTTAAGATCCTGATATCTACATATCTGCCCCTGGCTACGGTATTTATATCTATAGGATCATACGATTCTCCCTAGATATCTCATATTTAACTGGTCGTTCCCCCGACCACGTTACAGCACGATTGAGCATATACCTTTTTAGCAACACGGTTCAGCATAGAATATTTTATGCAATGTTGCCAAATTCACGTGACCGAAATTTTGTAATTTATTATTTTCACGTATTACCTATTACACCAATTATTATGACACCAGACGCGAGCCTGAGCCCATTTTTATCGACAATGTTATCGATTAAAAAATTAGTTCCAGCCCGATAAAGTTCCAACGTTTTAAAAATTTAAAATTAGGAGAAAATATAAGATAATAAAATAAGATACAATTCCAAAATTATTATAGAAATAATATCGGTGTTCAATAGTATTATAGTATAATAGTATTGTTGACGTATAAACCATGCAGTATTTTTTTTTAAATTCATATCATATTTTGATTTTATTATTTTCATGACTATTATTATTATTATTATTATTATTAAAGAGATTTATGAAATGTGACTATATTATCGACTTTGAAATCATGTTATTTTTTTTTTTTGATATGTTATAATTATTATAATTATTTAAATAGATATTTTTGTATAATATAGTTTAAAATGGAAAATGGAAACGTTGCAGAGTTTTTTATGCTCAATCATATAGGTTTTCTTTTGTATTCCGATTTCCTTTGACACGCCGACAATTTTGCTCAATCGTGTCTTAACCAATGTCACTACGGGCAGGGCTTTTTAAGGATTTTAGCAGGTCTTTAGTAGGTACCTAGTTAATTAATATAAGTATGTTTTTTTTCAAATTAATATCTTTGTTGATTTGCGAATTAGGTACCTATGTTATACTTACAATTTTTTTTCATTCATATTAAAAGTCTGTCTTGCAGGTATTATTGAATTTTTAAATAAATAATTAACGATATTATTATTTTTGAATATGCATTTTAGGTACCACTTAATAAGTTATTACGTATTTTTAGGTAAAATGACTGTTTTTTCACCTATTATATTTATTACCAGGAGCAAGGAGAGTGGTCAACAGTTGACCAAATGTTATCATCGTTGTGCTGAAAAAACTTTGTGTGCAAAATAAAAATTTTTATAATAAAAAAAATCAACAAACTAGTTTTAAAAAGTAAAAATAATACATTGAAAACATTTTTATTCTTTTATAATGATTTGCGAAAAGAAAAGTGTAAACTATTAATAGTTGTTGAACTATTAAGGTTTTCACTTTTTAGCATAATATTTTGTTTTCTACATAAGAAGTACCTCGTATTAGGACAATATTGAGCGGGACCCTCTTAGTTTACTTATTTAAAAGTCATATATAAGACCATTTTATCACAATTATGTACATTCATGTCTCTCAGGAGCCATTTGTTACTTATTATCGATATGAATACATTTTATTTAACTTTTGATATAATATTTCAACAAACAGAAGACAAGGCAATTAAAATTAACTCATCGGATATAAAGTTTTCGGCCGACACTACACTCGACCGTTAACGAACCTTGCCTCCCTCGACTCCGTCCCATGCAACAGTATTAATAATACACAAAATTATTGCAAGAAGGTTAGGTTAGCGTTAGGTTAGGTACCTATCGTGAACGGGTTTTTTTTTCGTTGCGATTAGTTATCACGCGTCACGTGAACGACGATGGCTGATTGCCGATGCGAATGTTTTATTACCTATTTAACTATGAAAACCATAGAACTCATACTAAGTATAATAATTATACTTATATACACCTACTTAGTTTAAGCCGTTTAAGGTCTATAATGAAAACAAAATCGAGTATGTTTAGGAGGGGTGGGGGCTGGACCAGTTAAGGCCTATTGTCTTAAAATCATAGAAATCCTCACATTTGTTCATAGGGGCTTTGAATCACCCCACTCACACTTATAATTTAATCTCATTCCCGGATCCCCATTATTTATTTTAATATAGACATTTTTTTCAGAATCTTAATCTAAAACTAGAACGTTCGTACTTTCACTATAACAATATTATGGGTTCCAAGTTAATTTATTTATCGAGTTATCATATGGCATTGTTAATGGTTATAAAAATTGTATACTTTACTCCTATAATTATTTCTCTGCAGTAGTTAACATTTTTTTAAATAGAATCTTAACAGTTATCATCTTTGAAGACAAATTGTATGTTTAAAATGTATTCTTTTAAATTATTTTTTTTTTAATATTCCCAAAGTTAACTCCGCCATACGATAATTACTGCAATGACTAGGTACTGTAAATGTGAAATGTCACATACCTACCTAACTACCATGATAGTGTTCGTGACTTTTTTAAAATGCACATAGTGTTGGTTACTTTAACAAGGTGGAGACTATTTTCCGCACATATTAATATATAATTTAAATTTACGACAATTTGTTTGCACACAAAATAGTGAACAATGAAAACAAGCGAGTAGGAACAATTTGGGTGTACAGGGTGTCTTAAGCTGCCCATATACGATCAATATTAAACACCGACCAATGGATAAAGAACAAAGTTGATTCAGGCGTTTGAAAAAAAAAATAAAGTTTTATTAAGTGAATACGAGAAAAAATATTCTGAAATTTATAAAGTGGCTTAAACACTTTTTCGGTTTACCTTATTTAAACTCTAACGAAGTTCCGGACGCATTTACTGAAATAATTTCAATAGCTCCTTGTAACATTAGTATGGATTTTCCAGGCTACCTATATTTTAAAAAATCATATTGATTCTGATGCTGATTTTGGGTCAGAATTATAGGCTAGTGAACCAAGCTAATAACCCAAGAACAACGAACGGAGCTGAAGACATCCACATGCACTTCAATAGTCAATTTTATATCTCCCACCCTCACATTCATCAAATTATTCAAATACTAACGGAAATTCAAGTCAATACTGATTTAAAAATAAATTGATTAAAAAAAAATAAAGAAAACCGGTACCCGTAGATTATAAATATAAAAAAAGCAAAATTATATGAAAAAAATATATTCTGCAGATTACAATCCAAAACACTTTTAAAACTTTTATTGCAAACGTGTACCAATTAATATTAAATATGTATTAACAAATAAATAAATTAATGTTTTGATATGAAAAATGATTGTAATTGTAATTTGTAGAATTTATAAATCTTAATGACTTTTTTGTAAAAATAATTGTAGCTAATTGTAATTTGTGTAATTTATAATTTGACAAAATTGTGAATAATAACTTTCTAAGGAAGCTGTTCTAAAATAAATAGCTCGAACAATATTTTTAAACCTGCCAGTCTATAACATCAGAATATGATGAGACAGAAAATTCTAAGCTTTATTAAGTGTGAAGGAAAATATTGTTTGAGTATAATAATTTTCCATCAGTAAAGACCAATTCAAAAATACTTAAATATTAGATGCTACACTTATACTATCAATGTGTATTTTGATGTTATACTATAATCGAATTTATGGTTAAATTTGGTAAAGTTATTCAATGAAAGGCAATAACAATCCCTAAGACTATTTAATACTTTACTATATGATGTCTTATAACTCAAGTTACCATGGCCTCATGACAAAAGAGGACTTCTACTTCCTAGTATGTACCATGGAAGACTACTGGCTTACAGGACAATATGGTCAGTGGGTAAATTGGCCCCAGAGTGTTCAGTGCACACTGTTATTCACTCGGTGGCATAATATCATATACGCACTTGTAACACTTCGGGCGCAGCATATGACGAACTGCCGCAGTACGTCTGGCTCATCAGTCTCCGGCCTCGTTCATCCGCGCACATCCTGGCGAACCCGAAATCGGTCAACTTGACAGTCCGCATGCTTTCCAACAAGACGTTTTCGCACTTTATGTCCCGGTGCGAGATGTTTTTTCGGTGCAGATAATCCACGGCCTCGCATATCTGCCTGCGGTGGCCATGGCGCGTACGACCGTGAAAAAAATCGAGAGCACACAACGTAATAATGTATCACTACAAGTGGCGTATAAGTATAGGAGGGACACCTATAGTGTGTATATTATTTATGACCCATACTGACATTTTACATTAAACAATGCTATCTTAGTTAAAAATTTGTTTCATTTTTCTCCTTGATTAAGAATATATTAATTTAATTTTGATTTTTTTAAATTTGTTTTACATTTTTATCAATAAATGCATTATTTTTTTTTTAATGTAATTTTTTTTACATTTTTACGTAATTTTTCATATTTTATATAATTTTTGTAGTTTTTGTATAATGTTTGGGTATTTTTGGATTTTAAAGAAAATTTGTATAATATTCAAAAAATAATTTATTTTAATTAGCACTGTTGTTTTCAAATTATTATATTTATTCAATGAACTCACTATCAACTTAAATTCAAATTACTATCTAAAAGTCTATTACGATCAAAACGAGTATTTAAAGTTTTGACTAGAGTTAGTGGGTAGAGTGAGATAGATTGCGAAATCTATGGTCAACTACACACTTGGTTTTTCGAAACTCAAAAGTGCTGATAAATAAAAGATACATTTACAAAAAATACCAAGTCCATCTAGTAGAATTCGATACGCTGTCGTAGTCGATATGACGACGCGTCAAAGTGTATCAAACACAGTCCAAAATAATAATAAATAGCCAAATAGGTAGCAAATAATTAAAAATATATAAACGTTGAAAAAATCGAACGTGTGTGGCTACGCTCCGGCACTGACCTGAAGAACGTGTGCGCTTGCCACTGCGGTATTGTCTTGACGTGCTGCAGGTGGCTGAGTAGGTCTCCAATCTCGCAGTAGTCCATGAAAACGTGCACGGTGTACGGCGTCACGTATATCCGGTGCGTTCTGACCACGTTCGGGTGCCGGACCGTGCGTAACACTTCCAGTTCCCTGGGCAAAAACTTTCGCACGTACGACGAAGTGCCGGGGTCGCGCCGCTTGTTGATCACCTTGCACGCCACCCGGACCGTGGACGACGCCGATGCCATCACCGGCACCGTCCGGAACGCCAACCGGACTTTGCTGTACGACCCGTGGCCGACGGTCGAGCCCAATCGGTAACCGTCCGCGGCCAGCGCCACTGACAGCGCGTCCTCGCTGTCGAGGTGCACGATCCGCGGTCGGTGTTTGGGCGTCGACGGAGGCGGTGGCGGCGGTGGCGGAGGCGGCAGCTCTGCGTGATGGACAACACGGTTAGATGACACTTCCGTGGTGGCGGGGGCTTGGGCGGCGGAAGGCGGACGTCGGCTGCACTGTTGTGCGACACGTCGCTGCTGCTGCTCCAGCAGACGCTGGTGCTGTTCCAGTAGCCGCTGCTGCTGGTGGTGGTGGCGGTGCTGCAGCTGCTGGTGCTGCTGCTGGTACGTCTGGTGGTGACCGTTCATGGGACTTCCGCGGCGGTTTCAATGCTAACCGTTGTTGACCGACAAAATATTTGATATCGTTTTACTTACCTGTGCCTGTGTTACGAAGAACACTCGTTATTAAATGATAGACGTTATCGTATCGTACGGGACTCCCCTGTTTGATTTCGCGATTTTCGGTTAAAATATTATGACGTGACGGACGCAATATTAATATTATGTAATATTATGTACGTTGATTTTTATTTTTGACTTTTAATTTTTAAAAATATTTTCACCGAGCATGCTAAAAAATTAGATTACAACACGGACGATGGTATTAAAATCTGTTAGTGTTTGGAAAAACGAGTCGGCGTTGCTATATACACGCGAAACTTTCACGCCTCCATTCCGTATACATAGTATTATACACGCATATTATATTATTATTATTAATATTATGTATTATAATATTATTATGTTTTCTGTAGGTACCTACCTAGGTATACTTACATTATATACCTACTTAAAAGCAGGTTTAAGACGTTTATGTTCATAACTAAAAAGCTTCTAAAGTCCTAAAGAAATCTCGCGACTTTCAAAAATAATCCAGTAGGTAAAAATAATATCGCCCGTAATAATATTATATAATATTATGACGTTTAGATAAATAAAAATGTAATTCAATTTGAATATAATTTGATGTGTATGGCTATTAAAAATATTCGTTACAATGTTTATATTCGTATTTCGTATTTATGTCATTTGGTTATTTTTTATCATGATAAAAAAGATGACATCAGAATGCATTATATTTGTTGTTTTAATACAAATATAAAATAACAAAACAGTTTATGTAGTATTTTTTGCCCCCGTATTCAATCAAATCCAGTATTATCTGCAATAAACTTTATATTATTAAAGGAGAGCAAAATACAATTTTTAAAATAGGCATGTTCCATTTCAAGACAAACTATATTTGCCAAATCGTTTTGATAAGTTAGCCTATAATAATTTTACATGAACTTAGTAATTTCAAAAAAAAATAGTGTTTTGTGAGCTTATCTTGAATAGTGTGTACTGAATAGTTATGTTTCGATATTTTCGTGTCATATCTTTTCTACCTTCGAAAGATAAGAAACCGTTACTCAATGATAATATACTTATAGTAACATGTATGACGAAATCATTTATCATCAATCATCCCATAAATTTGGACCAAATGCATGATTCAATTTATAAGGCTCTATAATTTCTATAGCTCTCATCAACATTTTAGTGTACTTAAATCTGCTTATTAAAGCATCGCCCAATCAAAGATATTCCTAACTATTATTGTAGAGAAACATTTTTTTATAATAATCTTTATACGTTCAATAGTATCCACCGTTTCGCACCGTTACGTTTATTTTAAAACGTTAAGAAAATAGTTAATTCAAAATTAATTAAAATCTATTGAATATTAATTTTGAACATCAATAATATTATGGCTGATTAGAAAAAAAATAACATTTAAAAAAAAATTTTTTTTTGTATACATGGTGTGAATTCATAAAGCGTAAAACAATCATTATCTCAAAAAGTATTCATGTCTTTGAAAATATTTTTTACATAATTTCAAATTGTTAAAAAACAAGGTCTTGCACCGTGCTACGCGATGTCGCGCAACGATGATGAAGTCAACAGTGATGATAATAAATTCAGTTTCTGTCATTGCAGTTGTGAACTCTGGTTAAACCGGTCTTAGGTATGTTTATTTACTTGGTTTATAGTTATTTAGAACTAAAATGTTATACAAGTTTTGCGTTTATCGTTATTTAAAATAGTGTTAATACCTATTAATTTAAAAATAATAACTAATGCGGGTAGGTAATGGCTCTGATACGGAATATAATATAATCAATTCTTAGATTATTTGCATGAAATAAATGTTTCTACGAAACCAATAGACTTTTAAATAAATAGATTTAAAATATTTTGTTTTGCGTTATTTTTCGGTCAATAATATTCTATAAATTACGTTTTGTGTTATTTTTCGTTTAATGATATATTATAATATATTTTGTTAATCGTTATGCTTTGTTTTCTGGTATTTAATTATTTTTGACTATCGCTTTCCGTTATAATTACGCTTATAAATTTCAATCGTTTTTTTGTCAATTAATATAACGTTATTATAAGGATTGCAATCTCTGTTTATAAATATATGGACATATATAGTAATCGGAATAAAAATTCCTGGGGAAAAAAATTCCCAGTCTACAATATTACTCACAACCACATGACAATGATTGAATAAATATTTTTTAAAAGTTAATTAGTATAATTATCACATTATTAATATTTAATTACAAATAGGTAGGTATATTATATATACTTCCCATTGAAAAATCAATGTATAGTAATGATTTTATTATTTCACAAAATAATTTTGTTTCCAAAAGCAAAGCTTGAGTAGTAAACAAGAGTTCTAAATTAAGTTAGCTAATATATTTAAATATTACCGATGAAACAAAAGTCATATACTAATATTAAAAGGTTTAGTTGGTAGGCTGAGACACGATTGAGGATAAAACACCTTTTTTGCGATACGATCGAGCAAAATTGTCGGCGTATCAAAGAAAAACCTACACGATTGAACATAAAAAAACTCTGCGACGTTGCCATTTTCAATTTTGAAATGTATTATACAAAAATATTTATAATAATTCAAAATATAATATGTCAAAAAAATAACATGGTTTCATAGTCAATAATATGTAATAAACCAAGTCACATTATATAGTGTATAGATTTGTTTAATAATAATAAAATAATAATAAATTAAATTGATATATACCTTGGTATCCGTTTCCAAGTTTGTTTAATTATATTTATAGAGATTCCGTATTTTTACGATTTAAATATTGATTGAGAGCTTGAATATTAAATTCTATTTTTTAATTTCCAACCCGCGTTTCAAACATCATGCTATTGGTGGGTTCTATTTGTTCAGAATTTAGCTCAGAGAATGGTTGTTTATTATTTTCCATGTAAGCATCCCTCAAAATATTATGCAAACAACATGCAACCCAAATTAAATCATCGTGTGTCGTTATCTGTATATTAATAGGCTGGTAAAAGACTCTGAATATTTGACTGAGCAAACCGAAAGCATTTTCTGTAACTCACCTGGCATGGCTTAGTCTATAGTTAAAATTTTTTTTGGAATCGTCTTCTCTTCCTAGAAAATGGTATCATTATGTGATTGTGTAGTCTAAATGCCTCGTCACCGACAATGACATGGGGCACAATTATATTTAACTATATTTCTTAGGGAAATCTGAAAGTTCCTCCAAGAATTTGTTTTCCCAATACGGATTTTAAAAAAATCCCGCTGTCACCTTCTTTTCTATACGATCCATACGATCAACAACAATAAATTTGTAATTTGCGTCGACCATAGTGAGCAATACTGTAGAAAAATAATCTTTGTAGTTATGGAAAAGAGATCCTGAGTTACTTAGACTGCATGTTTGCGTATACGGACATGTTTACCATCAATAGCTAAAATACAATTTGGATAATGACATGTATAACTGCAGAATTCGGCTGCTTTCACTTTAAAACCAATTGTATTAGCGTCCGGAAAAAATAGTGGCACTAATTTAGTTCTTAAAACGGATTGTGTTTCCTTTATTTTAAAGCTAATGCAGCTATAACTTATTCGAAAACCAAATGAAAATGAACGGAATGACTCGCCGGTTGCTATTACCTATTACAAAATATATTAATTTTAATTTTATAATTTAAAATCAGTGTTGTGGATTAACTTGACATGTAACAAGTTATTTAAAAAAATAACTTTTTGAACAGTTTTAAGATAATTGTGTTTATTTTATTTTAAATAATTGTTGATTTTCATTACCTACTCATCGCTTAGTTAATGTATTAACATCATAATCATTAACATATAATTGTTTCAAGTTTGAAATGTTATATTCATTATTATTATGTATATATGTCTCATAATATACTATATCATGTGTTTTTTATTATTACTATTATCTCTATAAAATTGCTACTTGTAAAGTTGGGTAACTGCAACACCCACTTAGGTTGAATTTATATATTTTTATACATTATATTGGGCTCACTGCCCGTAATAATAATAATAATAATAATAATAATAATAATAATAATAAAGATTATGATACTGTTTTTTAGATTCTGAGTGGAACGATGAATGTATTGATTTTACAATAATGTGTTTTTATATTTTTTTTTTATTTTTTGTTATTTTTTTTTTGTGTCTGTGTACACGATAAGTAGTCGAAATAATGCTTCGATTTTCAACTTCAGTATCTTTTTCGATTGGAAAGTGAATATCATTGGTGCATTGGGGAGTTCAAAATTTAAAATTCCCAGTAATTTTCAAAAGCGCCAAGAAAAACAAAAGAAAAATTAAGGAAAGACGGGAATATTTATGCAAAATCGATTTTTCACAAAATTGAATTTGGTTTATGTTGTAACATTAAAACAAATGACCGTAGATACATGACATTTTCACTGGTTGTTTATATTTTCATTTTCTATACACCATAATATTTTCCAAATATTTTGACTTATTTTGAGCTGTTTACGGACATTGTCAGTTTTCATTTTTTTTAAGTTTTTTTTTCTATAAATATCAATAAAATTTTATCTGTTAAGTAAAAAACCTTGAAAATTTAATAGAAGGCTCCTAGGTTATTGTTTCAAAGGCAGATGAAAAAATCTTAAAAATCCTTGGTCACAGTTTTATTTATAAGCATTTAAAATTCAAATCTTGACAAAATACGGAAAAATCACGAAAATTAGCAAATTATTTTGAGTTGAGAATTCATAAAAATTTTTCTTTTTAAATCTAAGATTTGAAAATGTAATACAAGATTACCCATGAGTTTATCTACCTTTATCAAAAATAAAATGTCTACAAGCAAATCAAATTAAATGTTTATGAGCATTTGAAATTCATATTTTTACAACATTTGATATTCACTCGATTTCTCACTAAACGATTTTCTTATTTTATTGTAATTAAAAAACGAATGACTGTAGATACTTGAAAATTTCACTGAATGTTTATATTAGAATTTTCTATACACTATAAAATTTTGAAAAAAATTTGACTCTTTTTGAGCTGTTTACGGACATTGCCAGTTTTCAATTTTTTTAGTTTTTTTTTCTATAAATATCAATAAAATTTTATTTGTTGGGTAAAAAAGCGTAAAAATTTAATGCAAGGCTCCTGATATATTTTTACAATAGCAGTTGAAAAATATTGAAAATACGTAGGCACAATTTTTTTTTTATAAGCATTTAATTATGATGAATTATTAAGAAACTATGATACAATAGTCTCATTGCGACATTACGTATAGCGTATATACTTACAGTCTTGCTTATTTATTTTATAATATAATACTTTCTTGATTTTTGTTGAAACTAGTCTCTGTGAGTCAGACTGTGACTGCTGTTGTCCGTCATACATGACGTCGTTAGATTCTATTTTAATTTTTTTTTGTGTTTTGTTAAAAAAATTAGTTATTTTGATGTTCTTTTATTTTGTTGCATATTATTTTTAAATTCGGTTGTCAATCTATACAAATATTAAAATATATACACAAGTAGATAGTTATGTTATAAGTTATAAACAATGTATTGATAAGTAAAATAATACGTTATTCACAACTACACGATTAGATTATGATCACACTATATTGTGTTTATTGGCAATTAAACACTAAACAGCAATTGAAACTGAGCAACGCGTGTGTGGTATCGACGTATTGTCTGAACGGTTCTAAACTCTAGAAATCTAGAATCTAGAGAAACTGTCTGGTCAAGAATCTAGATACGATAATCCATTATCGATTTTATTTTTTGCTATATAATATAATTATTATATTTTACTGGTTATCGCAAAACAATGCGAATTAACAATTTACTATTTTTATTTTGGTTTCATAATAAACATTATAAAGTATTTAAGTATCATACGAGTACTGAGTAGTATTGTGTTATACTATTATAATATGTACTACACGGGCCTAGGGGGGGCCCTATGGGCCCCTCCCTAAATATGCCATTGCCATCTACTTAATTGAATTATCTGTCCAATATTGTTTAAGCGCACACACAAACATACATACACTCAGACACATCACATTCATACCACATAGCTCGTCGGTATTTGCTAGGCCTCTACCCGACCGCTTCTGATTGAGTTACTCATACCACTACAACACACCATACATAATTTACACGAGTCGGTAGATAAATACTAAATAGTGGTGCGTGCAATGTATTTCTGGTGTCCGGACGTGCGATTATTATTGTACGCTCACGTGGCCCGCACACTGGTACTGGAGGCAAGGATTATAATAATATATATTAAATATATATTATAACCCAATACTATGATTATCGACAGGAAAGGTTTGACGATATTACAATAAGTAGATATCCAAGTTCGGACTCGAAATTTAGAATTTCGTTAAATTAAACATATCCTGGTAACAAAGTAACAAAGTAACATAACGACCACACAATAGATGAAAATGGTAGGATTATTATATAATACTGCGTATTGGTAAAAAGACGTCAAACATAATTTAGATATATAATATACTAGCTGCAGATCTCGTGCACTTCGATGCCCGTTAAATGTACCAAGTCTATATGACTCAAACTTTGTTCAATTTGTTATTTAATATTCGTGAATAGTGTTCAAAACTTATCTTGACTTTTCCGTTGTCCGGAATAAAAATTCTGATTTGCAGCAGTAGGTATATTATCAGGTAGGCAATCTACCTGCGGTAGTTCGCGGACCCTGTGCTGTTTGTATGTAAGTTTATAATATCAAAGTTATACCAAGTTTGCCATTTTTAGTTAATTTCACGTGGATTAATATAATCAATTGATACAAAATCCTAACTTAACCTAACCGTACTAAAATCCGATGAATAAAAAAAACCAAATTTACTCATTTGGAAATTAGCCTATCTTCTTCTCAGAGGTATAATCTACACACAAAAATTCATCTATATTTATAAAAATGGAGCGTGAAAAATGTATGCTACCTCATCAATCGAGAAAGGCTGTTTTTATATATTGACAAAAAAATAATAATAAAAATAATCAAATATGCCCGTAATCAATAGCAAGTTATTTACAATACACTATTATTATTTTAATCTGAAATTAAATTTTTTACTATTTAGTTAATTTTTTTCTGGACAGATGGTGCCACTATTGTATTTCTTGACATTCAAATTTTCTACTTTTCCGGTGGATTTTCATAAAATTTTCTTTCGTAAAAATCTTCTCCTGACAATTACGAACACCTTAAAAAAAATTTGAGCCAAATCGGACCAGCCGTTCTCGGTTAATGAGGGAACGACATTTTTATATAAATAGATTAATATAATATGCTATAATTGATAATAATTTTCCGGTGCATCCGAACTGCATGCCAAAAAAATAAATATAAATCGGGTCGTCCGAATTGCATGCCGTCTCTTGGAGGGGTCTGTCCGAATTGCATGCCATCTCTTAGAGGGGTAAATCCGAATAAATAACTTATTTTTCAACTGGAGGATCGGGATTTTATTACATTACAATAAAACATATAAATATTGTAGAAGGTGACACTGTGAATAAGAATCATAAAATAAAACTATTTATTTTTTTCATCAATAACAAAGGCCATTAGTTAAATAAAACTATTGTAGTAATAATAAATTAAAAAACAATAATAATAATAATAATAATAATAGTTGGTAATAATATTATAATAACAGGTAGTATACAATTATATTAATATAATTATCTATATAGTATATAGTCATAATATATTAAAAATTTAGTTTTCTTTATTTTGTTGTCAGCAATGACATGTGATATAAAAATATTTCAATTTAGAAACTAATCACTAAACAGTTGTAATAACCATACATAAGAGAGCGTTTCTATACATGCATTTTTTTTAAAAAATTAGGAAAGTCCAAAAAAAAAGTTTAAGTTGTTTAAGTGCATAGTAAATAAACGTGTGGTATACGGCATGCAATCCAGACAAAGCCCTCTAAGAGATGGCATGCAATTCGGACAGACCCCTCCAAGAGATGGCATGCAATTCGGACAAACCCCTACAAGAGACAGCATGCAATTTGGACATTTTATTTTTTTGGCATGCAATTCGGATGCAGCCTAATTTTCAATAGAATATAGTATTTACATAATATATACGTTAATTATTAACGTATAATAATATGTATATACTTTATTTGATCAATACTGCTGGCTAGCAGGATGTCCACAGGACGCCTAAAAAGATAATTTGAACATCGGATAAGCTAATCAACATTAGCCATTTTTTGGCCTCTGTACGCTCGTAGGCCACGGAAATGGGATAACTAATTGCTATTAGGAAAGGGTAGATTCTATGTAGTAGAATCGGGGACCGAATAGATTCAGACGTGTTACATGCTTTGCTAGAGTCAGTACCGAGCAGCTTCACATACAATTTGTATCCACAAGGGCGTAATTTACAAGTTTTAAGTGCCAGTAAACAAACTTAATATAATTTTGCAACTCAAGTGTTTACTCTGTCGTAATACCTGGCATTCATTATCCTCAAATCCAAACTCTGTACGTGGGAACACTACAATACAATATTTTAAATTATTATTTTGTTTTTACATTTTATATTCAGTATATACATTACAATAGTGTCCATATTCTTGTTAGATAAATTATGGTGTAAATAGCTCGATCAGCAGTGGACGGGATTGCCGCGCAAATACTGATGAGCTACGTGTGATATGCATGTGTGAGTGTGTAGATATGTTTATGTGCGGTGGATACTTACAACTATTACATAAAATAGTAACACGGGTTTTTTATGATAAGGTATTGGTTTATAATTTAAATAATACACATAATAATAACCAATAAAAATAATATTTTAAAGACTCACAGTTCAACGGTGCACTTTGCTGGCCAGCTCGTGCCTGCGTTAAATAATAATATTTAATAATGTGATTTTCACACACACAATAATACCCAAAGGTTTACAATAATAAATAAAACGGTAATTCGTGCCTGCAAAATACACAATAAATATAATACAAATAAAAATGGCAATTCGTGCCTACGAAATACACAGTAAATATAATACAAATTCGCGACGCATCTGTGTGCTGCGAGAGCCAAAAACACTATTTTACTGACAATAAATAACTCAATATCTATGGACTAAGACACGTAACATGGGACGGCGGTCGATGAGTCTAAAATTAACATCTTATATATTTCACAATTTTAACAATAATTTCCTATGATAAAGTGTGCGTGTCGGTGAGTGCATGTGTGTGTGTCGGCCTGCGAAACCCGTGAATACGGTCTACATTTAAATTGAGATAACGCGAGTCTCGGCGGCGGGGCAAACAAAGCAAGTCAAATTAAATTTTATGAGCGTTTGAAATTCATATTATTGCAACATTGGATATTCACTCGATTTCTTATGTAACGATTTTCTTATTTTGTTATAATTCAAAAACGAATAACTGTAGATACATGAAAATGTCACTGAATATTTATATTAGCATTTTCTACATACCATATAATTTTGAAAATATTTTGAATCGGTTTGAGCTGTTTACGGATAATTTAAAGTTTAAATATTTTTACGAATATCGATAAAGCTTAATTTGTAGGGCCAAAAAGCTTGACAATTTATTACAAGGCTCCTGATATATTGTTACAATCGCAGTTGAAAAATATTAAAAATCCATAAACACAATTTTTTTCATAAGCATTATTGAAGTTTGAATTTTAACGAAATTTATCAAATTGAGAATTTACAAATTATTTATTCGTTAAAAATTTATAAAATGTTCAACTTTAAAAGAGTACTTAACTATTAAAATGACACCCACCTCAAACTTTTTGGTGGTTCAGTGAACCACAAAATGCATGATCAAGCTGCCTCTGAGTGGATGTCCCACTGCTATACAAAACACAGTGGGTGTGTTTATTCCCAAAACCTACTGTTACGACACATCGTAATTTATATTATCGCCGTGACCAAAGGTCCACGACTGAACACCGGCAAGCTCCGCGTGCCCGTGCGGTAATCAGAATTTTATTTCCTCTCCTTTCCGTGCATACACCATTAATTACTACTATCTATCTTCCTATTATTATTATTCAAATTAATGATTATGTACAATTAATATCGTTTTAATGATATCAATTTCGTTGTTGTTATTGACGATACGTTCGGATTTTCATTGTAAATGTTCTCACTCGTCTTGTCGTACACACACGAGACGTTACATTTTTTCTGTATCGTTCAAAATTATTAAATAAAATCATTGTACACGCCATTGCGGCAAATCCAAATCGTCTGCGGTTTTCTAATACCGACCCATCAACCGTTGACATCGCGTCTACCGTCCAACTCCAACGTTCTGCCACAGTTGGTACTTGTCACCTAGGCTTCCGCAAGCGATCGAGTGAGTACCTATTGTGTATTAGCCCGTCATTCCTGCCAGCCCGAGTTTGGGACTGGTGCCAGATATCAACCACGTAAGTCCGCCAGCAACCCAGCGCGTTGTGTGAGTGGCCGCCGCAGGTCGTCGGACTGCAGTGCCCACCGGACCGGACCTTCATCTGCTGTAGTTTAGAGAAATTTTAAGTTCACCCTAAATTGTAATTGTGCCCTGTGGTCATTGCACCAGACCGATCAGACCACAGGAACCACGGCCCCATACTTAAACTGCACCGTCCTTTATCCCGTTGTATCACCTCCCCTTCTGCGTTCCACGTTTATTGGCTACCGCCACCGCCGCGTGGATCTGTCGTGGGCAAATTAAGTTGCCTAAGTACCAGATTTCTAGGGGCACATTAAGTTGCCTATGCACTGAAAATCAAGGGGCACATACAGTTGCCTATTACCAGAAATCCAGGGGCACCCCGAAATTGTCATCGTCGACCCAAGTCGACTGGTCCTTCACCAAACACCCTCAATACTATCAAACACCTACTTGATGTATTAGTTGATTCCCGGGTCATTATTAGGTATGTACGAGTTGATTCCCGGATCATTATATGTCATGGTACATTGGTTATCTCATTACCAGATACCAATTTTTAAAAACAAATTGTTATAAATTTTACCAAACTACTGTTTTTTTAATAATCATTTTACCTAATTACTACATTTTTTAATAATCATTAAAAATTGAATGACTTCAAAATATAAAAAAAACTAAAAAAGAACAAATTTTTTTAGAAACTTGTCAGCCAATCTCTTTTTGATGACTCTTGGGTTAGGCTAATAGGCTGAATATTTGACTAAATATTGAAAATAATATATAATGACCAGGGAATCAACTCGTACGTACCTCTTAAGGACCCAGGAATCAACTCAACGGTATCAATGCAGCTAAACAGGTACCCGGCAATCAACTAGTAGGCAGCCGTACAGAAGGTCACACAAGTGGGTCACTATATATTGAAGGTATTAAATTTTAATTTAATGATATAGATTAAAATAAAACTAGATTAAAATAAAAATAAAAATAATAATACTCATATTACCTGCTAAATGTGTACGTTTCATATTAAACCATATTAAAAATACCAAATTAAATTAATAAAGAGATCAATCGAAAACGTAACGCCTGCCTTTTTTATAGGAACTATACAATGGGTATTTAATATTATCTACTTATTTTATTTTTGTAAATTATTTTATTCTTTTACATGTTACATATCAATAAAATTCATTGGCCTTACTTCTTTCGAACACAATCAACATATTTTGTCAATGAATCGATTTCTTCTACAAAGTACTTAAGTTTTTTTGCTATGTAACCTTAATAACAACCAATAAATATATTTTTTAAATCAGGTAAATTAATAAAAAATGAAGTGTATGTAGTTTATACATTAATAAAATAAAATGTACCATTCAAAAATATTCTCTTTGTGCGATTTGATATGGCAGTTTCTTAGTTTTTTTTATGATAATTGGACATATTTGAAAATGTTGTACTTGAAAATTAAATAAAAAGAAAGTAAATAATAGATTGGTAAATAAAGAATATATTAGGTAATAAAAATTGTAATTAAATGAAATGACAAAACTCAAATATATTAGGTTTTATGTGTAAATTAAAAATCAATTTAATATAATGCATAATAGTTATATGTATTAATGTTTAATTTGAATGCAATATCTGCACAATTTTCATAATCCATAAAATTATAAAAATTATAAAATATACCTACAAAAATTTAAAAATAATTTTTCGTTCAGTAGTATCTCAAGTATCTGATTATGTGATTTTATAATTTTTTTATATTACTATTTCATGTGACATATTGTCACTGAGTGGGTTCCACCCCAGTAATTGGTGGCGCATTGTTGACTTTCAGCATCTCTGTGTAAAACACCAGAATTCCGTAGACTGTATTATTAAGTTTACATATTGAAGTAGTCAGAAATCTTCCTAAAGAATACGACTGTTTTTATTTATTATTATTACCAATATTTGATGACATTAAAAGAATCATCAGCATTAAAAGAAAAACATCAAAGAACAAAATTCAATCAAAACGATTAAATCGTATGTAATCTTTTTACAATATCTAAAATATAATGATTTTTTTTTACATTTTATGAAAACGACATGATATATCTCAGAAGTCCATAATTAATAGGCTTATCATCCAATAGTTGATGTTACCATTTATCCAAATGTCATTCGGGTTACTCTATTATGATATTATTCATATATGACATTTAATTAAAACGGTTTTGTATAACGTCGAAGACAATTTTTGATTGTTCCCTATTACAATTTCATATATGATTATATTTCATGATTCTGCATTTTACTTGATGGACCATAAAATAGATAGCAAAAACTTTGTTTGGAATGCATAATGTAATAATTACAATGTATATCCTACAATATTATCCACAAATATTAATAATATATAAAAGAATAATAACATAATATAATAGTATAACGATAACAGAAGGTTTTTTTTAAAATATAGTTATAATTATTGTTATATAATAATTTAGTTTAATATAATTTAACATCATAAAATCAATACATTCATCGCTCCACTCAGAATCTAAAATAATACGTGTTCAAAGGCTTTGTAAGGTTGTTTTCAAACCTTTTGCATCTCACTTTCACAGGCTTAGGATTGTTTGTATCAACCAGCACGATGAAAAATGTTTTATTTTTTGTTAATTGAATTTATGTTATTGATAATACATGTATACTGTAGTCATTGGCACAAATAGGGTGGAGGGGGCTTGGGGGGAACTTAGTCCCCCCAAATGTCAGTCAAGTCCCCCCAGTTCAAAATCAAGTAATTAGTACGAATTTTTATATTCTGTGGTACTAAGCAATATGGCCTATGGGGAAGGGGCTTGAGTCCCCTCAAAAGATTTAGTCAATTTGTGCCTATGACTGGTATAGGTACTGTGATTATACAGTCTGTAGGTTATACGTATTTTTAGAGATGTGGATTTTACGTACTACATTTTTTTGGTCATTTTCCGAATAATTTTAATGGTCAATTTTTCCAAATTTACGGTGATATTGGTACGTATTTCATAAAATTGCTTAAAAGTGAACCTATTAATTTTTTCACAATATTGTGTAAAGAAGGCAAGAAAAATATAAAATAAAGTTATAACGTTACATTTAAAACTATATTAACCAGTAACCATAAATCACTAGAGTGACGATTGCGTTAATGAATTGTTATATATAAAAATTACAATAATTCTTGTTACTTATCGGTGATTATCATTATATATTACCATTTGTATTATAATTCTAATATCTTGATAAAATACAAAAACATAGATATTAAGTGGTCACTTGACTTTTTGAACAGTAAAATGAATGTAAACAGTAAATATAAGTTTAATTTACTTTTCATCCATACCGGTCAAATTGTACACGGTACATTTACGAGACTCACATAACGTACACGTACATAATATTTATTAGTTGAAAAAAAAATCTTTTTTTATTGATCATGAATAAAAATCGGGCTGGTCTACTTTTCTCCGAAGAACAAAGATTGGATTCCATTTTCCTCCAAAATTTTTTCTGGACTACAACCAATTTTCTTCCACATATTTAGCCGGGACCAGTGTTGTAGTGCTATAGAATAATGTGAAAGCAACTGTCGATAACATCGTAACGTCTCAGATTTTATCCAGATTAATCAAATACAAGCCTAATCCAATGTTCGAATAATAGTTTCTTAGTTATTGAAATATAGTTATCTACTATATATGTATATGCCAATAATTAGCAAGTAATTAGCATGCATTTGAACGACATTTTTTAATCGCACATATTTATTTATGTACTGTTAACGGATGACGTGGATGACGAAAGCATTGGAACAATTTCTGCAGTATTATTTTATATACTGGCTTTGCAGAGTGGACTAACAGGTTTAGATCCAGAAAAGCGCTTTTTGAGACTGTGTCGTAATGTTTGTTTACTATGTGCTGTCCTATTGCATTATATCCATTATTAATAATTTTTTTGAGCGCTTCTTCAACAATCAAAAGGTAATATTTTAATCACTATCAAAAGTTTTTTAAAATTAATTTGATTTAATTGTTTTGACATATAAGAGTTCTTATAGTATGTGGATTTATCATAGTGTATCCAATCACTATGTTCACTTACTTGTTGTCTAACCATTCAGTTATTACACGGCTACTGACAGTATCTTTTTTTAATATTGAAATCATTATAAAAGTGTTGGTATCATTAACTGTCTGTTCATTGTTCTCAATTGATGGTTATTGCACAACTTTATGGGAGAAATTAGATGATCATTCGTACTATATCAAAGTATTTGGTAATACGGTTAGGTTAGATATCCTTAACATTTATTTTCTAATATAATACCAACTTGGAGATATAATTAAATATATAATGATTGTATGTGAGATAACTTTACTTGAACAATAGTTATACATTACGAGACATCGGTACAATTGTACTTATTATATATTTTTTTTTATTATTTTCATTCAGCTGCCTCGGCGGCTCGTATTAATTCGGACATTAAATTTATCAGATAGAGACATGTGGGTGCGTGTATTCTCGTACTTAAATTTTTAATCGGAGAGTCATGGTGATCATCTCGATGACTCCTATTGATTGAAGAAGCACTCAAAGAAATTATTAATAATTGATTAACCACATAATGGATATTATGCTATTGGACGGCACATAGTAAACAAACATTACGACAGAGTCTCAAAAAGCGCTTTTCTGGATCTAAACCGGTTAGTCCACTCAGCAAAGCCAGTATATAATATAATACTGCAGAAACTGTTTCAATGATTTCGTCATCCACGTCATCCGATAACAGTACATAAATAAATATTATGATAAAAACGTCTGAAAATTGAAATACATGTCCTGCATTTCACCCATTGCATGAATGCTCCTATATAATGACAAAAGTATGTTACGTAACGTGTCATTCCTAAAACGGCCGTAAATGTGTCGTATCCCTTTAATCAACACAATTTTCACAACTCTAATCAAAGTTTCATTTTGTTTTTCCATATCAGTTATCAGGAATAGAATCTGTTCTATTACTCGTAATGCCCAAAATATTAGTAGAACACTTGAAATGTTGAGACGATTCCATTCCACTTTCAGAACCTCAACCGCATTCACATCCAATGGTCACTCGTATACGGCTATATTTATTACGAATTAGATTCGTAGTTGTAAACAGATCCAACCTTAATGTTTTTAGCATGATAAACAATGGCCATTATGTTGATGATTCTGTAACTCTAATCAACAAAACATGTATCCATGTACCGGGTAAAAAATGCAATGGTTAAAGTAGGAATAGTAAAACTAAATCTAAAAGCCTGAAATATTTAATACATTATTTTATTCAGATTTTAATAAATTGTAAATTGATGATGATAACAAAAATCATTTAATAATATTTATTTGTTTTCAACTATAGTCTTACAGTTTGTTAAAAGTACGTTTACAATCTGCTTAAATTTCATCTGAATAAAAAATACTTTATAATACTATTGCATTCTTTACACATTTTTTTTTATTTCAGGCTTTCAGATTTAGCTTTACTATTCCTACTTTAACCATTGCATTTTTTACCCGATATATAGATACATGTTTTGTTGTATGGACTAACAGAATCATCAACATAATCGCCATTGTTTATCATGCTGAAAACATTAAGGTTGGATCTGTTTACAACTACGAATTTGATTCGTAATAAATATAGCCGTATACGAGTGACCATTGGATGTGAATGCGGTTGAGGTTCTGAAAGTGGAATGGAATCGTCTCAACATTTCAAGTGTTCTACTAATATTTTGGGCATTACGAGTAATAGAACAGATTCTATTCCTGACAACCGATATGGAAAAACAAAATGAGACTTTGATTGGAGTTGTGAAAAATGCGTCGATTAAAGGATACGACACATTTACGGCTGTTTTAGGAATGACACGTTACGTAACATACTTTTGTCATTATATAGGAGCATTCATGCAATGGGTGAAATGCAGGACATGTGTTTCAATTTTTAGACGTTTTTATCATAATATTTATTTATGTACTGTTAACGGATGACGTGGATGACGAAAGCATTGGAACAATTTCTGCAGTATTATTTTATATACTGGCTTTGCAGAGTGGACTAACAGGTTTAGATCCAGAAAAGCGCTTTTTGAGACTGTGTCGTAATGTTTGTTTACTATGTGCTGTCCTATTGCATTATATCCATTATTCATAATTTTTTTGATGATTTAATTTATAAGTTTTTTTTAGGTAGAGTTAACTACTCAGTCAGAACTATATACCATGTAGATATTTTATTGTGTTTTCCTAGTTCCGATGTGTGTTGTACCGATACGTGTCAACTGTGTGTCCGTGTCAACCAACTGCAATGGGCTTGATTTTTAATTAGGTTTGGGTATGATTGATATTTTAAGTAATCGAAGCTATATAAATCTTTATATAATTATTATTTATCAGTAATAAATTAATAACTAATGAGTAAAAACATTATATTTGTAATAGTGTATATCGTTTACCCAAAATTCTGCACATTTGAAATGGGTTGTGTTTTAGATGTTTGAATAAATTATACTATAAATTAATTTTATAAATAGTATGTTCGGTATGCACAACGACTATCTTGGGTGACTGCGATAATGATCCAGTTAAGGACACTAGTGTCAGTAGTAATACGGACGGCGTACTGTACGGAACATATCGAGCTCTCCGAGCAACAACATTATATTATAATATGTAATGCATAATAATTAGTATTTAAAGTGAACCAATATAAAATATAAAAATCGTTCATTGATTCAAAGACATTGTTTTCATCGCTCGTAACATAGTACATTGATCTTTGTTGTATCGTTAATGTCAAAAATATTATATTTTTAAATTATTCATATCACCTGTAACCTGTGTATAAATTATATTATCATTATGATACGATCATCACGTAAAATAAAATGTTCTCTTATTTATTGTATAGTTTATAGGTACTTATGCAATGTACATAGTATACATGATATTAGATGTACTTTACATGATAACAATAATTGTATATCTACTAAAAAAAATTGAAATACATACTAAAACTGTTGTAAAGGTTCGTAATAGTTAAAGTTTACTATGACAAGTTGTTTAAAATAGTTTTTTTTGATATTTTTAACTAATTTTGAAATTTTTTCTTCAGTTATACCTTAGTTATTGATTAATAATAATGTTCACTGCTAACATTAATTTGAAAATTAAAATATAGCCGGTGTTTATATAATATTGAAGTCCTAGGTGGTATCTAAGCTGTACTCTCAAAAGTTAGACTTTATAGTGGGTATTATTAAAAAAAAAAACATCTTTTTTTATCTAGATAAAAATGTATTTATCTTTTATCTTTATCTAGATAGATTTGAATTTAGTTATCTTTTATCTTTATCTTTATCTAGATAAAAAAGTACTTAACTAATCCCAACAGTGTTTAAAACCATATCAATGTACTCTATGTGATGAGAGTTGTAGCACTAATTTTGATTTTAAGTGCCATAAAAGACTACATAAAGGTGAAAAGCCTTAAAAAATATGATCTATGTGGGGATCGGTTTACTCAATTAACTGATTGGAGAAGAAATAAAAAAACACATTTTGAACATAAGCATTTTCAATGCAACGAGTGCCATAAAAAGTTTGTTATTACCGACTTTTATAATTACAGAATTATCACAACAAGAAATACAATTTATTTCTGAATACTGTGATATAAATAATGGAACCCATTGCAACATATTTGGACTTCCTTTAATGAGAAAAAGGAATGTATTTTGGTTTTACTTTAAAACAAAGGAGAAGTTTAACATAATGAAAAGAGAATAACTAAATTTTGACGAGAAATACATGATGATTACATAAAATATATTGCACAACTCACTTTTTGTTGTTATAGAATATAGGTTCATAGAAGAGAAAATAAAATCAAGTATAATGTTACCTTAAAGATGGAAAATAAAACCTATAAGTTTTGCTCATTATGTGTTTATTTTGTGTTTAATTTAAACTCATTTACATTTTTACATATTTGAAGTCTATGCTCATAATAATTATAAGTAAATTAAAGTGACTGAATTTTATAAAGTTGACTTAAAGTTAAAAAAAGTGACTTACTTCCAGCCCAGTTACTTTAAAATACTCCAAAAAAATAAGTAGAAAAATAGATTTGGAACTCATCCTGAGCGATATGCACCAACTGATACTCCAGAAGAATAAACCATAATCACTCTAGACGAGATAGTATTTAAGCAACTATTTAAATATAGAATACACAACGGTTAGGTCAGGTTAGGTTAGGTTTTAACGTACCATTAAAATATTTGTTTCTTTATTGTGAAAATATTAAAATATTAAAATATTTTATATTATAACAAGGATTTTTATAACTTAAGTCTTAATAAATTTATAGACAACGTTATTGATTTAGATATTTAAACAAATGTACCACTTGTCTATAAATTGTCTAGTACTGATAAAATTATAAAAGAATTAAATATTTGGATTTAATATCTGATTTAAAAGAATCAAATACTATTTTTAACACTGATAATAATGTTTGGTGAACAAATTAATATTTTACATTTGTAAATACAAATAAAACAAAATGATTAAGTTAAAAACATAAAAACATTGACGTCAAAAGTACTATTGTTGGTTAGTTATTAAAAATCAAATGATGTATGTAAAAAATTATAATATAAATCAATATCACATGTGTTTATTGTAAAACACCTTCACTGCAGAATGTATATTTTCAATACAAATGTAAAAAAAAATATTTGTAAATATTCAATAAATTAAACAAAATGCTTGTGATGAAGAAAGAGGAAATGAAACTCTATTACAGAGGGGGGCAATAGGCATATTATGTGAAACTTTATTATTCAAAATGGCGTTTTTAAAGAATAAATATTGTTCAAGATTAACTGATCACCGCCTTCAAAACACTCTGCGCATTAGTTGTTCTCCGAGAGTATGTACAACATTTTAAAAAACTGGCTTGTATTATAATATTATATTAAATAATTTGCTTTCAATAGCTTACACTGTATTTTTAACACGAAAAAAAAACACATAATATTAACTAATAATTAAGTTTTTTCTGGTCCACAAACATTTTTTTTTTCAAATTATCTTGACCGCCATGGAATTTTATTGACGATCCTGGCTCTAAATAGATGATAATGTAGAAGAAGACCATAGCATATTCGCTTCGTGTTCAAACAATTCAAAAATAACTTTATTTTAAATTATTTGGATTTTAAAATTATGAAGTATAATCTGACTATTTGGATAAAAAAAAAATGTCATTAATATTGAATGACTAACATACAAGGGATTAGAACAAGATACAACCTAGGATTAAGATGGTTTAACTTAAGCACAAAGACATTGTCAAAATTCATTGTTTGATGTTAATAATAAAACATATTTAGAAAATAATGCAAAACTAATAGTGAAATTATTTTTTGAAAAATTACCAAACAAAACTTTATTTTATGCTTGTGATGTTTTTATTACTGTTTTGCTTTAATTTCAGCCCTTCAAAATTCAATTTTTTCTTACAACATAAAAAAACATGTATGATATTATAATACTGGAAAAAAGAAATATATTTTTTTTTTATATTAATAACGGTTCAATAGGTATTTATTAACATTGTAATACAAAAATATATTTATTTATTTTTTTAACACAATATTTTTCTAGTAGTGTAATTTGTATTATTTTATAGATTGCCATGTCATTAATTAATAACATTAGGCAGTAGATTAAGTGACATAAAACTTATTTGATCAGTAAATTATTTTGAAGTACAGAATAAAAATAAAATTAACTGTACACACTATATAACAACTATTTTGTAAATATTCTTTACTACCTATACATTGCATTATAAACTTGTTAGGTATGTATTTGTTAATATACCGTGTTTCCTATAACTCCACTGTATGTAGACATATAATATATCTGTTATGTATGAATTACAAACATATTTTTTACCATATGTGCAAATTAGCTAACATATACTTTTATGTTTGAGATTTTGGGTTATGTATATAAATAAACATTTATGAGCTTGCGGATCGTTAGAGCACGCCAGAGGCCCAAACATATATTTATTGAATAACACATAAAATCAGAGCTTACTTGACCATATATCAGTAGAATTTTCAACTTACAATTATTATGCACAGTCATATAATTAATAGGTAAACAACATTATTTTTTATTTAAAACAAATGTATATCAATGTTAATGCAAATATGGTGGATAAGAAATTAAGAACAAATAGCTATTATGTAAGTTTATACAATTAATTTTTCTTTATTGTATAATTAATTTAATATGTTATCTTGTATATATTTATATTTAATAAATTTTATTTTTTTTTTATCTAATTTATACACTATGTATTATGTAAATTGGACTAACGTCCGTTAAATAAATAAATAAATAAATAAATTGCTTAGTTATAATGTAATAATAAAATAAAGATTCAAACAACTTTATTTTATTTGTTTTATTAAAAAATATTTTAACTGTAGTTTATGTAAAAAAACCGGATAAAAACTTTAATTCAGAACAAATTATATCATACATTCATTGTTTTCAATTAACTAAATATGGTACTATTATACAGTAAATTTACTTATAAATTAACAACCATCAACAAGCATAAAATTTCTTTTACTTGATATAATAATAGAAAGGTACTATTCTTAAACAAAATGGAAATTTTCATGACTGAACAGATACAAATTTGTCATAAAGAAATTAAATTATCACACCAATTTTAAAAGTGTGAAGGTGACCAGTCATTAAAACAACATGTAACCTTTGTAGTACATTACAACAATAAAATAATAAGTTATGAAACATATTTTGACAAGTTGCTAGGTTGATCATCAATAAAAATAATAAAGATGAATGTGGGGCGAAGGTTAGTTGTGGGCATTACTGAAGAAGAGAGAGGATATCTTAAGAGTCTAAAATGCATTGTGTTGTTAATTAAATTTTATCAATCTTCTCTATTGTCTACTAATAACGTTTTTTCCCATGTTTTAAAAAGGTATATAATATGTCTAGGGAATCTGAATAGGCTAAAAAAGTATTATTAAACTGCCTATACCGCTGTGATTATCAGCATTACGCTCCCACCAATTATTACATTATTCGTATGCATACCGAGAAGTTTGATGCCTTAACCATTGAGCCACTACACCCGGGATACTGAATCATATGTTTTAATACTATTTACGTAAATGTTTATATTATTTTTATTTCAATACATTTATTTTATTCAATAAAAAAGGCAAACAATTTTATAATAGATGTAGAATCAAACTAGAAACCTACACTCATTTTATACCTACTATGAGTGTATTTATTTATTATTTCACATACTTTTGTTTAATATAATTAAGTGTAAATTATTATAAATTACATTTTTTACATTTTTCAGATAATCTTTTTTCTATTTTTCTTAGTTAAAATTACATGTGGATTATCAGCTTTTTATTTACTTAAGACTATATACTTTTTCCATTTAATAAAAAAACTATGTAATACATTTATAACCATTAAGTTGTGTCTGTTTTAAATATTTTTCTCTAGAATAAAAACTAATAGTCTCTTTAAAATCAATTTTTTTAAGCATATTTCATTTTCAGTTATTCTGTTTGACTTCAATTAAACAAAAATTAATTATAAAACATATAACAAGTTCTATATTCTGTAATTAATTCATTTAGCTTATAAGATTTTTCAAAAATTTCCAATGCACCATTTATTAAGGAAAACATAGTTAATACTTGTAATAAGAAATAACTAACAGGTCATTTTGTAGGTACTAAGAATCAATTTGAACGCTAACAAGCAAAAACTAACTTTTGAATAATAGTTAAACTTTTTCTATACACCAACATATTATTTTCTAAATATGAATATTTCCATTTAATGTAAAACAAATTATTATAATATTTTAAAATGTATACAAAGTTAAATATGCTGTTTATAAAAAATAATTCTAATAAATAAAATATAAAAAAATGCATATAATAATACCTTTGTCAAAAATAAAATATTTACAAGAAAATCAAACTAAATTTTGATAATAATAATAATATATCACAATAATATCGTCAAATATACTTGGTAAAATCATAGGCTAACTGACCGTTTTCGGTCAGAATCGTTTTTCTTATACAATGATATTATATCATTGAATTCAAATTTAACACTATCCATTACAGTGACCCACTTGTAACCTACTGTACAGCAGAGTGACATCCACTTACCCACCTTTTTTTAATTATGTTTGAACCAATATGTGTAGACAAAATATTTTCATCAAATCCTAAACTTAACCTTAAATTTTCATTTAACAAATAATATGTATTTGAATTTATAGAAATTAATAAATTAGAAAATCAATATATTCCATTTTAATAAAATGTATCATATGTATAATTTCCTTTTATTTCAGTTTTCTTATTTTCACTATATGTTATAAAACCATTTATATCTTTTAAAAAACCATGTGTAAAGAAAATTGGACTTTTTGAACCCATTACAATATATTTTAACATCTGGTGCCAATTGCTTAGATTATCTTTTATTTATAGGATTCAAATTTTTTATGAAATCTCCAATGAAATAAAACTCAATCAAATACTGTATTCATTTTCATGTACCTTGAGTTTTAATTGAACTTTTCTATCCAATTAAATTACATCTATCAAATCATATACTTCTGATTTAAATGAACTATTAAAATAATTTAATTTGTTGAAAATTGTTTTATCAAACTTTTGAAATAGATTATTGTTTACTGAATTATTATTCTTGCTGAAAATATCTTGATGAATTTTATGAAAAGGGTTTTCTTTTATATTATATATTTATTATTAAATATCCTTTTTTCATTTTGTTAAAATTTTTTATATTAAAATTTTACTGCTTTTATTCTAAGATCATTAACACTTATGGTATAATGTACGACCAATCCTAATATTTTTTATAAGATCACTATTTCTAACACCATTATAGTTTTAGCATATTAGCATTTTTGCTATTATTTTAAGCATATAGATTTTCCTATGTCCCAACATTATTTATTTATTAGAATTAATTTTCATAAAGAATTTTTTCTACACATTTCTTTATTGTGTTAATTGATTCATTTATTTATATTAGAATTATTTTTTATTTTTTATAATCTGTTGTAGAAGTAGATTATTTATATAAAATAGAGTTTTTTAAAAGTGGCCTTAAGTTTGATACAATAAAATCTTTTTAGAAATATGGATTCCTATAATAAAAAAGAAGTGGTAGTAACTGAGAATTTATTAGATTTTTATGGTATTTAATATAAAAAAAAAAGACACTATATAAGGACACTATGAATATCAACCAAGATTTCTAAGGATACTAACGCAAACATTTAAATTATAATGGATATTTTGAGCTCCAAATCATCATATTTGGAAACAACATTATGTCTTATAGAATCTTCTTTAATTTGTTTATGTAAAATAGTTAAATGGGCATTAATATTATTTATTTTTAACATGTAATATGTTTTTATCTTTTCTGGTAAAATATGAACTTTATAATCCATTTTATATTTTTTTTTATTTGATGTACATTTTGATAATATATGTTAATAAGTATAAATAAATTCCAATGCCCCAAATATTTTAAAACTTATTAGGAAATAATTATTTCAAAGTACCGTGCTTACAGTCATGTACGTTTAAAGAAAATAAAACAAGTGAATATCATTAAAGTAAAAAATGTATTAGTTTCTTGAATAGGTATACCTATAATAATAAGATTCATAGGGCATTTAAACATTTGCATCGTCCCATAATCATATTGCATTTCTTGACAAAATGACATTTTTCGTTTTTATTTTCAGCAATTGTATTAAATTAATTATGATGTCACCCAGGACATAAAAAGCCTCTTATGTGAAATAAATAAAAGGATTACATTTTTAAGTTTCTGAATTCATAAAAAAATACACAATCTAGTGATAGATATTTCAAATCTAATATTATTAAAGAAATAATTTAATCTTTCAAAAAAATGAACCTCTTATGTGAGCTGTATATAAATGTTTGTCTGATATACTTCCTATGTGCATAGCGGAAGTATATCACACTCTTGAGTGTTGGTTTGTACAAATGTTGTACATGCGAGATAATCAGCTCATGTAGAATATGATAAAATGTTTACTATTATATTGAATTATATTTTATATTATCATTATTCATAATTACACAATAAATATTTAATTTTAATAACTACACGCCTGCAAAAGTCAAGACCTTTTAGGCCAATCTTCAATAATATTGTAAGTATTAATTAGATTTGAAATTTAGCTTATCATATTATTTTATATTAAATTATAAATTATTGAAATATAATAATAGATATTTATAATAAGGGATTTTGGTCATTTCAGTTATAAGTGACCTAACACAATATTAAGATACTTATATCAGTATAATTTGTTAATTTATTATAATATTCGATTTTATGTATAATGATTGTCATTCTTTATAAACATATTATGTAAAACATTATATATTGGGAAATTATTTTAATTGTGTATAGGTCATACCACAATGATGGAAGTGGTTAACATTCATTCTAGTTAGGAACATTATTTTAAGCCTAAATTCTACTCTCTATCACATTACATCGCAAGAATACAAATGGCTAAACCCAATCAACTAAACAAAGTTAAAGTTTTAAACCAATATTTTTTTTTAAATACTGATGCAATATGTGACATAATTTTGTTAAGTCTAAAGAAACTAACTAGAGATAAGGTATAAATAGATTTGTGCCAATATAAATAGAGTGCATAATCTCAAAATATATATTTTATAACTGCTTTTTATGAAAATCTACTAATAACTATTAAAAATCAATTAACTAGTAACTACCAATAAAATTATAGTACCAGTCAAGAAAATGTACAGTATATTTAAACCATATAATAAGTTACAACCTAACTTCTATACAGCTCAGTTACTAATAATAACGGTGAGATATGATAATTTGTCTCATATCTATATAATTTATGGAATGATATTGGCTATCAATTTATACAGAAATGTTATTAACTATAATAAATAAAATAATAAACTATTGTTTAACTTGACTAATAAGGTAACATTATAAATTATAATTGTAATGAAGTTCATAAATGTTGACAACACAATCTACATACTATAGGCTCTAAACCTAAAAAAATATGCATTTCCATCACTAGTTATACATATTGGATATTGTATCTTATTTAAAATACATAGGTTAACATATCAACAATCCAAGGTCCACACAAAGTAAAATTAAAATTGTAAAAATATATTCCTGAAAATTTTGTCAAAATAGAAATTGTATTAACGTGTTAATATAAAAATATGAAACCAGATGTTTTAACAATCCAAGCAATATCAAATAGCCTGATAAATATATTATCACACCACAATAGGTATAACAATCTGACTAGAACTTATATAAGACATTAATAAATTATGTAATTTTAGGTACCTTGATAGTGAAACCATAATATAAATGCTGACCACACGGTTGATTTTGAAGTGTTAACCATTGAAAAGTCTCAAATTTAATGTTCTCACTGCAGCCAAGGATTTCGTACCTAAAAAAAGGAAAGTGTAAGCATGATTGGTACATTACAAATAATAACACAAGAGGCAGTATGATATGGAAACATTAACGGTTTGCTGTTTAAAGCGTTCAAGCAAAATAGTATGATGTATTGAGTAAACATACATATCGTACCCATCAAAAAAACCAATCCATGAACGTTATGTCTTATAATATTGTACTTACTTATATTATACTAACGTTTTGTGTTTTATAAAAAGAATCAAATAAAAAAAAATAGCAATTTAAAATATCAGGGAACTAAACACCCTATCTTAAAAATTAATGGGCCCGAAACGTCCACGATTTGATGTATTGTTTTATACATACTCGGGTTTTGAATTCATACACGGGTTTCACGTGCTTGCAGCCAGAGTAAAAATAACCAGCAACCAGTAACAATTCCGGATACTCTGCACGACGAACAGCCTTGTCCTTGACCTGGATGTGGTCAGTGTCCACCGCTCCGGCTTTAATGACGAAAATGAAGTACTGCACTTGCCGCTACCTAGTCAACAAGTTCTCACCGTCGAAATGAGACCCAACCTAAAAAAAAATTCATAAAATAAACAAAAGGCAAGCAAACAAATGTCTAACAATACGATAAATCGACATAGTCGTCGACGGACGACGAGAACGGTAAACAGAAGAATAATATAATATTATAACGCGTTGTATTAATCTAAATATTATTACTTGTTGGTTTTATGCCGGCCGATGGCGTACCGAACGGCAAACGATCGTCGTCGGTGTTTAGAGGCGCTGAGACGAACACAGTACGCACACGTCATGAGTAGGTTATAGGCAAAAACGTCGAGTAAGGAATGAAGTTTAGAAACAAATGGCCGACCGGTCCGCAGTGCACCAATGCCGTACGACGCTACGCAGTGCACATCAATAAATTATTATTGTACGTCGTCAATCGGCGTTTCGAGCCAGATGTTGCGTGGTGGGGAGACGGCGGCGTCGGTGGTGGTTGTTGTTGTGTCGTGTCGTTACTCGTTCGCACGTTCACAAGGTCCAATTGTCAGTGTAAAAAATTCTGTTGACACCGCGAAGCGAATCTCTCGCGTCATCACGAACCGTGTGACACGACAACATTACGCAATGATAATATTCGTATCGAAATGATTGTGGAGGAACCGTGTTATCGTGTTAACACAACGACGATTCAACCAACGTGTTTTGCGTTACCGCGTAAAAAAAACTTACGATACGGTTTTATTATGTACGAACTTCGAGGCAATAATTCTTTTGTTTTTTAGTCATTGCATAATATAGTTAAAACTTAAAAGAAAGTTAATGTCGCAGAGAGAGGTGTTGGTCAGCGAACGATTAGCCACGTGGTTATGCGCGATGGCATAGACGACAAAAATGAGAAACGGCCAGTTAAAAAAAACTGTATAACTAACCGACGTACGCCTTGCGTATGCTACAGCGAAATACTAATGAGAACGAATGGTGAGCGCCAATATCACGATGTGATATCTGACCCCCATCATCAAACCAATGTGACCAACCGTCTGAACATTACTTACCAACTACCTACGGGCAGAAATTATGTGGTGATAGCCCACCACATGATAATAATAATAATAATTTAAAATACATATATACCCCAGGTAGATAAATAAATGATTCACATTGGGGATTTGGTGCACTAAAACATTATCATTTCATATTTATCTCGATTCTCGGCTCAATGGCAAAGTACAAAAATTATATTGTTCGTACGATACTGCGATGTCTCATCGATATGTACCACGTCGGCAGATGTTTTGCTGGCGGCAGCAAAAAACACGGATGATAAAGACACTGAAAAAACTAACCCTTGTCGATCGACGGATGATGAAGCCATAGTTTAAGAGGACGCTACACCCGCATACGTTCTATCTGTCTTACAAACGCATAACTTAGCAAATTGATCAGCAGATCACGCTTAGCTCTGTTAGTTTAAAAATTTGAGTGAATTAAAAGATTAATATCTAGTGAAACTCGTGGATTCTTTTTTAGATTTTAATTGAAGCAAGTTATGAATAATTTAAAATGCACAAACAATTTACAATTTTAAAATACTCATAACTTGATTTAAAATTAAAATATAAATCTGGGCTATTGTATTTATAAATTTAAATTTAAACATAATTTGTTGGACGTCCGTGTAATAATAGCTAATGAAATTCCAACCGACAGCAATGACTTTAGAGTACTTGTTACCAATATCAAATCTCCTTACTATTCTACACACAAAAACATAACTCGTAGTTCTCCGCATTTCATTGGTCGGAATTGTCAATAGAATATTATAGAAGCGGAGAACTACGCGATAGATGTGGCAAGGGTGGTATGCGCATTACAGAGTTGTGATCATACCTATTTATTCTTGATATTATTTTTAATATTATTATTTAAGATCTGTATTTTGGCCTTCAAAGTTTGTGCGTGGCGTGTCGATAAAGCTATTACGGGTAAAAATAATTTATTTTCATTTCCAATTTGTTTTTATTTTTTTTTAATCTAGAATGATGAATTTACGTCCTAGTCGTTCGAAAAAAAAATTGTAATAAAATCACTAGGTATACCATTATCTACTTAAAGAAACATACAAATCGTATCCAACATTTACATTATGATTCACTTAGCACAACGTCCGCCAATATTTTCACGGGAACATGTTTAATGCTACAATAGGTTATGGTCGAACCAACAAAACAACCAATTACAACCAACAAGTAAACGTCCTATAGGTAAATAACATCATACAACTCCCGGGGGCCCAAATATCCTACCTTAATAATTAACAGGTATTAAATGTCTTTTTACCAGAGCAGACATAGTATCTAATAAAGAACCAGTTTTATTAACAATGAAAGTAATACCTATCTCATAGCCAGATTAAAAAGTAATCAAACTACAAAAAGTATTATACCTAATCTGGCTATAAAAGTCATTGTTAAATTATGTAATTTCAATATCTCAATAGTGAACCTTTATTTACCATAATATAAATGCTGACCCTATGGTTGGTTTTGAATTGTTAACAACTGATAGGTGTCAAATCTACAGCTAATGAAACCATAGGTACCTGTAAAAGAAAAATATGAGTTATATAGAGACATTGAAAATAATAGCACAGGTGGCAGTACGATATGGGAACATTAATGGTTTATATTACCAATCTTGCCCCAGACTGCAGTTTAAAGCGTTCAAATGACATGCAAAATATCACGATAATGAATTATTATACTTATACATACACAGAGTTCCAAAGCAATACACAGGTGGCACTTGCTTGCAGCTGTAGTAAAGATAAGTAGCCAGTAAAAAAGTCCGAAACATCAAGTTCTTGCCAGTTGTCGTCGAAACGAGGATGCACCAATACCTATTATCTAATCTAACATAACTGACGGATAAAATAAATAAAATAAAATATAATATAATTGTAGCGCGTTGTATTATTATTAATATTAATATTAATATGCCTACCGATGACGTACCAAACGGAAAACGATCACTGTCGGTTCGGAGGTGATGAGAACTGAGAAAATAGGAAATACTTAAGTGGAAGATTCGGTAGAAGAGCAGTATCGTCGAGGGAGAATAAATTGAAGTTCATAAAAAAAAAAGACGGACTGGTTTGCAACTGAGACAAGAGGTACCGCAATACCGTAACGACAGTGAACACTCGATACTAGTGAACACCATACCATGACAAATTAAATAGGTATGTCAGCAACTCGTGATACGCATGTCTGTGACGGAAGCATATCTCCAACAGGCTGGGCGGTGGAGTAGTGGTGGAGTCTTCGGCGACGGCGGCTATTTGCAACAAGGGTGGCGGTGGACCAATGAGAACCGGAGAAATGCCTACGTCGCAGTACAGGCCGGGCGGAGGGTGGATGCATGATTTGTTTCTAAACCCATAATATTGCTGATACACATTTTGAATTTGTCATGTACCATACTACATAGTCATAGATAATAAAGACCTAACCTAACCTTTATTATCTATGTACATAGTACACGGTGTCAACGGAACCGGGAGCAGTACGGCAATCGCAGTACCGCAGTACCGCAGCGCTACAGACGTGCATAGTGTGTACAACTGCTTCAGTGCTTCGACGAATCAAACATAATTTTAAAATTATCCATTTTATTCAGCAATTTTTGCTACTCACATTTCATGGTGACGTTCTAGAAAGATTGCATATCAGAAGCGAAGACATGCTCCATACTGGCATGCAAGCGGTTAATGAATTTAAATACCAAATTGAGTTTTGGGCATGATATGAAATCCACTATGACATTTCCGACCGATTTGACTATAATTGGGTCGTGGGCATCGTGGCATCGCTCTAGAACGAGTTGATGTTTCAATCAAATAAAGGAAAAGTACTTCATTACACAGAATTAAAGGCTCCGATCTAAATGATTCACAAATCCTGTTAAAATGTGTTTAATTCGTTTGTGGATGAATGTATTCGTGATTCAAGCATACCTCCATAATAGTTGCCCATATTGGTTTTGTTATAATCCGTGCATTTAACGAAATAATGATGAAATTGACATTTCTATCAACATTATTTATGGACAGGTCCTATTTGTATATATTGTTATCTTCTTCAAACATTGTAAATTTCATATGCCTGTAATTAAATTAATTTTAAATTTTGTAGGATATTTTTATGTCTATATTTCATTAGTCATATATAATGTAAGAAAAATATCAAAATTCATTGATTTATGGTTTTACCTTTGACTATTACAAGGAACTATGTTATGTACTTTACTTCAACTACCACGGTTTAATTTTTGTAAAGTTGCATTACTTTTAATCAATAAGTAATTGTATTTAATACGATAGAAATATGCTGAAAGAAACTATATAATGTTTATAATAATATTATGCTACCAAAGAAGAAAGTTCTCATAAAAATTGAAAAGAATATAAACGTTAATAGATTGTTTTTCGTATTTTACACATTTGGTAAACATATACCTAGAAATTAACAAACAAAAATAGCAGGTATGTGGATGTTGCTCTGTTGTATAGTAGGTTACAAGTGGGTCACTGTATAATGGAATTTAATAAATTTGAGTTCAATGATATCATATCATTGTATACAAAAAACGATTCTGAACGGAGATGGTTTGTCAGTCTAAATATTATATATTGTTGTTTTATTTTATTATAGCCTGTAAATTGAATTAAAATTATAAGTGACAATTAAATAACTAAAACTGTTATATTTATTTTTATTTGTTTCTTTGTTGATAAACGAAGCAGAAGAAATTAATATCCCATTTTTAGTGGTTTTTCGTAGTAGATAGGTATTTTTCCTGTGGCATTAAATAACTAAAAAAAAAAAATTGAAAAATGACCTTTTTAAAGAGACATCTTGATCTAATTTTCTAAAAGGTAAGATACGATATGTTAAACCAAAGCACTCCTTCTGGTAGAAATTTGTATACAGATAAAAAAAAAATAAAAATAATTACCATTATAAAACCACTAGTTCCGTCACTCTGCTCAGAATCTAAAATGGTTTACAACTATAGTTAGGCAATTAATAAAATGAACACAATAAAAATCGTAATAGTAATACTAAATTTGTTTTACTATTTATGTATATTATGCACTAGGTATATTACAATTTATTTACAATGGTATCAACAACAAATTGTTTAAAACTAAGGGAATTATAAAATTCTAGAGAGTTAATTCTGAATTTAACACAAACATAAATAAAAACATAATATGGTCCTGATTGTGCAAAAGTTGTTCTTAATTTAAAAATATTTTTTATTAAATCTAGTATTTTTGCAATGCGTATTTGTTGTAATAATAGTACTTTTATACTTAAATTTTAGTGCACAAAAAATTAATAATAAATTCAGATCAGTAAGATTAAATATTTTTAATTCTTTATATAATAAATTAGTACAATGAAACTATGGCTTGTTAAATAAGTATTTAATTAAAGAAATTAATTTGGTCTCTTATTTGATATAATGTGTTTTATAAGCAGAACCCCAGAGGGCAATGCCATACGAGACTATCGATTGTATTAATGCTTTCTATACAATAACTTTAAGTTTATCACTCAGAATATTTTTTAAAGTTTTAAAAACAATGAAGAATTTTCTTAAGTTATTTTTAGTTTATCGATATGTATATTTTACTGAGTTTGCCCTTTTAGTTGCAGAGCAACAACAATGTCTAGTATCAAGTGTACAAAAGCTATCATGTAGTGTAAATGTATTAAAACCTGGATTATGATAACTATTAAGTATCATAGTTATAAAGTATCAGTTCTTATCCAGCGTTTGTCACGGATAGGTGTTATTTCGTTGTGCTCCGTTATCGCGATTTTATTTCTTATGTGCCAGTGCATTGTTATCTTAGGTTTAAATTGCATTTAAACCTCGTAAAATATGCCCTCTACGTGCCTGAAATGCTATACAGATTTAGCTGTGATGATGATATACTTGAATTTTCAATATGTAAAGGTATTAATCATTATTACTGTGCGGGGTATGCTGAACATAATTTTAAGAAAATGTCTAATAATATAAAAGCTTGATTCACCTGTGAAAACTGCCTAGATTTTTAACGAATTCTCCAAAATCGAATAACACTGATAGAAAAACAGGAACACCCTTAGAAAATAATATTCAAGAACTTACGAGATCTGCAACATTTATGAGTAAGCAATTTGATAATTTTAATGTAAAACTTGATAACGTAATTTTGGAATTGAAAAATATTAAGATTGAAAATGAAAAGATTAAATCAGAGAACAACCGTTTATCTGAGGAAGTTGTTATATTAAAATCTAAAATCGATGAAATCGAAGAATTTAATTTAGGTATAACAGTTGATATAACTGGAATACCAAAGACTATAAATGAAGATTGTAAGTTAATTGTTGAAGATATTGGTAAGAAAACGAATATGGAAATTAATATACTGGAAGCTTACAGAATTGACTCATTTATATCTAAACGTAGTATCATAGTCGCCAAGTTAGCTACTCGTGACATGAGGAAAAATTTAATTCGTAATGTGAAATCCGTCAAATTAACAACTGATAAAATATGTAACAGTTGGCAGAAAGAAAACATTTATATCAATGAACATCTTACGAAATTAAAAAGAACTCTCTTCTATCAAGTGAAAACAGCTGCTAAAGATAAATCTTACAAATGTATCTGGTTGTCCGACACAGATGTTCTTATGAGAAAAAATGAAAACATTAAAATTATTAAAATTAAGTCACCTCAAGACATCAATCATTTATAGTTAGTACTTATAAATTTAAATATTATGTTATAACTATTTAAAAAATATTTTTCCTAATTTAAATATGAATTTTAACATACCTAATATTGATCACCTCCTAAAACTAATTAATGTTAAATCTACTTATGTAGATTCCATAAATAATATCGTTTTGCATAAAGGTGATTTTTCCGTATTAGCGCTCATTTTAATGATCTAGCAATTTTATTAAGCTCAGTTGAAAGTTATCGTATAATATTATCGTGTTATGTGAAACATGGCTTTTAAATGACTACCAATATAAGTTAAATGGTTATAAAACTATAAATTCTTTAGGTATTTTTAACAAAAGTGATGGAGTTACAGTCTTAATTAGACAATCCATTAATGTATTACAAATTGAAAAGCAAATATTGGTAAACTGTAATTCAATACAACTTATATTTCAAATATACAAGTTAGTATTTTCAATTATTTGTATTTATAGATCTCCAAATGATAACTTGGAATTATTTCTTAAAAGCTTAGAATTATCTTTACCTCAAATTAATAAACGCTATAAAAATATTATTTGCGGAGACATAAATATTGATATAATGAAAAACTCTAATATACCAATACATATTTAAATATTATGACGAGTAATGGATTTTTGCATTGCATTAATGAATGTACTAGAGTAACTAATCATTCAAAAACAAACATTGATCATATTTTTGTTAGTAACATTGATTCTAATATATATATTATCTAATATTTTAAGGTGTGATATAACTGACCATTATTCTACAATTTTAATTATATCCAATATTAATAATAATGAAACAATTACACGTAACAATATAACAGTAAATAAGATAGATATTAACCACTTAAATGTATTAATTAAAACTGAGAATTGGTATTCTTGTTTGAATTATGATAATGTAGATGATATGATAAAAGTTTTTAACTTGAAAATAAAAGAATTTATAAATTATTCAACTATTTTTTAAATATAATATTACCAAATCAAAAACAAAGCGGAAACTCAAGGAATGGATTACTGCGGGTATTGTAACCTCTATTAGGTATAGGGAGAAATTATATACTAAATTGAAATCTAGAACTTTTGACATTAAATTAAAGCAATTCTACAATTTGTATAGAAACATGTTAAATAAACTTGTACACTTATAAACAACAATTATACTATCAAAAAAGATTACATCACGCTCAATCTAATTCTAAACTAGTTTGGAATATAATAAATGAGGTCACTGGAAAACCGAACCAAATAGTTAACGGAGTAAACAAGATAAGAACTAATAAATTTGATATTATTACAGATTCTAAAATTGATATCTGTAATGAATTTAATGATTTTTTCGTTAATTTAGGTAAAAACTTAGTTATAGAACATATTAGTACAAATACTTTACCACCTCAAGATAAAACTGTCATGGATGACAGTATTTTTCTAAAACAAACTGACAAAGACAAAATTATTAAGCTTCTTAGTAAAATTAAAAATCATAATTCTTATTTCGAAAATATGACGAATTATGTACTCAAAAGTATTTCAAAATCTTTGCCTTTATCTATTATTTTTAATCATTCTTTATCAACAGGAAAGTATCCTACAACCTTTGAAAATGTATTGTTATACCCTTATACAAAGCAGGAGGATGTGGAAATAACCATCCTATATCATTATCATTAACTTTGACAAACATTTTTGAAAAATGTATTAAAATCAGAGTACTTGATTACTTATAAAAGAAATCATTTTTTTCAGTTTCACAATTTGGTTTTAGAACTGATTTGTCTACAAACGATGCTCGGTTGATAACTTTATTAGAAAAGATGTGGATAATAATTTTAAAGTAATGGGTATTTGTTTTGGACATACAAAAAGCATTCGATTGTGTAAATCACGAATTATTATTAAGAAAATTAGAAAATGCTGGAATACGAGGAGTTTCAAATAATCTTTTTAGATCTTTTTTGAGTGATAGAACACAAAGTGTTAAATATAATGACATGTCAAGTAAATCTCTTAATGTATCTTGTGGAGTTCCACAAGGCACTGTATTAGGTCCTTTATTATTTATTATTTTTATAAATGATTTATTAAAACTAAAAATTAATTCAAGTTCCGAAATACTAAGCTTTGCTGATGATACTGCTGTTTTATTATCCGAACCATCAGTTGATATACTATTTTCCGAAGCCAATAAATTATTAAATACTATTTACATTTGGTTTTGTAAAAATAAATTAAAATTGAATCTGATAAAATCAAAATATATTTGTTTTGAACTGCAAGCATTGAATTATTCAAATTGCTTGTTAAGAAATAACCTTATTGTTCATTCGTTAAAATGTAATTATCATTGAATGATTTTTCTTGCATTAGTTCAATCAATTTATTCTTATGGTATTTCTATTTGGGGAGGAGCCGCAAATAATGTTTTATCTAAACTTATAGTTACTATTAATGAAATTATCAAATTTTTACTAAATCTTCCCATGACAACTAGTACATCATTGATTTATAAGGAATTTAATGTAAAGCATTTAATATGCATTTACAAATCATCGGTTTTGGTCGATTTATATAAGCATAAAAATTTTATTACATTCCTAGATCACGAGCACAATACGAGATATAAAAATAATTTTAATATACTTCTACCAAACCTTAATAAAGTATTTGGTCACTATAGTATATTGTACATGGGTTTGAAATTATGTTGTTCATTAAATATTAATACAAACAACTTTGAAAATGTGTTATTATTTAAAAATTATGTTATACATTTAGACCTATCTACTATCTAGTTTGTAATAGTTAAAATTTATAATAATACAACTATTTTTGTTTTTAACTTATTGTTAGTTAATTTATGCTGTATTAACTGTTATTTTAATTTTGTTCGTTTTGTATTTAAATTATTTATTATTAAACATTTATTCATAATATATTAATTTTAAATAATAAGAACCGTGCCCCCAGCACAAGCTTCGCTTATAGGGGTGCTGCAATATTCAACTCATATTTTTTGTAAATAATGTACATATTCTGTTGTTGCAATAAATATTATTATTATTATTATTATTATTATTATTAAGTATTAATTTTAAATCGTAAAAATGAGGATTTATCACAATTAAATTAGTCAACTGAGTCAAAGGCCATTTTTTAGATCTAAAAACACATATTCAAATGAAAGTACATTTAAAATTCAGTGCATGAACATTTTTAAAAATTTCTAATACTATTGGCTATAATGCATATTTAGAAATGTATAATCAAATATAATATACTGTTGTCGACGCACCGTCGCTGACCTATCAAAAGTTAATCTATAGCTGGGCACGCGACACAATGACGCTGGAAATGTTGTGCTCGAAACAACAAGTAATTATTATTGAATGGCAAAACAAACTCTATACCTACATTATATACAAATTATACATATTAGCATGGGGATGTATGAACATAAAAACCTAACAATCAAATATTCAATGTATATACCTACATATTTTTCTTCTTACCTTGTATTTTAATGCATTATTTGAATCTGTATCGTATTTATGACCTCGAGGCGTTGATATTTACTAAAAAAATATATAAACTACGTGCATTGCGGACTGTGGCATATTATAACGAGTGTGTAGTTCGTATTTGTGAGAAATACAAATAAACGAACGATAATGTCTTATCTGATACGCGGTTGCGACAGGTACGACGGTATTATTCTGACTGGTGATAAGTATTGAACCATATTATGATAACATAATATTATACAGTTGTCACTCGATAATTCGAAATCAAGGGACCGAGTTAAAAATCCGTTCTATAGAGATTTTCGATTTACTGAGTGTTCGAATAATCGAGGGAAAACAAATTATTTCGAATTTAAAACGTGTAAAAAATTGTACGTATTTAAAATTACATTTATTTTGACAATTATTTATTATACATACATATAGGTAATGTACGATAGTAACATTAATAAACAACGATAATATTTAACCACCGTCGTTATAAGTTTCGTTATGGGTAGCGGGTAGGTACATCATATGAACTCATATATAATCGCGTTTAAGAAAATTCAAACTATAGAGATTCGTGGAAAACACTTCGAATTGTAGAGTGTGTCCTACCGACAGACATTTAGAATCATCAAGGGGACCGGAATACATGTTTTTTCTTCTTATTATAGAGGTTTTCTCTGGGGACCCAGTGCTTAGTTCGATTTATGGAGTTTTCGAATTATCGAGTGACTACTGTTGTATACAATATACAACATTATCATATAGTTCAATGGTTACTGCTCAACGGTAATGTCACCCGATGTCGGTACTCGGTACTATCATAGATTAGGTATAATATTTAATATAATATAAACACAGATATAGATAATGATTTATTGTCTATATCTGTGAATATAAATTAGTTTTTTTAATATTATAATCCGTGGTACTATATTTACCGGTAACGCTGTAAACGAACAAACGTACCACACGACAAACCAGTGCGCCACGACCGGTAACATCGAAGGTAACAACGTGGGCTGGTGGACAAAATCACGGCGAAAACCTGCGTGCGGAGTACAGGGCCTCAGCGGCAAATACAAAACCGAACGGGTGGGACAAACACCGACAATCGTTGGTTTTACGGCACAACGGTGCGTTTTGGTATGGAGGTGTCGCGTCAGGAACTCACACGGTACGAGCCGAAAGGAAAACGAACAGTGCGGCGTGAAGTTTATGCACCAACCTTGGTCCAACGGTGCGGAAAACCTCGGCGGGCGATCGCGCACACGACTACGAACATAAACGAAGTGAAAATGGCAGACGGTCGTACGTAGGCTACCGGTGATGGTGCGGGCCAAGCGTGGTGCTACGGTAGACCGCCGGGAACTGGCTAGTGGTTGAGCGGTGGCGGTAATCACTGGCTGTGGGCACGAATTAAGATATACAGGATACGGAACGGAAAGGTCTTATCAATGTTTTTCTGAGGCCGCCCGCTTCTCACTGTTTGGCATGACAGCTAGCGCTTAAAGACAATATTGGTATAAAAATCAACTAAAACCATGTAAATTAATTTAGTTTAAGTTTTATAACACCAATAGAAATAGCCACCAAGGTAATACAAATTACAATTATAATTAATAATACTAATACAGTATTGTCTTGAATATAATTGTATGATACTTATACCTGAATGTCAGATACAAAAATTGAAATTTGAAGCTTTGAAGCATAGGTACAACAAGAAAAAAAAGCATAATAATTTAAAAATGTTACTGTTATTCTTTTAAACAAATTTACATAAGACTATAGGTATGTAATATAATATCTTAATAAGATACAACTTAAAAAATTAGGTAGCAGATAATTTTGATAATTTCTTTTTTACCTCATTTTCACTTTTTTTTTCTTTATTATTCATGAATGTAAACTGTCTCATTCTCATTTTCAAATATGACGTGAAAATATATTCAACAATTTCAGTTTTGTGATCATTGCATGGAAAAGGTATTATATAATTATTATTAAAAAAATGCTTTACTGTGTCATCAAAAACGTTAGGACTCTTAGCATGGTTTTCAAATGAAGTCTCGATCAGTCTAATAAACATGAAAAAATTTTCATCTGGGTAAGTTAAAAATCCTTTAGATTTGAGGTGAATCAATTGAGCTTCATTTAGATTACATGTTTTACCATCAATATTTCTTATTCCAGACAGGCATATTTCACATTTGGTTCTTTTAGATAATTTTCTGGCCAAATATCTAAAAAAAGTACATAATATAATGTTTTATAAATTAAAAATATTGCAAGCAAAAGTTTCAGTTTCATTTTGGTACCCTGCTAAATAATATACTACACAGTCAAACGTCCTATCATCTTTAAAATCTGTATCTCTGAAGACATCATCCATATCCCATTTTCCCTCTTCAATAATTTCATCAATATGGTTTTTTAAATTTAGTATTTTTTTCTCTCGAACAAATGATTCATCATTTTCCTTTATTGAATTTTTTAAATCTTGAACAGTTATAAGTGGGATATAATCTGTATCTGAAATATCAAGTGGTGGGCATTGTTTATTCATAATTCAATTATTTATTATTACTATCAGATATTCAGATATTAAAATTGTTTAAGCTTACCTGATGAAATAGTGCAATTGCCACTCTTTGGTGGTTTTACTAATGAATAGATGGATAGTAATCTATAAAGCTGAAGAAAGTTGGGTGTAGAAGGGTGATCGTCAGGGCCTGAAGTTTGCCTAATAATTCCAAAAAATTTCTATTATGCAAAAGAAACAAAATGTAATGTATTTTATCGTGAAGTTTTTAATATTAAGTAGCTTACTTCTAAAGAATCTTGATTTAGTTTTGAAGTTAGAAAACATTTAAAATCACATTATTTCAATAGATACATAACTAAATCTATAGTGGACTTTAAAGTTATCCTCAACGATTCAGATGTATTTTTTGTAAGAAATTCTTTTTCTTCAATTAATCCTTGTTCTACCATGTGTTCCCATTGATCCAGCCATTGCAAACTTTGATTTAAAATCTTCAAAATTAAATTAGTTCATAAAATTGTATTACATTTTGACTAACTAATTTTATTTTCTCATATTCTTCAAAATAAAAGGTACAACATTTAAATAAGAGTAGTTACTATTAATTTTAATGTTTATGAAATGTAATAAACATTTAATATAAATAAGATACTTAACACAAAACCAAACTATAACCACAAATATCCACAGGCATAAAATAAACATAATTAAGAATTAAGATTTTTGCTATACAAACTAATTATTAAAAACATAAAAATATTCACAGGCATAAATACTTATATAATATGATTAAATTTATTATATTAATCAAAACTAACATAATATGTTTTAACTTAAGTTTCACAAAAGCTCATCCACAGGCATTAACATAAAAAAATCCTCTAAATCCTTGCTATTCTCCCTAATGCCCTGTGCAGGAAATTTCCGGTTCAATGCGTCAAACATATCATTCATTTTAGTTGTAAATAGCTGAGTTTCTAATGAATCATCAAGACCATTACAATTTTGTGAACGATAAAATTGTAAGCCTGCTACCATGGAGTTATAAAAATCTATTGAAATATAGTAGAATGTAATTATATCAATTATATTAATGTATATTTTATTTAAAATCTTAATTTACTTGGGTTGCAAATTTAACTTTCATTTTTGTTAAATTATTTAAGACTATGTGATGTTTTGTAATTTTGGGACATACTTTCAGCATAGACTTAGAGTCATTTTCAAATACTTGGCGATAATGTTCCCATTTTATAAAACTATTAGACGGATGTAACTAGAAATAATTAAATAATTAACATCAAATTTCATGTTTAATAAGTTTTGCATTGATAATCTATTCCAAAATCAATGATTATAGATATATCATATATAGTTGGTTGAATTGAATAAATATTTTGTAATAATTGCCTTTAATTGTTTATTTTTGACCAATCGATTTCTGATATTTTTAATGATATGAGGTGCATCAGAAAAAACATACACATTTCTATTCCCATCATAAGGGTTAAAAAAATAATTGTTTAAATCTGCACGTGTACCACTGACTCCAAATTGTTTTAACATTGTTTTATTAGTTGAAGCTCCATCACAAGTGAGTGCCATTACTTGTAGACCGGCATCTTCCAATAAAATAATCGCTTTTATTATTAACTGTGCCAAATCTACTCCTGTTTATGAAACAAATAATTGTTTTTAATGCTTATTAACTGAAAATATATTAAAGTTAATAATTTAAAATGTAATCCAACCTTTAACTGGACCTTTTGAGGCAAAGACAGATATAGGTTGTGTCACATTGTCTGCTAAACTCTGGAACATAAATACTAGGGCACTAGGGCATGATCCGCTAATTCTGAACTTCCAATTTTACTTTCAATATCTCCTCCAAAATCTTCCAAACCACTATATGTTTGTGTTCTAGTTTTCACATCAAGACTTGTCCTCAAGATAATTTCGTCCAAAAATAAAACACCCTTCTTTTGTTCTTGGGATTTTTCTTCAATTTTTTTTTTAACAGTTTAAAAAATCCCAAGTCAAATCCACATTCATGCTTAACTGCCAATAAATGTTTGCAAATGGTTTCAACACAAGGTAACGGTAAAAAGTTTTGTCTTCTTAAAAAATTATAACCTGATGGTGACCTATAAAAAATTACAAACTTTAAACTTTATAAATTTTTTTTTTAACAAACAGTTATTAAGGAAAGTGTTTTGTACCTACCGTATCTGAAATAGAAGACAAAGAATAATCAAACTTTCGGAATAACGTCTACTTTTACTTTTAGCATTTTTATACTTGGCTGCTGCAAAAATTTCATGCAATAAAGATGATTGACATTTTGGAATTTTAGAATCTCCAATTAATTTTGATAAGTCAATTTCTGAAATTTCATTTATTTTATTTTGTGCTTCATTTATATCCAACTGCAACTATGAGATTTTTTTATTTGCTCTACTGATTTTCTGCCTCATTTTTCTTCTTGTTTAATTTAATTTTTGCATAGCTGCTTTTTTTAGTGGCGATAAATAAACTTTTACTGTTTTTTTTTAGTAATTTGATTAAGTTTTTTTATTATTGAAAACTTCAATCTCTTACACCATAAACAACTAGAACTTTAAACAATAATTAATTAAAAATATCAGCATAACTTAAGTTTTATGATGTATATATTTTCATTGAATGTTGAGTAAAACCAATGATTTTATATAGTACATTTATATTAATGCCTACTTTAAAAGCTATCACTTACCCATTATCTGAAATGATTTTTAAACATTTTGAATGCTTCCAATAACCATTTTCGTATTGGTATTGATGGCCAAATGAAGCTTTAATATGTGGATATTTACTTGCTAGAACTGCTCCATAACAAATATTCACTGAATCAAAGATATTAATGATTTCTTGAAGGTTTTCAATGGATATGTTTCTATTTAATATTGGAGGAAATAAAGTCGTTTGTTGATCAAGTGACACATTTTCATTATGAACTTGAACTATGAGATATGAATCTATACAAATTAAAAAATAATTAATTAGATATATATAACATTTTATATTTAAACAATGATTTACTAATTTTAATGCAAAAAAGAAAAACATAAAAGTACTAAAAATCAACATTTTAATAATTTCATACCTTCAGTAACTATCAACTATTTTTCTATATTATGTTGGTAGTTAGTATTAAAATTTCCTAGTTTAAAAAATGAAACAGTTAATTTTTCATCAAACTCATTCATGGAAAGATCTTGAGACCAATTATGTGGCAGTTGTATAACATGTTTTTTTTGTGAGGACATCAAATATAGGTTCCTGCACAATTCCAAAACCATAAATTATAATAGTACGTTGATATTGGTTTTACTTTTAAAATTATTTTGCTATACTTACATAAGAAGAATCTTGAGTAAAGCTTTTAACTGTTTCTTTTGAAATATTATCAAAATGATTTTGATTTTTCCATTTCACTGGTTTGATTTTGACTCATAGAACTGCTAATCTATTAATATCAAAAAAAATATATAATAATTAAGGTTAGCACTAATTTTAAACCATACTCACATTTGATATATCTTTAGCACATGAGCTATTAGAAGCAATGGATATATCTTCGCAAAATGAATTAGATTTTTCCATTTCATTTGAGTGATTTTCACTAGAAGAACTGTTAATCTATAAATAATTAAAACAATTGTATATTAATTAATAGGTTAACACTAACTTTGAATCACACTCACATATGATATATCTTGAGCACATAAACTAGAAGCAATAGATGTATCTTCACACATTTGATTTTTCAATTTCACTTATAATGTTTTCATTTGAGCAGTAGCTTAATAAAGGTACAGCTCCAGATCTCAAACGAGGCTTTTTTAAACATATCTTATACACAATTTAAAAATAATACAATTTAGGTTTTTTTTTTTTATTAATTAGACAATAAAGATATTGTAGGATCTTACCTATATTTTAATATGTAGTAAGTAAGTTAATTATTTTATATTAATTATACTTACGGTGTACTTGCTACTTCCTTCGCCTGATATCCAAGTATTTATAATGTCTTGTGGCTCAAAGTGGTCTCCACAAACTCTAGACCTTTTATTTAAAACTTTTCCTAAAGCTTTTTCCCATTTTTCATGGGACTTTTAGATATTCCCATACAATTTTCGACACAGCACTTGTCTAAAAAAGGCATATTTCGGCAAGTTTTAAGCAAATAGCAAAACTCCAACTAAATGTGGAATTCCATGTTCTCGTAGCTCACAGCGATTAAAGATGAATACAAAATATAATATAATATAATTATTCATTATCATAGACCTATAAAGGAATATTTAGCCATATTATAATGTCTATAATTATCTTATATATATCTTAGTTCGTGTTAATTATCGTGAATTTATAAGATTTATGTATATTATTTCAATTCGTGATATTGTATAATTTCAAAATTCAAAATCAGAGGGAAAATAAATATTGACATAGTTTGTAAATAGTACACTAGATGGTGTTAGTGGCCCTGCCAACAAGTGAGAAGGTTCGGGCCTCACTTATCATACGTTCGTTCGGTATCCTGTATATCTTAATTCGTGGCTGTGGATGCGCAGCTTTGGTGATGATGGTGGGAAGGGGACGAGGTCGAACTTTGCGAATGTTAGAACGCTCCCCCCCCCATGACTCTGCAGGTGACGGTACTCAAACACAAACATTTTAATACACTTATATTATTATAATATAAAGTACATATGCCATTAGCTAATGACCAACCGCTATTATATAAATATGTCCCTAACCTAACCTTGTTAAAACAATTTAAAATTCAAAATGTATATCAACAGCACAAAATGAGTCAAAATATTTTTAAAATTTTGTAAAGTATATAAATTGATTAACTGAACATATGGTGTACATTTCAAGTTTCTAGGGTTATTCGTTTTGAATTACATCAAACTAAGAAAATCGCTTTAAGAGAAATCGAGTGAATATCCAATGTCGTAAAAATTTGAACTTCACACACGCATAAAAATTTAAGTTGTGTTTCCGGTAGATATTTTTTTTTTTTTTGATAAAGATAGACAAACTTATGAGGAATCTTGTAATCAATTTTCAAATCTTAGATTTTTTTGAATTTTTTACTCAAAATAATTTGCACATTTTTGTGATTTTTACGTATTTTGTCAAAATATGAACTTTAAACGCTTATAAAAAAAATTGTGTTTATATATTTTTAATATTTTTCAACTGCCATTGTAACATTATATTAGAAGTCGTGTATTATATTTTCAAGCACTTTGACCCAACGAATAGTATTTTATTGACATTCATAGAAAAAAAACTAAACATATCGGAAACTGAATAGGAGGCATGTAAACAGCTAAAAGTAAGTAAAAATATTTTGAAACTTTTATGGTGTATAGAAAATGTTAATACAAACATTCAGTGAATATTTCGTGTATGAACGGTCTTTTGAGTTAGACCCAAAACCAAAATCGATATTGACGACAGCCAATTTTTACGTAAAAATTCCAGTTTTCTATTTTTTTTTTTTTTGTTATAATGGTTATTTTTAAAACTACGGTTAATTTTAATTTGCTCAATGCACGAACTAGATTCCCATCAAACAAGATACTGAAATTGAAAATTGAAACATTATTTCGACTGCTTATTATTTGCAGACACAAATAATAAAAACACAATATGTCATTGTGAAATTAATACATTCATCGCTCGGCTCAGAATCTAAAATTTTAATATATCATAATAATAATAATAATTTAAAACAAGTTCCAATTTGTTGAGCTGGCTAGCTGATTTGAGTTTTATACCGTATAAAATGTGTATAATACTTTGTATAATGCAGACACGGAGACAACAAATGGGTATGGTATAACGTCCTCTTAATATTCATAAAAAGTAAATATTTAAAAGATTTATCTTATTAATTTTAATAAAAAACCCAAACCATTAGTCTAAGTGTTTTTTTTTATATTTAAGGCAATAGATTATGTAAGCAGGTATTAGACATAGGTGCTAAAGTACCTACTCAATAAAAATAGTTGTAAATTGTAATGTTAAGAGCAATGATACATTTTTTTATAACGTTGTTACTTAAAATGTTTGTTCGTCACCTGTCGAGCTCCACCGCGTCCGAGCATCTGAGGAGAAGTTTACCGAGTACGGTGAAGTGGTGAACGTGCGAGTCGTGAGTGGTTACGGCCGGTCTGAGAGACCGGCCACGTTCAGTAAGCCCGAAGCTCTGAACAGTGGCAGACCGGATGCTACTGTTTACAACGACCACGACGGCATGGTCGGATATAAATTGGTCCGGCAGTACTACACAGTGTTGTACAATGCACCTGAGTCCGGAACACTTGTGGTGGTTCTACGCTGAGCGCGCGCAATACTGTCACGTGAACACAAACGGCTTGCGGGTCGTGGTCACGGGCTTGTCGCAGGTTCGCGGGTTGCTTGAGAGCACGGCGGAGAGCGGCCACAACCGCTGGCTGGTGGTTGAAGAATCGGTGAACACGGTCAGGTGAGCGCCATACCAGCTGCTTGTGATAGCCACTTCGGAACAGTTCTTTCAGTCATTCGTGGTCCAGATCAAGGCACCAGTACCGGCTGCGGATGGGACCGAGACCGACTACATCGTCAGCGGACATCCGTCGTCGGGTGATCGTCAACCGTTTGTTGGTCACCCGTCGAGCTCCACCATCTGAAGAAGAAGTTCGCCGAGTACGGTGAAGTGGTGAACATGCGTGGTTACGGCCGGTCTGGGAAACCGGCCACGTCAACTATGCTTTCGTCGCGTTCAGTGAGCCCAATGGTGTGAGCGCCGCACTCGCCAGTCAGCCGATTACGCTGAGCAATGGTAAAAAAGTCAACGTGAAACGGGCCAGAGACCGACGCTGACTTATTACCTGAAGCGTAATACGGCAGTTGATCAATATTACGCATCGTTATTAATTATTGCTAATTAGTTATCTCAATATACTCTACGGGTAGTAATTATATATGATAGTGTGACGCACTTGTTTTTTGTCATTAAATGTATAGTATAATATTATGTTAAATTGTATAAAATTATTCAAAATATTAACGGTTATCTCGTTATAGTTTTATACCCCACCGACGTTAAACTTGCCGACACCAACGGACATGACTCTCACCGACAAAACATTAATCGATTATCCGGTCGGCGGTTAACAATGTATCAGCGGCCAGCGCGGTGACTGTCTGTTAGATATAAATTGGAACATTAATATTTATACTAATTCATAATTTGTCAGTCCGGTACCTATGCCGGACATCGAGTCAGTGTGAACCATTTATTCAATTGTTCTGCACCATATATGGTTTATGTATCATATACTTACACTAGGTACCTACCGATATAATTCAGACTTCAGTACATTGAAGTTATATTCATTGCTCATGCTTCACACTACACACTACACTAGGCTGCAAAATACACGACCAGATCATATAATATAGTTCGTATACGTCATATTTTGAAACTTTTGGAAAACTATTGATGTAAATGTCATACCTATATTTTTATATAAGTAGACTAAAGTATTTATAATATTGAAAAATATGATAATGTGTTAAGACGTACAATATAACATAATAGATATATTATAAACCAGCAATCAACTAGACTGCTAAGCTTATAAAGTTGCAGGTAGCAAGACCGTTGTTAGTGATTCTCTTCAGGTAGGTTGATAAAATAAGTAAAGACTCGATAAAGTTAAGTTGTTTATTTATTGAAATTATTCTAAGTCCAATTTGACAATGTGCAGTATTGACTATCGTGAAGGTGCTCGCTTGTACGATGGAGAAACACGTCTGATTTACAGGCCGTTTCGGCCGGGTTTTATAGGGACTTCTAATCTCCTACTTCCCCCCTTGTCTATCGATATCTGCGGACTTCACAGGACGTGATTTACATTTATCATCTACATGTTCCCACGCCTGATTATTCCGAGAACCACATCCTGTTTATTATCTTTGCAATATATGTTATACGCCTTCCGTCAATATTTAGATAAATTGGCGTTTAGTATTAGAGCTCGCGATATATATTGCAATGTGGTTTAATTAATCATATATATTCGCTCGGCTGGTTAATCGTGATTGCCAAATATCCTATTATTCGTCTATAACTAGCCCTCGGGTGGTTTCCCAAAAGTGGTTTTATTTATCCCCATGAAGGTCTAAATTCAAGACTGTCTTGTTTTCTCTTAGTGTCCTACGACGTATTCTAATTAAAATATGAGTTGATTTATTATCCTAGTGTTATGTTATTTATTATGTACTGCGCGAAACGATCACAATAATATAATGCAATAATATTAGAATGTATATTATTGGGTTCGTTACAGATACAAGGGCGATTCCAGAGTTAATTTTTATGGGGGGTTGGAGTGAATATTGCCGACTTTCAAGGATAAATCTGCCATTTGTATACCTAATATTATAATAATTACGTTTTCACATATTAATAATTAGGGATCAAATAGTTATTAAATTGCGTATTTTTTTTCTATTTATTTATTTTATTGCTCGAGTCGGAATGTCTAAGCCAATTTACAATGACCTTTAACGCATCATTAATATCCTGAATTTCAAAAAGGACTGATGTGATTTGTCTTGCAGCGTTTTTTGTTCTTTAGTTTAATGATAAATATCTACTGAAATGGTGCACGATAATGCGGTAGAATCGTTGATTGAATATTCTTACAATGTATTATGAACTACTTTTAATTTTTATAACTAAATAACTGCATGATATGTCTGTGTAAATATATATAATAATATATCATATATTCCTATCATAGAACGGACAATAAATGGACTATTCATATATTAGTTTTATATTATTTTGTTAGGTATAATATAGGAAAATTGTGTTTAAACCTACTAATAATTATGTAATCTACTTTATGTATAACGTATATTTATAATATTTTTATAATTACATATTATGTAGGTATATAATATATCTATTTAGGTAAAACTGCAGTAAAAGTATCTATTTGAAAACATTATATTGTATAGCGGTCGTTAGGTATATATATAAAATATATGATTAGTTACAAATTACAATCTAAAATCTACTTAGATTATATGTAATAATTTAATAATAATATATATTTATATTTTTTTTACAGATATAGATATGGGTATGAACTATTAAATTTAATTATGGTTATTTTATCAGTAAATTGATTTATACCTATACCTTGGTACTTATACATTATATATAACTATAGTTATACATTCTATTATAGGTATATAAGTATAACAGCTTTATTCAACTATAATATAAGCAGGCGCCTGTTATAATAGTTTATATTATAGACATTACATTTTAAAAATAGAAATAACCTATATGATTTATATAATACAATTTATTTATATTCTCGATAAAAAATAATTACAATTATAACTATGATATAACGTGGATCCTGCAAACTTTTCTTTTCTTTATTTTTCACGCTAACAATTTAAGTCACAAATTATTTGTTTGTTGCCATCGTATACAGTTAAGGTTTAATAAAACCTTTAAACTGAAGCACGTGCCTCAAATAAAATCCTTTGTTACGCCATTGACTAGCAGCATTAGTGAAAGAACCTTAAAATATTTATAATGTAATACATATAGTGCTAATTATAACAGCATGTTATTGAATTAAAATTAGTAAATGGCCAAAAGTAAGTTTCTTACTTAGATTGAGATAATATGTAGGTACAAATTAAAAAAGAACTCAAAATTCTTCTACAATATTGTATTATTTGTAATTAGAATTTCTTTCTCTTAAAAAAGAATTATTATTATTATTATTTTATAATAAAAACTGTACAAATATTTCTAAATAATAAATTCTTTTTATTGTAAATGTATTATTATTTATCACCTTCCATTTAAATAAACCTAACCTGAGGCCCCTAATACATCCTTGGTGTTGAAGCCCCGTTGCAATGCAGCCCCGCCCCCTGCTAAATCCGGCACTGTTTATAACATCACCATAGGACCAATTAATAGAAGTGCTCAATTTTGAGATTTACGATGGAAATATTTGTTTATAAATTGTTGCTATTAGTTATAGGAGAAAAAATTAATAGAAATAGAATTTATTTAAAATTGGTTGCTATTGGTTAATCGGGCAGATCAAGTACAAGCATGCATCAAATCAAATTTTCACACATTGCTTACCAGGGTGGCTGAGTTGCACTTACTGCAGTGAGTTACACCAAAATGGAGTTGAATAATCACAATTTTTTTAGGAGTTGTCATTTTTTACGGGCCATGAAGTGTGCAGGATCAGCTATATTATTTATAAATTAATGTTTGTGTACAGATCTCTGGGAAGAAGATAGGCTAATTTAAAAAAGGATTAAATTTGGTTTTTTTTATTCATCGGTATTTTAGTACGGTTATGTTAGGTTAGGATTATGTATTAATTGATAATATTAATCCACCGTATTATAATATCAAAATAAACTTGGTTTAACTTTGATACTTTAGAGTTAAATTATACACTTACGTACAAACAGTACTGGGTCCACGATCTACCGCAGGTAGATTGCTTACCAGATAATATACTGCTGCGAATCAGAATTTTTATTCCAGGTACAAAAAAAGGAAGGATAAAGTTTGAACACCACATATAAGATTCAATTACGAATTGAACAAAGTTTGAGTCATATAGAGTTGGTGCATTTAACGGGCAACTAAGTGTACATGATAAGCTAAAATTATATAATATGTGTCTTGACAGCTGACTGATTGATTCATCATCGCCTAGTTGGAGAAACTGAAGCTATGAATATAAGCAATCTGGCCATAGCTTTGTTTTATGATTTAGAGATCCACCGAAAAAGGTGAAAATACGAATTTTAAATAAAACATCTAACCGTTGCTTGAAACCGATTTCAAGCATGATTTAAACTATTGATAAAAATTGTTAAAAACCATACAAGAAATCACAAGTGATATAAAAATAAATATTACTTATAATACTATTCAAAATTTATAATAAAAACAAAAAAAAAAGTTGGTTAAGTAGATGTCGCTCTGCTGAACAGTAAGTTACAAGTGGGTCACTGCAAACGATTCTAAGCGAAAACGGCCAGTCAGCTTATGATATTACCAAGTATATTTGATGATATTATTGTGAATAAAGTAATTTATATATAATCTATTAACGTGGAATCTTGTTTTAAATTTTAAATTTTATAAATTTTGTCAAAATTCGAACTTTAGATGCTTATAAAAAAAAATTGTTACTATGGATTTTTAATTTTTTTTATCTACATGTGAAACAATAACCTAGGAACCTTAAATTAAATTTTCAAGCTTTTTTCTATACATGATAAAATTTTGAAAATAATTTGACTCTTTTTGAGCTGTCTACGGACATTGTCAGTTTTCAATTTTTTTTGTTTTTTTTCTGTAAATATCAATAAAATGTTATTTGTTGGGTAAAAAAACGTGAAAATTTAATATAAGGCTCCTGATTTATCGTTCTAATAGCAGTTGAAAAATATTAAAAATACATAAGCACAAAATTTTTTATAAGAGTTTAAAGTTCAAATTTTGACAAAATGAATCAAATTTAAACTTTAATAATTATTTTGTAGTTAAAAATATATAAAATGCTTAACTTTTTTAGCCAAGGATTGAAAATTTAAAACAAGGCTCTACGTAAATAGGTTATATATGAATTACTTTATTTACAATAATAATATCATCAAATATACTTGGTAATATCATTGGCTGACTGACCGTTTTCACTCAAAATCGTTTTTCTTATACAATGATATTATATCATTGAATTCAAATTTAACACCATCAATTACAGTGATCCACTTGTAACCTACTATACGTACAACAGATCGACATCGACTCACCCACCTTTTTTAAAATTATAAATGTTGTTGGAGATAAATAAATCAATTTCCAGGGAGTTTTCTATGTTCATAAAAAAATTTAATAAATTAACAGATGAAAAAATATTTTTATACTGAGTTCAATTTATTTTATTTTCCACCTTAACTTTTACCTAATCTAGTTAATTTTTGTTTTGTTGACTTTTAACCTAACTGAAAGCAATTTAATTTAATTAATTCAACATGTTATAGTTAATTATTTTCATTAAAAAGCCCACCATTGTAATAATATAGTGTTATATTATATTACATTATAATACTATTATGTTGACAAAAGGGTATAACCTAGTGTACGTATACTAAGTTTGTTGTCCCTCCCCCCTCATAAAACTAAGTCAAATACGCCACTGATTGTATGAAACTTCTTCGATTTCTGCATTAAATTTAGCAATGAACGAATAACGTTAAAATATTTTTTTTGTACGGCGTAAGAGTTGGAGTGGTTTTACATTTTTTAAAAAACAAACAAAAAAGCTGATTGTTTTGGTTTAAACTTTTTTTTGTTGTTTAAAACGATTTTTTTAACAAAAGAAATTGTTTGAATTTTAAACAGTATATTTAAAATAACTTAATTGTCAATATGCCATGACGTACTATTAATAATACAATTGTACTATAGCTTTAGTATATTATGTTTCACTGTGTATTCATTACTTATTTTAATATTAAAAGTATTTGAAAGATATTTTCAATATTTTCTGAATGGATGTTTTAAGAAGTGGATATTATATTTTGTATACATTCACTATTAAGTAAAAACATTTTAAATTTTGGTAATTTATTCAATTAATTTGAAATAAAGAATGGTAATTGAAATAATTATTTAATAAACCAAAAAAAATAAACAATATTCACTTGAATTTTACACTGTTTTAAACAATGTAAAAAATCCGTTTAAAACAAATGTTTTAAATTCATGTTTTCAATTTAATAACCCTGCAGTAACAACCACTAAATAGGCCCCGCAAAAAACATTTCGCACATAGCTCTGGTATTTACCGAGCCAACCCTGTCTACATATAACTATATAGGTACCTAATAATACATATTATATAATATTATAATATATAGATCAATGGTCTCGATTTAGTTACGCTAGGCGACGATGCAGACGATATATTTTCTCTCTCCCATAGGGTTCGCAGAACTTGCGTCCGCATACCTTAAACTACTTGATATGGGACTAGGACGATAAGCCGATACAATATCATAGAGTAATATTACTAAATGTTTAGTAATATATTGAATTCATGCCTACAAAAATAAATAAACAATTTGTATAAAAATTTCAAAATGATTCATATAATATATATTATTGTTTTATCAAACAAAAAAAAAGGATATACCTATTTCCATACAGACAAAAAAAAGAAATTGTTATTCAATATGTTATCCTGGTTTGGTATTTTCAAAATCTGGCAACACTAATCATGCACCGGCCGACGCGCACACATATCCATCCCCAAAACACACACACACACCACACACACACACACACACACACACACACACACACACACACACACAACACAAACACGCACAAACACTAGGTACCTAGGTAATCTGATTTCTGTTGTTATGAATTGTTTTAGTTTATCGACTAGTGTCTGTTGTAAGAACGAGTTGTTTTGTAAAATCTGGGTATTGTAAAACTGGTTCAGAACAGAGTATTGATTTTAATTTATCGAAAGCTTCCTGGCAATGCTCATCCCAATTGAACTTTACGTCCTTTTTTAGTAGAGCTGTCATTGGTCTTGCTATTGCACTGTAATTTTCTATAAATCTCCGATAATAACCACTAAGTCCTAGAAAACTTTTTATTTGTTTAACATTTTTAGGTGCTGGAAAGTTTAAAACGGCCGCGACTTTCGCTTCGTCCGGGTGACTTCCGTTCTCCGTAATTATATGTCCTAAATATAAGCAACTTGTTTTTAAAAATTCGCACTTGTCAGGTTCTATCTTTAAATTGTTAATACGTAATCGCTTGAATACATCTGTAGTGATCCCTCAATAACGCTTATATTTTGAATTCGACGACGTTGATGATGCATAGGTTTTTCGAAGGAGAGGTTTCACAGAGTTATAAGTGACACAATAATTTAAGTATAAGTATTTTTATAAAGTTAACACAGTTATAATTGTTGATACATTTGAGGACAGAGCGAAAAGTCTCTGCCCGAGAATTTAGTTACTAACACAAGTTAAAAAAAAGTTTTGGAAATAGACTTAAACTGGCGGCGATGTGGAGGGCATGCTCCACAACCAGCTAAGTCTTACAAGTGTCGGTTTTACTAATTCTAATTCTGCTATAGACAGGGACTCGTATATATACCGAGTCTCCTCTAGTTAATAGGTACACGGTAGAGACTAGGAGGTGGATCAAAGAGCATCGACGTAGATGTTGTTGTTGCCATTCCACCCTTGAGTTTTATTGGCAACGTATATTTCAGCTATCAGGTTAACTGTCTTAATTCTTGGAATTGACAAAGAAATAGCGACGACTCGTGCGGCGGTTAAATGTGGTAATATTATAATCTACACTATGATTGGTTGTAGAAGCGTGTCCAGTATATATATGTTCTTAGAAATAATATATACTATTATTTCTTGTAGTATAGTAAAACGGTCGGCCGGTTTACTACACATCGATTAATTTGTTATTATGATCGCTCAAATTTTTCGCGTAAATAATTATACCGTCCAAGTATACAAAGCATTTAATACCAATGAATCCCGATAATACGTTTGTCATAAGATTCATGAACGTTGATGGAGCTGACGTTAAACATATTACTAATCGTTTAAATTGATAGTGACCCTGTCCTGTTGAGAAGGCTGTGAGTTCTCTCGAATCTTTTTTAAGCTTAATTTGATGAAATCCCGATTTGAGGTCTATTACCGTAAAGAGTTGACTTTGACCTAGCTGATCTAGTATTTCCGTAATATTTGGTAAAGGGTGAAATTCATTTAATGTTACGTTATTGAGTGCCCTAAAGTCTACGACTATTCTGAATTTTTCTTTGCCTGAAGCATCGGCCTTTTTCCTAACTAATCAAAGTGGCACGTTGAATGGACTCATTGATTTTTCAATAATGTCGTCTTTTTCCATTTGTTTAATTTGTTTGTCTATTTCCGATATTTGTGCGAAGGGAAATCTATATGGCTTCTTATAAATCGGTTTTTGCCCTACTGGTAATCTGATGACGTGTTCCGCAGCTGTGGCGCACGATAGTACGTCATTTTCTAAATAGAATATATCTGCGTACTGCTCATAAATGTATATTATAGACTCGCGCTGCTCTGTGTTTAAATTATCGCCGAGTATTAAGTTTTTTATTTTGTTCACACGGTCTTCGCTGTTTTTTACTACCATAATTTCATTCGCGTATTCAATGTCGCTAGCATAAGATATTTTATTTATTTGCCCTATGTTTACGTCTTGTTTTGTTTCTGATACGTTTAATACGGATATTATTATTTTCCCGTTTTTTACAGTATTGACAATATTGGCGCAATATACGTCCGTGGCTAACTCCTGCTTATTTATCATAATGGGTTTGCTTTCCATAGATTTTTCTGCTATCGGTATTTCTACAATTGTTTTTGATCTAGGTTTTAGTGTAAAACATATTTCGTTTTCGTTTGAATTATTATCGTCTTTTATCGTCAACGTATTGTTTGCGATGTCTTTTATAGTGTTATTATTTACTAAAAATGTATGTCCTAAAATGCCGTCTCAAGGGACTGGAAATTGTGAGTTTACTACAGTGAACTCAGTTTCGAATTCTTTTTTGTTTATAATTAATTTAATTGTTACATGGCCTAATGTGGGGACGATTTTTTCGTTAATGCCTTTAAGATAAATTTTGTTTCGTTCATTAATTGGTGTGTTGCCCCTTAATTTGTTAATTTTAATTAAATTCAAATCTGATCCAGTGTTAAAAAGTAAGTGAATATTTTCTGTATTAAAACTGGGTGATTCTACTATTATATGATTTTGTTCTAAAACTGAAACGATGTTGAAGCATCGCACAATGGCGTTTTCAAATTTGGTTCACCAGGCGCACGCCATTTACGGCTGGCAGATTCGAGTTTAAATTATTGCTGTTTCGGTCGTCGCGCTGTTTGGAAAAACATGTAGCTACTCGCATTACGTGTCCTGACTTTTTGCAGTCACTGCAATGTAAGGGGACGTTTCCGCTCGTGTTATGTATCATAATATTGTCGTTCGGCTGTCCGCCATGCGTATAATTTCCTTGCGCTTGGCCCCTTTGTCGGCAGTTGCGCGCAATGTGATTATTCCGGCCACAGATGTAACATCCTGTGTTAGTCCCTCTCATATTCTGAGTATTCCGTTGCATGGAATTAAAATTATTGCCATAAGAATTTCGTCTACCATTAGAATTATTATTATTATTACGATTTGAATTTTGTTGATTGTTATATCCGTTATTATTAGTATGATTGACGTGTTGGTTATTATTATTATTACGCGCGTAATTATTATTGTTATACCCGTTATTATTTTGATTGTAATTTCTATTAAATCCTTGGTTACCCCCATTGTTATAGCCATTATTATTTCTATTGAAATTATTTTTTCCTTGGTTGAAATTTTGTCTATAATTTTGAGGTCTAAATGTGGTTCGGTAACCCGTTAATAAAAATTATTAATGCCTGGTGTTTGAGCTGTTTCCTATTAAGTTCGGCTTCTGCCTCTGTTAATCTTTCTGAGCTAGCTATGCATAATTTATAATAAAGTTCTTCTATACGCCCTGCGAAACCAGCTACGTCTTCATTTTCCTTCATGCGCGCGAAATTTAATCCTATCGTTAATGCTCTTTCTGATGCCTTATGTTCGAATGCCCCCTTTAAAATTGTTTTAATATTTTCCCAAGAGTTAGTTTCCCTATACTTGCAAGCTTCTAGCGCTCTACCCGATAATTTCGAGTTAATAATTTTTATTATTTGATTTTTCTACGGCTTCGACTGCAATGTCGCACGCGTTAATAAATTCTGATACATTTTTAGCACCTGTACAGGTTGGTATAAGAGCTGTGCATTTATCTAAATCCATCTCGTATAAAATTTTACTTGTACGTTTTTTCCGAAATATAGTTAATTCACTGTGTTTAACACTTGAATCTGTTCTTAGCCCTACCCTTCTATTTATTAATTCGGAGTTCGGAGTTAGGCTTTTATTTAATGCTTCCTTTTCTTTAATCGATTTTAGATATGCGTTTCTATCGAAAATTGGTGAAATTGGTGGGTTGTTAGTGCTACTCTTGTTATCCGATTTTTCAGGCACTGTACTATCTCCTACATTGATAGTTTCGTCTGCAACCTCTATGCTTTCCCCGTCGCTATCGCTACTTGGGCCCGCCTGAATTTCTATTTCCCTTGTATCGTCGTCGATTATATCGTTTGTTGTGTCTAATAAACCCCTTGAATCTTTATTCATTAATATTCATTTAATAAAAATTTCTATATTTATTTTAAATAATAAAGAAAATTTTTGTTAATTAATTTCGCGTGTAAGCATATTTGTCTAAAAACGTGTATGTCCTATTCTATCCTAATGCGTGTATAACTAATCTAAATAAATTATTATATTTTATTCTAATCTATCTTATAGTACTTATTTACGTCTTATATTTTATTCTATCTTAATATATATCATGCATTAATATTTCGACATTTAAGTATCCTGAAAATAAAATATTCAACTGCTTAATCTATTTCTCTATATGTCGTTCTCTTGCACTAGACGGTCGCAACGTAAGTTATAACCCTCGGAGTCTTTGGAAAGGTGATCAGTCCTCTAACCGTGGTCCTAGATGGATTGCCTCCGTGAATATCCGTGAAGTCAAAAAAAAAAATATTCCAAAAAATTTCAAAAACTTTTTTTTGAAAATTTGAAGTTGAAAGTTTCCTCGACTTTGGACTTCCTGCTGGTATGGGTCCGTTTACGACTGCGCCAAATGTGTTGCGTGCACCCGACTTACAAGAGAAGGTGACAGGATAGGTTGATGTTAGAGATGACAAATGAGCAACAAATTGTGGTTTGATGCATATTTTATTGAAAATTGTTAAAGACAAGTAAGTTATACCGACTAGCTATTCGAATTAACGACAATCACTGGTGTCTCAGAGAATAAGCGATTGCTCGAATATTCTCTAAGTCCGAATTAGGCCGTTAATGAAAATAAACTAAGTCCCAAAAAGTAAAATGGTGATTTACCAGAAGCGAAGAGGTACAGGAGTGCATACGTATGGTGGCTAGATCACGTCTGTCTAATGGGCCGTTCCCAGGGCTCTTATTTAGTCTTATCCCCTCCCTTACTAGATCCCTGGCGGACTGTGTCGTTTGTTCACACAGTCCATGGGGCCTTCCATAATTAGATGGTTGACTATTTCGTGGTGTAAACATTGATCTATGGCTCAGGGTTGCAGATGTGCTTTTGGTCGATGCGGTGTATCATTCTAAGAAGTGCGTTACCCACGGTCATGTTGTTGTCACAGTGCCAAAATCTAATTCGTAGAATCTATTGCGCGCCGCGGAGTTCCCACAGATATTCTCACCGGGCCGGGTTCTGTCATCTGGCCGTTGGCGGATGCAGAGCCTGTTGCTAATAATTGCTGCTCTCTCTGGGTCTTGTGTACTATGCTGTCGTCATCCCAACTATATATGTGTTATCCTAATACATTTGGTATTTGTATATTCTACTATGTGTAGGAGCAGAGTAGAGGGGTCCCGTACGTAGCATGTGTAAGGCGCGAATCGCCATAATTATAATATTTTGTACTAATTTGTAAGGCATGAATCGCCGGAAATTATAATATTGTGGGCGCGAATCGCCATTATTATTAGTATTGGTGCGCGCAAATAGCTGTGACATATAATTTTATATTATAATATACATGTTTATGTGATAAATCTCCACTGTTATTACCTTTTATTATACTATTTTTGTGTGCGCTAAGCGCAACTGTTTATTATTTTATATCTTGTTGCGAACTGAACATTATTATAGGATAAGAGCAGTTGTCCAGTCTCCACTACACTATTCTATGAGTTTTTGTTGCACATTATAACTACAGTTTTTTGATACGAATTATACCTATATCTTTATTCTGTTGGGCCAGGAGGGCCACATATTGTTATACTATATTGTTTTGGCATTAAAGTCCGCATTTTGTTATTATTATTATTATATTGTTGCATTGTGCATTAATATAAATTTATCCTTTTACCAGCAATACAACAATTTAATACTGTTATAATTTTAGTTTTCATTTATTTGAGTTAGGTACCTAATATTATTTCTTACTATTAATTTAAGCATACACTCATACATATCATACACACTCACACATCCACACACCCTAGCACTCTCTGGTCTTGCTTGGCGACCCCATCCACTTCCTTTGAATCGCTATACATACATCACACACACAAACACAGGAAGGTTGGTGAGTAGCGGTGTATCGTGCATAAGCCATAACACGCGAAGTATTTTGGTGACTAGGCGTCACGGACCATTATTAACAATAATGTTCGTTCCCGGCCCGTTCATAAGTATTACTCGAGACAGAGGCAGTTCTCCTTGAGTTGTTATGGTCTCCCAGACGTAACCTCATAGCTAGAAACCACATTCTATTTTTGCAAACTAATCAAGAAGAACGGACAACAACAAATTACCACTACGAGGCGGCTGTTTCACTAATTGCGAGAATAACAACTTTGCGAACGGCTACATTCACCTCAAGGACACCCTGTCCACGCGCCAACTATATCAAAGGAACCGACATCATATATAAGAGGGCTGTAAGCACAGCATAGGCATATGTACCTGGACCAGCAACACGGAAAGTGCCTTCACGCCACTAGCCATATACAAAGACGACTACTACTACTACAACGGCAATACTATACTTATTAATCTGTTATAATAAAAACATACAATTACAGTTCTAATTTGACAATCATTTATTTTCAATAATCTACATAGTGAATCCCTGAAGGGGCAGTACGTAACATTAATATGTATTAGTATATATTATCCATCTCAGACCTAACTGCATTTAGTTGACTTAACAGCTACCCACACAGCATAAAAATATTTTCAGGAAAATATTTTGGTTGTCAAAATATTTAAAAAAGTTGTGTAAATAATAAGGAAATATTTTAGTTATATTCTTTGGCCAAAAAGTTCATATTTTTAAAATTTACAAAACACTTTAATCATATATTTATACAGAAATGTATAAAAATATTGAGTCAACATTTTTATGCAATCATGTAGGTAGTACATTTATTATGAGAAGAAAATATTTATGCAATATTATTAGTCAAATATTCATTATTCAAGCACTTTAACATCTTTAAAATATTCACAAAATATTATCATTTCCCTAATATGCTGTGTGAGATATATAGATATCTCTATAGCAGCGGTTCTCAAACTTTTTTTTTCGCGTACCACTTAAGTATATTATCAATCAGTCGCGTACCACTGATGATTAAAAATAGAACAATAAAAACTTTACATAATTAAATTTATTAGTGTTTAAAAATTAAGATATGAATTAAATAACAAATTTTCAATGAGACCCATGGTTTTGTAGATTTGATATTAGCGATGAAATATCTGGTTCAGTGTTACTTAATTTTAAGCGTAAATTTTGTTCGAGATTCAGTTTGTTTCGAAACTTGTTTTTTACTTCGATCATTGAGGAAAATCCAGTTTCGCAAAGATAAGTGTTGTGAATGGTAATAAAATAACAATGCTTTTTTAGACAGCAACGGATATTCGTTTTTTATCTTTATCCAAAACTCACCCAATTCTAATTTAGTAAATTCCATTTTCAAACTTTCATCACATGACAATTCTATCAAAGACTCTTTTTCATTGCTGGTTTGTGTCTTAGGAATATCATCCAAATCCAAAATGAATGGGTTTCTTATCCAAAAAAATTCAGAATAATCTTCTTTAAAATATTCTTTAAACGTTGTTTTTAGCATTTTACAATGGTTTTTTATGTTTTTTATAAGATCAGCTTCCACTTGAAGTTCATGTTCTGTCATAAATTGTTCCAATTAGGAAAAGACTGTAGGTTTTCATTCGAAACATTATTACTTATCATTTCAATTATCTTAATAAATGCCTTAATTTGTCATTCATTGAAAATCTGTTTATTGATTTACCTTGTAAACTTAAATTTAATACATTGAGACGATTGAAAATGTCTGATAAGTATGCCAATATTAATTGTTTTTAATTTTTCGTCCTACCACCATGCGGCCTTCCGCGTACCACCATGTAGTCTTTCGCGTACCACTAGTGGTACGCGTACCACAGTTTGAGAACCGCTGCTCTATAGGTTGACTCCCACAGTCGCAGGAATCGGCATAGTAAACTAATGATAACTGATAACAGATAACAAGTAATAGCATTAAGATGCAAACTATGAGTTCTCGAATGCGTCCAAGAGGACGTCGTAACTATGATATTATTACTAAGTATATTTGATAATATTTTTTTGAATAAAGTAATTTATTTATAATCTATTTACGTGGAACCTTGTTTTAAATTTTCAATCCTTAGCTATAAAATTTGAACATTTTATACATTGTTAACTATAAAATAATCATTAAATATTAAATTTGATAAATTTTGTCAAAATTTAAACTTTAAATGCTTATAAAAAAAATTGTGCCTATGTTTTTTTAATATTTTGAACGTGCTATTGTAACAATATATCAGAAGCTTTGTATTAAATTTTCACGCTTTTTGGCCCAACAAATAAAGTGTTATTGATATTTAAAGAAAAATAAATTTAAAAAATGTATTTTTTAAATCGTCCGTAAACAGCTCAAAACAAGTCTAAATATTTTTAAAATTGTATGGTGTATATAAAATGAAAATTTAAACGTTCAGTGAAATATTCATGTATCTGCAGTTATTCGTTTGTGAATTACAACAAAATAACAAAATCACTACATGAGAAATCGAGTGAATATCTAATGAAAATAAAAATAAAAATACTAATAAAAATTTAATTTGATATTCTTGTAGACAATTTTTTTTTTTTTGGACGAAAGTAGAAAAACTTATAGGAATCTTTTATTACATTAGATTTAAAAAGAAAAACGATTATGAATTTCTAACTCAATATAATTTTCTCATCTTTGTGATTTTTACGTATTTTGTTAAGATTTTAACAAGTGCTTATAAAAAAAAAACCGGATTTTTAATATTTTTCAAATATAATTGCAACAATGTTTTAGGATTCTCGTATTCAATTTCAAGCTTTTTTACACAACAAATAAAATTTTATTGCCATTCATAACAAATAATAATTTTTTGAAAATTTTATCGTGTATGGAAAATGCCAATATAAACAACCAGTGAAAATATCATGTACCTACATGTATCTACGTTCATTTTTTTTAGAGTTAGGTACACAAAAAACAATAATCGATTTTATCAAAACCGATTTTGCGTAAAAATCACCGTTTTCTCTAATTTTTCTATTGTTTTTCACAGCGCTTTTTAAAACTATTTGGAATTTTTTATTTACTTTATTAGTTTATTACCAACTAGATTCAGTTTCCTATCAGAACAGATACTTTTGAAAAAATCTAAGCAGTTTTACTATTCTAAAAGGTGATGCCTGACACTAAAACATTTAAAAACCAACATACTTTGTAAAATTAATAAAAGTTGTATTTAAAGCTTTGGTAAAGATTTCTAATACTGCGACATTGGTATTTTCTATTCCTATTTTTAGACATTAATATTCGTGAAAACAATCTTATTACACGGACACAATAATATAATAGGCTCTTCTGGGTACCGAGTCTTTGATTATCCGACTGCTGAAAATAATTAAGGATATTTATTACGAGCAAACTATATATTAATACTTATTGTGTTAGTTTTACTTGTTAATAATATGGAAGTTTCAATGATTTCATAATATATTACATTTTGTGAATTCTGAAAATTGCCGACTAGTACTCACAGTTGCTGACATTCGGGGGTGTCAAACACCCCAAAACCTCCCCATAAAATCACCCCTATGGCTAGGAACTTAATGTAAAGTGAAAACTCAAAATAAATAGGCATTATAATGTTTTTTTTATTACTAAATTATTAAACTGTATTATTAAATTATGATTAACCATCAATTTATATGATCTAAAATGGTAAACTTTAGAAATAATATGCTCTATAAACTTTTAATATTTTTTTCATAGCGTCGTAAAAACTATTTCAAATTTACTTAGCAAAATATCTAATAGCTCACAAAAATATGTATTTTCAACAATTACAATTTCTGAGTCCTATGAGTTATGACACTGATACCTGATAGGTATTTGATATTTGAATATGACTATTGAACATAATACCTATGATGACAATTCTAGTTTCTGACCTTTCGCTGTTATGTTTAATTTAATAGATAGACATACTGCCTGATTATACGCATACCTAATACTAATAACGTTTTTTATTAATGATTACAATATAAATACTAAATATTTGGATAACTTTACTGACAGGATACTAGACATGTAGTGAATTATATACCTACATCTGTTTTAAACTACAATAAATGCCTAATCAACAGATCTTTACCAAAAAAAAAAAAAAAAACAATTCCACCATAGTAATAATATAATATGTTTAATGCATAATTTTATAATTAATCACAGAATAAAAAACAATATGACCAAAGCTTATAAATTCATTGAGGTATACATGTATGAAACAAATGTTTTTTGATTCTAAGAATATAGCAATGAATATTCGTATTCAGTAATTTAGGTACCTACCTCTAACTACACAGTTACAAAATACCGTTTGGCTCTCAAGAGTCGATAAGACAACATCACTCTTTGGACTTTTAATCATCATTGACCATGAAGTGACCGTATAAATTAACTATATTAATTATGACATTAATTTTCAATAAGTTTGAGTATTTGAAATTTTTTGAGCTATTTATAATAGACATTTAAATTTATATTTAAAATTCTAACTTTATTTGAAACTACTTCAAAAATGTATTTTTATAAAGTCATCTATATGTTAGATATATTTGATCGATGCGATGTTTATTTTCCTTAAATTAGACACTTAATTTTTATTAGTGTTTAAAATTAAAACATTTTTTGACGTTAGACATTCTCCCGATATTCAACAAAAGGTCTTCGATCGATTTTCTTATTTTGTATCAGTAATGAACAACTATAAATAGATACTTGATATTTTCACCAATTATAATTTTACCAATCACCATTTTATCATTTTTTATAATACATGATGACATTTTCAAAATATTTTTACTTATTTTGAGATAATTATAAATATTTAAAAAATGTTTTCTAGTTTTAAATTCTGAGTTGAGCAATAAATAATCTATGTATTTTACAATGATTAGTTTTTTTTTCATATAAAATTTTTTTTGTGCTGTGACGTATGTAGTGTGTACTAAATAAGTAGTTAAAATAATTTTCAACTTCAGTATCTTTTCCGATGGGAAAGTGATTTAGTTGGTGCTTCGGGAGGCCGAAATTCACAGAAGTTTTCAAAACCGACGAGAAAAACAAAAAAAAAACGAGAATTTTAAAACATAATCTTTTTTTGGAAAACATTTTAACATTTTAAAGAGTAACTTTAAAAATAATTAGATACATTCAATTTTCGATGAAGTTTATATTATAATTTTCTATAAACCATACATCTTCAAAGTATTTTGACTCACGCTGAGCTATTTATAGGCATATGAAATTTTCGATTATAATTAATTTTTTTTAAAATTATGTAACAATTATAAATATAAATATGTTACATGACACCTATGTATATAATACGAACTCTACCGTATGTACGATTAACTGCTGACCGATATATTATTAATATTAAAACGCACACATAAATGTAAGGCCTATGGCCAACACACACAATGTATTAGTAAGTCAGTTCGCTGTGCACCTTAGACCTCAATACACACTACGATTACCGATTACCGGACTCCGTATGACTACGATACAGTTACCTAGTATAATAGAACATAGTTGATGTATTTGTAAGTATTTAAGTATACAATAAAATATAATTATAACTGAAAAGGAATCCTAGTAATTTAAATATATTTAAGATCCTGATATCTACATATCTGCCCCTGGCTACGGTATTTATATCTATAGGATCATACGATTCTCCCTAGATATCTTATATTTAACTGGTCGTTCCTCCGACCACGTTACAATAATGTTGATAAAAAATTTCTGGTGTCAAAAAAATTGAAAATTTTGTACAATGTTATTCTTCATAACTTTGGAAATAATAAAAAAATTGAGACTAATTCCACAATAATTTTTCATGAGCGTCTGAAGTTTGAATTTTGACGTAAAAATCACGAACCTTTTCAAACTGTTTTGAGTTGAAAATTCATAAAATATTTTATTTTTATTCTAAGACTTGAAAATTGAATACAAGATAACTCATAAGTTTTTATTCTTTTATCAAAAATAATAGGTCTGCCGGAAAATCAAATTAAATTTTTGTTCATTTCAAGTTCAAGTTTTTACAACATTCGACAAAATTTTTATATTGAATATTTACATACCTATTGTTTTTCAATTAAAAATATAAAAAATATTCAATTTTAATAGCTAAGGATTAAAAATTTAAAAAAAGATGTGGAATCTTTTTTTTAAAGTAAATAGTACATATTGTAACCAAAAAATCTAAAAATATATAAACACAGTTATTTTTATAGTTAATTGACAATTTTTGCGTTTATTGTTATTTAGAATCAAAACGTTATTATACTTTAGAATTTATCGTTATTCAGAATTAAAACGTTATCCAAGTTTTGCGTTCATCGCTATACAATATTAAAACGTTATACAAGTTTTGCGTCATCGTTATTTAAATTAGTGTTAATATCTATTAATTTAAAATAAATAACTAATGCGAGTAGGTACTAGGTAATGTCCTGGATACGGAATAATCAATTCTTAAGATGATGTCAGCGCACTATTTGTTTTCTCTCTCTGGCCCACGCGCAACATAGACAAAATGCATTTGCGCCGAATCGTTTTTTCTGTTTTTAAGTAATCTTAGAGTAAAATCATTCATTACAAAAATGATAGAGAATTGTTACGAATTGGTATTAATAAACATAGGAAATAAGAAAGGATGTATTAGTTAGTAAACACTAGACAATTAAGAAATGTATTATTTATAAAATAAGTAGAATTACGAAACTATTTGATTATTGTAAATTAGTATAAACAGGTACAATCCCGAAACTGCGAGTAAGTAGTTTTTATATAGGAGGGATTGTCCTAGGTAAATTTAGATATAAGGAATATTAAGATGGTAAAACAATTAGTGGAGAATAGACAGTGCCATTGACTGTATAATATGTTGAACTCAATAAACTTTATAATTGAAAAGACGTGTGTTTGTTACTTTATTTAATAAATCTATATACAAACTCGAGGCTACGGTCAACCGACTTGTAACAGAATAATATTTTTGAGGGAATGACATATCGATTTCTCTAAATTAATATTATTTTGAAACAATGTAAACATAATATTAAATTTACAACATTTTTTTGTTAATTTTGAAAGTCGAATACAAAGTCAAATAACAATATAATATAAAACCGATATGTCATTCCTTCTAAAATATTATTCTCTATCTTTTTTGTAATGGGTGATTTTACTCTGAAATTACTTAAAAACATAGAAAAAACGATTCTACGCAAATGCGTTTTGTCTATGTTGCGCGTGGGTCAGAGAGAGAAAACAAATAGTGCGCTGACATCCTCTTAAATTGTTTGCATGAAATAAATGATTCTGCGAAATCAATAGACCTTTTAAATAAATGGATTTTATAGTATTTCGTTTTGTGTTATTTTCCTTCGATGATATTCTATAAATTACGTTTTGCGTTATTTTTCATTGAATGAATATTATATATTTTGTTAATCGTTATGTTTTGTTTTGCGGTATTTAATTATTTTTGATTATCGCTCTCTGTACGGACCGGGGACAAACAATAATAGGCCGTGGTGCCCGGTCACTTAACTACCAAACTACTTCGTACGCTCCCTCACACACCGACCGACCTGTGTGTAGTGGTGTTATAGCTCAACTAGCATTGGTTCGGTTCGCCGCGCAAATGCTAGTGAGCTATGTGGTGTAATGATGTGTGTTGGTGTGTATATATGTGTGTGTGTGTGTGTGTGTTAGCTTAAAACTATGGAAATAAATTATACCAATAGGTTTATGATTCAAAATAATAAATATGCGTGTATATTTTCAATATACAAGTTATTATATTATTGATAATGATACACGTTTTATATATAATAATTTTGGCTCAACAGCAATACAACAATAAATATAACAATAATAAGCAGCCCTTCTGGCTCAACAGCAATACAATAATAAATATAATAATAATATAAAAAGGAACTCACATAATTTGGCGGTGTACTGCTGGCCAGCGGTATCTGTGCCTAAATAATTTGTGTCCACCTTAGTGGCAATAATAATAATATAATTCACAATTCATATAGCATAAAGGTATAATAAATAGCGTACAGGGTCAATAATCAATATTATGCGACAATAATCAGACGTTATTTCGTGGTGATTAGCACAGACTAAAATACAATGAATACATTACGAAAATACGGCGATTCGCTCACGTAAAAATTACAATACATAAAAAAACCGATGACGATTAGCGCCTAGAAAATATAAGGTGATTCGGCGTTAGCACTGCCGGCTCGCGCTGCAGTGCTAATTAATCCCGTTCCAGCGAGCACGTGGTGGCTGATAGCGCGTATGCGACCGTGCGTAATCTACATATATTATGTAACTTACAGCTGACCCAGAAGATTATACAAAAATAAAAACAATGCTATAATACAAATCAAAACAAATAATATATTATGTGCGTGTGTGTGCCGGTCGGTGGTAGGGTGTAACACAGCGATTATTCTGTCGTGGCGGCGACACTCTCCGTTAAAATTACGTTTACAAATTTCAATAATTTTTGTCAAATATAACAACGTAATGATCACAACATTATAAAGCCCTGGTTTGAAATTCAAGTTTGGACGAGATTACTTATTTAAATTTAGAAGAACAATTTTAGTATTGTGTTACAATTAAAAATATTATTCGTGGGTAGGTACTTGAAACTTCTAAGTACTTATATTATTATTTACAAATACCGTATTAATAATAATTATATAAATATAATATAAAACTAAAATATCCTTGGCTGACAAATTGTGTCTGCTCAGAATCGTTTATCATTTATAATGATATTATATCATTGAATTCAAATGTAACACCATCTATTACATTGACCCAATTGTAACCTACTGTACAGCAGATCTACAACCACTTACCTGTTTTTTAAACTTGTTTTCCATAAATGCCTATAAAATAATGTTCATTTGGTCAAAAAGCTTGAAAATGTAATACAAGATTCCTCATAAGTTGTTATAATGGCAATTGAAAACTATAAATGATACATTTGCATTTTTTTATAAGCATTAAAATTAAAATGTTTTAAAATTTAAAATTTGTATAGTTAAGGATTGATACTTTAATCAGGGACAAATATAATAAAATATTAAGAACCATAAATGGAACCAAACTGGAATTTTTAAATTAAATAGGTTCTTTAATGTTCAAAAATAAAATAATTTTATTTATCATAATTTAATGGCATTACTGTTTTGGGGATAAGCTATATATGATCGTATGAATTTTCTCCTACTATTAATTAAAGCCACATTCTGGATAGCTATTTAAAATATTTTTTGGTACCTAACTTATCTGGAATCAATACCTTTGTTTTTTTTTGTCAAAAAACCAGAACCTTGAAAAAAATTGCAAATACTTGGTTAGTTAAAAATTTATAAAATGTTAAATTTGTATAACTAATGGTTAAGACTGTAAACAATGTATCTCGTGATTAGTTCATTCTGTAACTAAAAAAACTAAAAATGTAAAACCACGATTTTTTTTTATAGATATTTTAAGTTTAAATTTGGATGAAAATAAATATTTAAACAAAGAATAATGATTTTAGTTAACTTAATTTGTTGTAATAATGTAATATTATTAAATTTTAAAATACTATAACTATAGTTACTTAAAGCTTTTAAAGTATAATATAATAATATTGTATTATATTTGTATAAAGCCAATGAAATTTTCAAATGCAATTATTTTGCAAAAATAATTTCAACCTACTGTATTACTTATGTTCCTAGTAAAATAAATTAGTTTGATACAAATTATATCATAAAATATAGGCAATTAGTAATGTATAGTCTAACACTCTGACAGACCGTCTTCGCTCAGACTTATTTTTCGTATACAATGATCTTACATCATTAAATTCAAATTTAGCTTACACAGTAACCAGTGTTTGGAAATAACGTCGTTCATGTGTTCACGTTCATATTTAGTGAATGATCCGTGAACGTCACTCGTATTTTTGAAATAGAATGTAAACGTGAACGACTTTTTATATTTAATGAATTTGAACGATTTTTAAGATGTTTAAATTTATTGTCTATATATTTAATAAGTATCCATATGGGTTGAATATACCTAACTACTCGTTTTAGTGTTAATTCAAATACAAAATGTGTATATATTAACAACTACACTATCAATAACATTGTTAAGAGATAAATCAACACTACTTACTACAAAAATATTTCTATGTATATACAAATATGGACTTAATTTTTAGGAAGGCTGGGGACATGACAAATATCTAAAACATGGTTTTTGGTCGGAAGGGATTTTTCAAAATCCTTACTAAACATTCGCTCAATATACCTATAATTTTGAAAAAGAATCGGGTTTTCTACATCCGGCTGAAAATACTAAATAGTATACCTATTTATTGTGTCTTTCAAGGTACTTATTATAATGAAAATAAAGATCTAAGACGGACGTATATTATAACATGGCCCGCAGTATATAAAATATAAAATTGTAACGGTCGAAAAACAACTGAACGTAAATTTTCAATATTAAGCGATAGCGCTCTCCGTCCCGCGGGCATCTCTGCACGAACCCAAGAAAAATGCCGATATGCACATTATAATCGGCGTACACACACACTATCACCGCTCGCTAGTACCTGTGGTTGAAATAGACCGGCCGGCACATACTTCATTATTTATTACTTATTTAAATGTAACACGATTACCGGCCAATCAGGATAAGGTTATCTATAATAGTGTATAGTTTTTTTTGCGTATCTTTTTGACGCGTCCGACGCTCGTACATACCTACGTTGTCACTTTTATTGTGCCTCTCTGCTGGACAACCACATGGCAGAGTAATATCACCGCCTCACCGAGATTTTGGACATGTAGGTCCGAAAAAATGTATTACAGCCATCCGAGAGGTGTGTTATTTTCGTGGTTTGAGTGGGAACGTACGTAGGGTTGTGAAAAGATGTGACACTTGTCAACGTGCAAAATTTAGTACTGTAAGGACAGAAGGTGATATGCAGCATGTACTAGCTAATGCACTCCTCCAGCGAGTCTGTGTTGACTTGTACGGTCCATTGCCATCTGAGTGGAATCACGTTAAGTACGTTTTCGTTGTACTCGACTGTTTTTTCTAGATTTGCCCGATTATTTACTATCAAACGGTCTACTGCAATTGTAGTGACAAACCGTATTATCACCGACTATATTGAAGTCCATGGAACTCCACAAACCGTTGTATCGGGTTACGGAGTCCAATTTGTCAGCAATGTGTGGCAAGCTCGCATTACTGCGCTTAGTGTATGTGTAACAACTACTAGCGTATATCATCCTCAGAGCAATCCGGCTGAACGAGTTGTGCGCGAGTTAGGTCGACTTTTTTGTACTTATTGTCATCAATCCCATACCGAGTGGCCCCGATTCGTCCAGTTTATTGAGTGAGTGTTGAATAATACCGTTCATGAATCGACGGGTTTCACTCCTAGCAAGATTTTCTTAAAAACTGAAAGATATAGTCTCATATATGAAGCTGTTGATGTCCGCCGAAAGGTATTGATGATTTACGGTCAAGCTAACCATGGCAGCCGTGAACGAACTAAGGCCGAGGAACGCTGAATTCGGCATGACCGTCGATGAAAAGCTACAAAATTTCTGATCGGGGAAGAAGTTCTCGTTCGTGCACATCGCTCTTCTTCCGCCGTTGACCATCAGAAAAAGAAATTTTTTATGCTTTAGGAAGGCCCATATAAAATCGTAGAGATTAAAAGCTGCAATGCGTATGGCGTAGCTGATCCGATAACGAATCAAGATCGTGGAACTTTTAACATTATTTTTCTTAGAAAGTACATCCGTCCTACTAATCCTTAGGAATCAGCTTTTTGACGGCATGGATTCATTCCAACCCTAAGTCAACCTTATATAATTTCTCCCTATTTCTTTCTGTAGAAGCGCCCCAAACAGGTCCGGGACCCTTTTACAGGGGGGTTTCTGTAACGGTCGAAAAACAACTGAACGTACATTTTCAATATTATGCGATAGCGCTCTCCGTCCCGCGGGCATCTCTGCCCACACCCAAAAAAAACGCCGATATGCACATTATAATCGGCGTACACACACACTATCATCGCTCGCTAGTACCCGTGGTTGAGAATGATCGGCCGGCACATACGTCATTATTTATTACTTATTTAAATGTAACATGAATACCGACCAATCAGTAACCTAACCTATGTTAAATCGTAAATCGTTAAATTAGTATGATTTATTAATTAATAAATAGTTATAGTTGTTTTTCTGAGTTTATTTTTAATATTTTTTTGTATTGATAATTATTTTTTTTATTAAATCTTAAAATAAGTATTAAAATATTATAATCTTATATAACTCATATAATTTTGTAAAATGTATTTGATCAATTCTCTGTTTATTTATCTGAATAAACTGAACTTGTGTTGGGCGCCGCTTTGTAATAACGTAGAAATAGGATGACTACTAGACCGACTCCTGTTGACAGTTATATTAAAATCGGATGTTAGAATAGTAAAATTACGCTATCACCTTCCTCCAGGTGTTCGGAGGGCTCTCGAGATCGTGTATTCGAGAATTAGATCAAATACGCCGTACAATATAATTTTATATAAAAAGCACATATAATGTAGTAACTGCAGTCAATATAAAATATTATATTATATGCCTTACCTGATTCGCAGTTGTTTGTAGATAATATTGTAGGAGTTTTAGGTTTTAGATAAAAGAAAGTAATATTTCAAATACACAATTTTAAAAAGAACGAACGCACTAATTATGGCTTATCATAAGAAGTCCAGATTGTCGTTCATTGAAATCGGTTTTGAAATTTGAGAGGTTATTACTCTGGTGGTTGGTGCTCATGCACTGATTTAGGGGACGACGCGAAGATGCTGACCAGAGAGTGGCGGGCGGCTCTATCAAAAAGTTATCGTAAGCCTGGGAACTAGATTATTCTTTGGCGTCAGCATAAAATAAAGTCACACACATCCTACGTAATACCGTTATAAGTGCGTGCCGATATCTTAATTGTCATTCTTAATGGTTTTATTTGACGTGACCGATTTCTACAAACGACAGTCTGGCCGTTGTTTATTATTCTATAAAATTGTAGTTTGTTATAATGGTGTGTGAGTATATCATTACAGTAAATAGGAGAATATAGTATAAATTATAATATTATACAAAAACACTACATTTCATAGATTGACTTATTTTACTTACTGTTTGCTGGGTGAAGGTCAAAATAACACAAAGCGAATGAAATTACGAGAGTTTCGAACAATCCTACTGTACACCTGCATTGTGCCATTGTCTAATAAAATAGCCTCTAATCAATGTACTGAACAGCAGTTACCTGTCCTACACCGAATAGGTATAATATAGTGTGTTAGGTACTTATATATTTTAGTTTTAATGTTACAAAAATATAATATGTATATGTCACATCCACTTAGTGAAATTGCTCATTTCATGAAGTGGATGACTTTTGCACAACATTTTTTTTTTTTAAACAGGCACATCTTGATGTTTGACATGGACTTTTCGATTTACATGAACAAGAAGAAAAGCCTTGTCCACCTGTTGTTGTTGCCTTGTCCACGCATTATATGGGCGATGATAATAGTACGATGAAATAAACAATTTTTTTACCACTGAACAAACTGAAGACCGACTAACCATCTCTGGGACACATTGTCATGCATCCACGCTCTTAGCATATGTTCAACATCTTGATTGGCCCGTTCAATACTCCCTTGGCTCTGAGGATGCCTTAGACGTCCATGTACGATGACACACTCAGGCCAAAGTTGTTTCAATTCATCGAGTACACAGTTAACAAACTCTCGGCCATTATCACTATGTAAAATACTTGGTGCTCTAAATATAAGAAAAATACTAAATAATTGAGTACCGATTTCTAAAGTCCTTTTACTTTCCATAGGACGGAGGGATATACATTTTGTGTTATGATCTTGATAGTTAAGTATCCATTTGTACTTTCTATCTGGAACAGACTGAAAATAAATTAGATCAACTAGTCCTCTTTTGCTAAAATCATTTGACGTAATGGGTTTAATAATAAGTTTGCGGTTTATTGATTTTTTACAACTGCAAGTTTGACATACAGTTAAAAAAAATATCAATAGCTGGTCTCGGATTATAGTACTCTTTTTGTGTTGCCATTCGAAGTTTGACATTTCCACCATGAATGGTATTTATATGAAGGCTTTTTTTCTGTCATATAAATCTTCATAGCTTACAATGTACCTATAAATAAAATTTAAGTTAATTAACTTAATAAGCTTCTGAAATAATATTGTCATTGTATTACCTAATATTTTCTTCGTTTTCTGTGGGTTTGTATATCAAAAACTTTCGACCCGAAACTTTAAACACTGTATACGTGGTAAGTAAATAATACTCTTGACGTGTTTTCGTACATCTAAAAGTAAAAATAAATGTATAACTTTTTTATCAATCAAATGAAGCATTATTTTAGCGTTAAAATAATTAAATAGTCGTATAATTATAATAAAATAATAATAATAAAGTTAATACTTAAAAAAATTTAAATAATTTAATTTATAACTTTTTATCAATTAATCAAGTTGATGCATTCGAGAAGTCAACATTTAAAATTCCCAATAGTTTTCAAATCGCAGGGAAAAACAAAATAAATATGGAGAAAAAATGGGAATTTTTACGCAAAATTGGTTATCGATAAAATAACCAGTGTTGAGACTTATCTAGATCAGTTTATCTAGATAATTATCTAGATAAAAGATTACTCATCTATTATCTTATCTAGATAAATTAATTTAAATCGTATACATTTTTCATGAATAATATTCATTTTTTTTACTAAAATGTTCTATCAAAGTCGAGTATAGAACATTATCCAACAGTACATATTATACTCATAATATTAACATATTGCCATAACCTACTAGCAAATTATATAAAGTTATACTTTGAGATGTTATTCTAAATAATGTTTGAACTATATAAACAAGTATACTTTGTTCTAATAAATAAAATAAAACTAAGGTTAAAATATGTAATTAATTAGCTACAAAAACATTTATTATTGTATGTGTCAGGTACCTATTAACTATAAGTTACTTTTATGTTCACACTTCACATAGGTAAAGAAGTAAGTACATTTGTTATTTGAATATACTAAAAATTATTTTTATCTACAATATTATCTAGATAAAGGTAAGATTATCTTTATCGTATCTAGATAAATATTTATAAAATTATCTGCTTCTTATCTAGATGAAATTTTCGTTATCTATTCTCAACACTGAAAATAATTAACTTTAAAACCAACAATAACAAACAAAATAATAATATTATATTATTGAGTTAAAATATAGCACCATCTATTATAGTAACCCACTTGTAACCTATACTGTACAGCAGAGCGACATCCACTGAATCTTTAGTTTAATTTTTATAACTATGCACAGTAACATTTTATTATAATTTTTTTTTTATTAGTTAAATTCTTGCGTTTTAGTTTTGGCAGCTTCAATCTCCATGATCATTTGAATCTGTTCCTCCTGACTTAAAGGTTTTTCTTCGGCTTCGTAGCATAATATCCTTGTAACTTCTCATAAAATAATACTTTTTGCATATTTTATAAAATAACGTGTTACTAGTCAAAAACTACCAACAACTGGTATAAGATAGACTGACATATTATTGTCAACGGGATATCGGGATCATACACTATCTGTATATTACTATGTATCTATACAATTATTTTCAATTATTTGATATCTTATCTTGAAATTACCTTTTTTTTTTTTTTTTTTTTTTCAATAAATCGCAGTAAGGGAGGGAAAGAGGTTTCCTCATTACTGCCTCCCTGCCCACACCGTTTATTGAGTTACAACAAAATTAACAATATGTATAAGATTTACAAAAACTGGGGTCCTCTAACCACTCTGGTTGGCCGTTTCAGCCCACAACAATTAACTTAACTAACTAGAGATGACGTTGTCGCAGCCTCTCCAAATCTTCTTTTTCAGCGAGTATGGTCTCCACCATACGCTGGAACAGCTCCCTGTGCCTGGTTGAAGCAGTCATTACCATTCTCCTCGTGGATGGTTCATCCGGGAGCTCCTGTACAACAGGGCCACACAAGAGGTATTGCACATCTTCGGGACCAACTGGTTTCCTAATCGCTGCAGCTACATCCGCTCTCGCTGCATCCCAGAATGGATAGTTAAACACTGTATGTTCAACGTCGTCGAAAACAGCCGGACAGTGTAAACAGCCAGGGTTTGTGGCTCTCATTCAATCCAACCTTGAGCCATGTGGTAACTGACTTCCCTGGGTCCTTTTCTCCACCATCTACATAAATTTGGAATGAGGAATTTCGTCCACTCTGCTTTTGTGGAGGCATCCCACATCGCCTGCCATCGATTCATCGTGTCGTCCTCCTTCAGTTGCGCTGACAGAATCACGCCTTCATTCTTAAGAGCAATGACTCGCTTGCGCACAGCTGCTTGCACTGTAACCGGCGGCATCCTTGCGAGGACTAGCGCAGCCATGTCCGACACCGTCCTGTAGCATCTCGCTACTCTGAGGGCAGTGCATCTTTGACTCTGGAGCATGATGTTCTGGTACTTAGCTACGTTCTGCACCTCGTCCGCCCAGACAGTGGCACCGTACAGCAGACGGCTGTGGACCACACTTATCAGCAGGCTACGTTTGCACTGGGCTGGACCACCTACGTTGGGCATTAGCCTGCCAAGTGCAGAGGCTGCTTTTCTCGCTCCCGTCGACACCGACTCCACATGAGTACCGAAGGATAGGCGAATGTCCAACTGGACTCCTAGATACCTAACTGCTCTTTTAACTGCTACAGGGTACCCATCTACATATAACGCAGGATCTCGATATACATGTTTCTTTGCCAGAACCACACATTCAGACTTTTCTGGGGCGAGGCGCAGTCCATTTTCGGCCATCCACTCGCAAATCGTGCTGAGAGCAGGGTTTACTAGTTCCTCAACCGGCTCCACGTTGTGGACTACCGCCACCACCGCCACGTCGTCCGCGAACGCGACAAGTTTGATTCCATCCGGCATTGGGAACCTGAGCACGCCATCATAGAACAGGTTCCACAGTGTTGGACCCAAAACTGAGCCCTGTAGTACGCCACAGGTAACGGGGATGCGGTCGTTCTCGTCGACTATCAGTTCCCTGTTGTCCATGTATGATCTTAGAATGTTGATGATGTAGTCTGGAGTCGTGCAGCGACGAAGAGCCGCGTCAATTAGCTGCCACGGAGCAGTATTGAATGCGTTTTTAACATCGATAGCCACCAATACACACAGGTCTCTGTTTTGGACTGCACCCCTGCCCGCAGCCCTGGCTGCGCACAGGACCTGGTCAATGGCATCCATAGTGGACCTCGACCGCCTAAAACCAAATTGCAGATTGCTCAGTGCGCCAACACTATCAATGTGCGGGATTAGCCTCTCCAATACCTTACCCGAGCCGTCCAATAAACTAATTGGACGATAGGTCGATGGTTCATTCCTCGGTTTCCCCTTGCCTTTATGTAAAAGCACCAGCCTGGCGCATTTCCATGGCGTGGGGAAAGTCCCCTCCAAGAGGCAGACATTATAACATTCTGTGAAAACGACAGGAAATTTCCTGAAGGCTATTTTGATTATCTCGTTGGGGATGTTGTCTGGTCCAGGTGCCTTGCCCGTCGGCAACTTGTTGACGACCAGAGCCACTTCGTCGGCGGTAAACATCTGTATACCTAGCGGCGCGTCGGGTAGTATAGCATGTGTGGCCGTGGCTTCGCCTGATGTGGGAATGTTTTCCCAATCGGTCCGTGGTGATGACGGGAAAAGACCGCGTGCCACGCGTAATATGTCTGATTGATCCATGGCCGGCGTTCGGCGTCCTAGTCTCTTAGTGACCAGTCTGTAGGGGACTCCCCAAGAGTCGCTATCGACTAACCGGCACAGCTCCGATCAGCTTTTTTCCTGGGCCTTCCGAATCTCCTTCTTTAGATTCATTTGTGCTATCCTATAGATCGATGATTGATGCTGCGTTGGCCCTTCTGAAAGTAGGCCTAGTGCCGACGTTGCAGACTGTTAGGCCTAGCGTCGTAGCAAGGTCCGACAGCAAGGAACCTGTTGAGTCCAACCTCACTGAGCCCCATTCCGGCGAGTGGGCATTGAAGTCCCCTGCAACGAATAGGTTCGCTGGCACCCTTGGCTGGTGACAGATCAAATGCTCAAGGCCGCCAAGGAAAATATCATATTCCTGGATTGAGCAATTTGGGGTACAGTAACAACTGTACATCAGCAGCACATCATCCAGCCACACCCAGATGAAACCTCTGCCCGCTCCATGTGTATCAAAAGTCACGTCCGAGGAGTTAGGTGCAAATACGGCGCACTTTTTGTCTTGGCTTTCAGCCCAGTGTTCAGAGTCGCCCATCGGCTGGTTGTACTCGGATAGGACTGCAATGCTCGAGTTACGCTCAGCCATCGTTTGCAGGAGTAGCTGCTGGGCCGTCCAACTATTATTTAAGTTGACTTCGATCGATGTCGCCGCACTCATTTCCGGGCCGACACCTCCACCGCCAAGGACTTGGCAAACGCGCTAACTACAGTTGTGGACACGCTGCAAGCAGCGACCTTGTGGTCCGACTCACTACAGCGTCTACAACGTTCAGTTCTGTCAGGGCCGGAGCACTCCTTCGCTGTGTGTCCGGGACAGAAGCAGCGGAAACATCTGAGCTTTTGTTCCGCAAGCCTAACTCGGCAGCTAACCATGCCTACGCGGAGCCGCCCGGAGTTAAGTAATTCACGTGCTGGGCCAACCGGCAGCAATACTAGCGCTGACTGGGAGACCCCACATCTTTTTTTGAAGATTGAAAACTCTGAGTTGTTCAGATGGGATGCCAGTGACGGCGGCTGTAGCCGCGGCAACCTCTTCAGCCGTTAACCACTGATCGAGGTCCCTGATCTCAACCATAGCTCTCTGCTGGAGCGTACGCACCTCTACTTCGGAGCCCGCGGAGCGGGAGATCTCGGCTCGTACTGCATCGAACCGCGCTTGGTCGCCTCTGACCTCAATGAGTAGGCCCCCTGCTTTCGCCTGCCTCATACCAATAATGCTGTCACCAATGACTTCCCGGTCGACGCCACCACGAATCTTACTAGCTAACGCCGGAATGTCGTCCGAATTAACATCCACAATGATTGCCGAGGAGCGTGCGCGAACTCGCGGTTTGGCGGTCGCCATGTCCCCGACCCCTAGCGCTCCATTGCCTTGCTCTCCTTACGGTAGGGAGTTCCTCTTCTTCGCCGTCCTCCTCTTAACTACCTCCGTCCATGTTGGGGCAGCAGGATCAGATGCCACCTCCGGGTCGTCTGCGGGCGACGGGCGTTTCTGAAACCGTTTTGCCGGATGTTCAGCATCCCACCAACACGGGGACTGAGTCTCCATATCTACTGTCCTTTTTCTAGCCTGACCATTGACCTTGTCCTCTTCCTCCTTTTTAATTATTCTTTTGTGGTGTCGTTGTACGATATTATAACATTCTTGTTAATACCTTCCTGGGCACGCACAACGTCCAACAACTCATTTTCCGCCGACTTCACTTCATCAGAGGTCATCTTGCCTTTTACCGATTCCAGCGCCAAGGCCTTGCTGAGCAGGAGCTTTATGCCACCATCCTGGGTGCCCAGCACTGTCCTAATTTGCTGATAACCGTGTGCGGTGACTCCGTGTGGATCATGGTCCTCCTGGGCTGTGTCGCAGTGGGCCGAATCCGAGGGTATCAGCCCCTTGCTCCACAACGCTGGATCGCTGACTCACTGTCCCTATCCTTTCTCACAACTCCGCTCTTTTTGGTGGTGGGGGGGGGGGGAGGGGTACGGGGTTTCGGTCTTCGGGATCGTATCCGGTGTGGTCGTGGTAGGACGGGGGCAATATTTTTTTTCCCGACGCTCTAAAATCAATCCCCGCCGAGTTATTGCCGAAAAACTGATTTTGGGGGTAAAATTCGAATTTGCCGCCAGGGGCTGATAACGCCGTCAATTGTGCGCCGACACCTGGTCACACGACGTCGTCTGGTCACCGTCACGTGTCACGTGACGACAACTGATCCCCGACGCAGGAACAGCTGTTTTTCCGGAATTTCCGTTTTCGCCCGGGCGGCTTTGGGCGGCTGTGTTAAGTGATAGGTGGTGAGGAAAAAGTGAATTTACTCACCCGCTATTTGTCGGACCGTATCGGACGAGGTGTCCCTGGCTTCGTCTCCACCAGCCACGCGGCTTAGATTCGTCAAAGCGGGATGACGTAACGCGTTGAATTAGATGCACTGCGCAAAAAATTGTTCGATATTTCCGAAGAAAAACTGATAATGCCTGGGAGCGACGCAGAGAGACGTCCGTACACTATGACAGCCACCGCTGAACTATCTTGAAATTACCTAACCTAACCTAACCTGATCGACTGACGAACCAGTTTATACAATGTACAAGTTACAAATTATATCAAGCAACTTTTATATTTATTTTATTACCTAGTGCAAATCGTACAATAACCCAATATCAAAAATACTCGTATATATAAATAGTAATATTACAGAATGTGGATAAAATGAATTTCATCCACTTCATGAAAAGGTCAACAAATTGTCCATATAGTGTAGTAAAACGTCATTTTCACTAAATGGATACATTTCATGAAGTGGACATCCACTTCATGAAATTAGTGATTTCACTAAGTGGATGCGACATATATGAAAAAAATTAAAAATTAAAATTATTATAAAAAAAGGTGGGTAAGTGGATGTCGCTCTGCTGTACAGTAGGTGACAAGTGGGTTACTGTAATGGATGGATATATTTGTGTATTTTTTTTTTTTATAAAGTATAACTTTACTCTAAGCATTGTAAGAAAATTTTATTTTAATTGTCTATATAGTTTAGTAGTTAAAGTAGCTTTGATAAAGGGTAAGAATAGTTATTCGCACATTTAGAGGGAATTGTTATGTTTTAATGAGTGGGACATCCGAGAGTGAACTAGAGTCCACAGTCCGCAGATCTCGGGGGGGGGGGGGGGGGACCAGTTAAACCTTCCTTCCCTAAACCCACAGACAAGTTTACTTGTGAGATTTTCAGACCCAATCAAGGTTCCGAACGTATTGTAGCCGAAGTCGAATCTGACAATTTATTCGTAAGGACCGTAAAGTCCGTTACAGAGACTATAAACCTCATACAAAATGTTTCTATCACGTTAGAGGGAGCAGACCGACTCGTTGGAAAAACACAAAACATTCTTGATCAGACCTTTTACGAAAACAATATGGATGCGGAGAACCATTCACAACTGTTCAACGTGATGTCATTAGGACAGCACATACCGGAGGGGACCGACAGAACAACTACGTCAAACGAAGATAAAAATCAAGGAAACAGCCTGAACATTTCCGGAGAAGACAGTTTGGGATCTGAAGCCATTAGTTTGGAAGCAGTATTAAGGTTACTTCCAAGTTCGTTTAATGGAAAAAACCAGGAGGAGATAGAAATCTTCTTGGAAAAGTGCGAATTTGCATTGGCTTGTACTAATAGAAAGATACAAACTCGTCTCCTTCAGGGAATTACAGTGCGACTCACTGGGAAGGCCCAGCAAGCAATTAAATTCAGAACCTTCAACTCATTGACTGCACTGCAAGATACTCTAAAAGCCGCGTTGGGACCGCAACGTACCACTACGCATTTATTTTGGAATTATATTCTACAAAACAAAAAAATGGGGAAGATGTACTGACCTACTCTTTCTGAATCGAAAAATTGCAAAACCTTATTATTGAACAAGAGACTAGTGGAAAGACTTTAGAAGTAGCCAAAGCTTTGGAAGCAAGCTTTAAGCAACAAGCAGTACAGGTATTCATTGAAGGGCTAGGACCCTTGAAAGATTTATTAAGGCTAGGAATCCAACAACCTTTGAAAAAGCCATACAGGCGTCCAGAGAGGAAGAACGGGTTAGTCCCTACTCCTAATATTCAGGAAGAAATCTACTTGATACCCGCACAGACCTTGGATGAATCAATCCTATGCAGCAACACGGTAAACCAAGTCCGTCAAAAACAGATCTTAATAGCCGCAGTCAATCTTACTGAAAAATCCATCCAACCCACGAAGGAGCAAATCAAAGGATTAAATTTGGAAAATTTTACAGAAGTAAAAGTACAAACCATACAGAAGAGAACGTAAACGGGTGGAACCAAGGGAAGATTAGTCACTCTTAGCGATTCACTAGATACTGAAAATTTTAATATAGAGGAGCGAGAGTCAAACATCTCTACATGTGAACAGTACTCTGACATCTTTCATTTAGAGGGAGATTCATTCACGTGCACAGATGTTGTTTTTCACGATATAAACACTCCAGCTACTACTCAACCAATTAATGAAAGGCCGTACCATCCACCCCATTGACACAAAGAAGAGATAAACAAACAAATGAAGCTGATCGAAGAGGATAATATTATAGCACCTAGCCGAAATCCATGAAATGCACCTTTACTTGTGCTCCCAAAAAAGGCAGACAAATATAGTGTCATCAAAAACAGAGTAGATTACTGGAAATTTAACCAAATATCAGTCGGAGATGATTGTCCACTTCCAAACGTGAAAATGTAATGCAAGAAATATTAGTTGAAAAATATTAAAAATACATTGGCACGATTTTTATTTTTATGAGCATTTAATGTTCAAATTTTCACAAAACTTATAATAATTTAAAATTTAATAATTTTTTTGTAGTTAAAAATTATAAAAATGTTCAACTTTTATAGCTAAGATTGAAAATTGAAAACAAGGTTTTATTATTTTTTATGTGTCTGGCGTCACCATTTAGAACGGTAAAAATGCTTGGATTTATATCAACAATAACTTTTCTACTAAGAATGTGAGGCAAGTTGGTAAATTTGGGGGTCAAAAGTAACGTTTGTCTTGTATTTTTCAATAACAAAAGTAAAATTAACGAGCTGAATGTTTGTTAACATATTATTAAAGACTGAGAACGAACGTATTAACGTTACACGTCAACTGGAATTGTTGGGACATATTAGAAGCCACTTGGATTTATTAAATCATAATAAAGTTCTTCAAGCGGAATGTTTTCACCTGATAAGACCTAAAAGTATTTTTTATTTTTTTTTTGTGTTTGTCGTCACCTTTTAGAACGGTAAAAATGCTTGGATTTATATCAACAATATCTTTTCTATTAAGAAAGTGAGGCAAGTTGGTACATTTGGGGGTCAAAAGTAACGTTTGTCTTGTAGTTTTCAATAACAAAAGTAAAATTAACGAGCTGAATGTTTTCACTTAAAAGTATTTTTAATTATTTTTAGTGTCTACCGCCGCTTTTTAGAACAGTAAAAATGCTTGGATTTTCTTCAACAATCTTTTCTTTTTAGATAGTGAAGCCAATTGGTACATTTGGGGGTCAAAAGTAACATTTTTCTTGTGGTCTTCAAAAACAAAAGTAAATTTTATAAAAAAAACAGTAATTTTTACGGAAAATCTGTTTTCGAAAATAATCGATTTTGGTATTTGGTGAAACTGATGAACAAATGATCGTAGGTACATGAAACGTCGATTGAATGTTAATATTTATATTTTATATACACGACAAAATTTTGAAAATAATTTGCCTCTTTTTGAGCCTTTAACGGACATTGTGAATCATTAATTTTTTTAGATTTTTTTTTATGAATTTCAATAAAAAGTTTTTCATCATGTTAAAAAACTTGAAAATGTAATGCAAGAAATTATAGTTGAAAAATATTAAAAATACATTGGCACGATTTTTTTTTTATGAGCATTTAACGTTCAAATTTTCACAAAACTTATAATAATTTTTTTGTAGTTAAAAATTATAAAAATGTTCAACTTTTATAGCTAAGGATTGAAAATCCTAGTTCCGCGTACATAGGTTATAAATAAATAACTTTTTTCACAAAAATGTTACCAAATATACTTATAGCATAGGCCGCTTGACCGTCTCCGTCGCGATATATTTTTCTTACATAATGATATTATATCATTGAATTCAAATTTTACAACATCCATTACAATGACCCGTTGTAAACTACTGTTCAGCAGACCGACATCCACTTAACAAAAATTTTAAATTTGTATTTATTGTTTGAACTAACGTTACCATATGCATTTTGAGTTTTTCTACAGTGAATCTCTGACGTTTATCGGTTAACATATTATTAAAGACTGAAACGATACATAAAAATTAAATTAAATTAATGCATCCATATTTTCAAAAAACACGAACGTGTTCATTTGAAAAAAATATGAATTTGAACGTGAACTAGTTCCTTTTTTAAGCACTGAACGTGAAATTGAACGAATTCATTTTTTTTAGTGAAGGTTCCGAACACTGATTATATTGTAATTTTCTGTACTTCTGGGTACCATTGTTTGATAACCAATGGCAAACGGTAATTTCAGAGGCAACTGCCTCTGAGGTTTTCCTTAAATGGAGGGATAGGTGGTAGCTGGTGGATTCCCAAGTAAATTTAAAATGATGTATTCAATAGGTAGTTAATAACGATCTGAAATATAATTAGTTATATCATAAATACATTATTATGCATTAAGACTTAGAATATTATTTTGTAACTTGCCTCTTGAAAATGTTTAGTTCGCCACGCCACTTTTGATAATCACTGGTCTAGAACGCAAGACGAAAGAATCTATCTGTATAGTTTATAGTTCTATGATTATAATATATATTAGGTATACAACACCGATAGTAGCTAGTTCTATAAGACGGGTATGCCGACTGCCAAGCCGCGACACAATATATTTGACATAGCTTATAGATAACGACAATAAATGACCTATAGCGATATCGTTTTTAAAATGTTGAATGTGTACTTGTCTTGATCTCACAATGAGTACCTATTTAAAAGAGTCAAGAAGAATCAGTATACCAAACCAGACGAGTTACTTAAATCATAGAATATTATAGAAGCGACACTCGCCCTTCCACTTTAATTGTTTTTATTTCGTGGTGGACTGATTTATGTTGTAAGCTTGGCGATAAGGCATGATGTAAGAAACGCTTTTATCGCCAAAACGGACTGCTCGAGACCAGCCTACCAATGTTTAAAAAAAGGCCATTGCATACTACCTTAGAATAAATAACCATATATAGTATAGTAAAGAACTATATAATAATAATGTTATAATAACTATATTATACTATAACTATATTATGTTATGATACTACCATACATATTATATAAACATATTTATAGAAAGCCATATACGGGACAAAAAAAAACCATTACCCGTTGATGCAACCCATTACAGGTCATTAGAATTACTAGAAAGAAATATTTTTACATACATATGTGGTTATTTGATTGTGAAGGGTTTTAACATGCATTCTTATGAAACATGCATAGGATATGGCAGATCTACCATAAAGTTATCCGATGAACTTTTTTTCTCAAACTTCAAAGCACATCAACACAGTTTTATATCTATGTTTTCGTCGTTAATGACCCCAGATTGTAATTTTACCAGTATTTTTATGAATTAGACACTATATTTACAAATCAATTTCCTACTTTAGCACCATTACCAAAAGTAGGGCAAAAACTAAAAACTTTAATGTTAAATGTGTACTTTAAACATCCCTGTGAACAATTCCCTCATGAATATTTGTTAAACTTATTTATAAGATTTAGAATTTATACTACGTTAACCAGAACCAATCGAATATTTCAAATTCCTCACACAAAAAATAGAAAATTGCAAATTTTATGTAATTTATAAATATTGTTATGTATATATTTTTTTATTTGATAATGTAGTTACTAATTTTACATAAGAACATGGACTGTAAATAAAATAATGTAAAAAGTACTGTTATTAACTGGTTATATTATGTTAAAATTTGTTGTTATATTATTTCGTTATCTAGTTTGCAAAGCTGGGCAGTAACTAGTTAAAAAGTTAAAGGTTAAATTAATAGTTACCTTTTTGATAACTTTTAACTTAACTAGTTAAAAAAAAAATAGAATGTAGAAAATAACTTAGTTAGTTTTCTTTTTATAAATAATTGTAACTCAACTAAGTTATATTATTAAAAGTTATTTACAAACATTTCTAAGAACCACCCGGATTAATTAAGTAATTTTGTCATTTTCAACACTTCTATTAGTTCTAATAGTTCGATTGCTACTTTTAATAAACTGAAGAGATTAGGACTGTAAAAATATTTTTGAAGTAACATTTTAATATTTTATACTTTAATGTGAACTGTAAATATTTTCACCGTCTCCGATCAGAATCGTTTTTCGTATACAATGAATTCAAATTTCACACCATCCATGCAGTGACCCCCTTGTAATTTACTTTACAGCCGAGTGACACCCACACCCACTTCCCACTTTTTTAATATTTTAAATACCTACATATTTATAAAATAAGTTGTTATAGCATAACTAAATTATAGTTATTGCTAAGTAATCAAAAATAGAGTTTAAATTGTATTATTGGTTCAATATAACAAGAGTTCAAAACTTCAAACAATAGTATTATAACTTTGATAAATACTAATTCAATCAATAGCAATTTGTTTTTATTTAATTTAAATTAATATCGAAAGATTACTGGGCCTCACTGAAAAAAACTCTTGTTGAGGCCCAGGGTTATCTTAGATTACAAATAATTCTTATTGGTTTAGGTACATATTACATTTTTAAAAGAAAAATAAGGAGTTTTTCATAAATAAATCACATAAATAATTTCAGTAATATTACGATTGTTAATTAGTATGTTACATACAATTTTAAGTTTTATACACATATTCATATCGGAGCCAGTGAGTAATTTTTTTTTTTGAAGATGGGTAACGGTAAATTAACTATATCGTGGGCATCAAGTTAAATATTTGTGTTCCCAAAAATTAATAAACTTTTCTGCAACTAGTTTTTGAGGGCCAATCTAAGGATAATTTACTAGCTGCGTATCTAGTGTTGACCCCATGATTTATAGAATCCAACTGATTATGTTTTTTCAGATATACGATGATTTTTTTTAGGTATAAGAGTTCTAGACATTAAAGTCTTCGAATAGTTTTTCGGTTTGATATTTCCAATTTTTTTTATTTACGACCTTGATTATAGTGTTTTGGCATTTTTGCAACGGTAGAAGGGCATTGTTATAGGAACCACCCCATCCGATTATGCAATACGATACTATTGACTCGAAAAGTGTTTGGTAAATAGTTCTGATGTCTTTGAAAGGTAATATTTCACGTAATTCTTTCATTATGTATATCATTTTTTTTTTTTAATGTTGATTAAATATATTTTAATTTTTAACTTTTATTAAATATATATCTATTATGTGTAAAACAAAGATTATGACGTTTATTTTTAAAAAAATATAAAGATGTATTATTAGGGTTCCAAAGTTACACGTTACCACTTAAAGTTTTTAAATCGATATAAAATTAATAATCATTATCAATGTATACAAATATATAAACATTTTAATCAAAATACAAAACAATTACATAATAGTATTTTAGTATATTATGATAGTCTATGATATTCATGCAATGTGTTGAACTAATTCACTTGAACATTTTCAATTTCTTTTGTTAAATTTGGAAAATTGACTTTTTTCTACATTGCACAAACTTTTAGAAAAATGGAAGTTGATATCTTAAACCATACGCCGGCAACTCGCTGACCAACTAACTTTTTACTAATGATCTTACTATGAAATTACTTCTTACAAATGATCCTCAAGGTATTTATAATCATGAGATTATGTTTTTTAAATTTGATAAAATAAAGTTGTATTATATTTCCATTATACTGTTAACTCTGATGACTACAAAATTCATATGATTATAAGCGTATTTCAAGTTTTTAATTGTATCTTTGCTTATAGTTACTTATAAGTTATAGAATGGGTACCTACTATGCAATGTGTATTGAATCTGATTATCATGTTTAATGTGCTCTTCAATAAAACGTTGAAAAAACCATAGTCTGCATGGGTATTAAGTTGCCAGCTCTTGCCTTAAATAATGTGGCATAAAATACTTTGGTAATAAATTAAAATTTAAAAATATATATCACTCATAAAAGTATAAAGTATACAAAACATATACATTTTAAATGTATTGTTTTTAAGTTCTTCAATGTATAGAATTTTTAGTCTTCTATAAATCAAGAATAGAAAATAGAAAATTAGAAAAATTTGCAACTCCTAAAACTTCCAAGCACTAATGATCAAACATAATTACCTAACTAGGAGTAACCAGACATCTCACATAAACAGGATTGGCCTGGGTTAAAGATGTATATCTCACCTTTGCTTCTGTCTTCATGATAGTTCAAAATATTAATATTTTCTATTTAATTTGTATGATAAAAATAAATATTTTATTATTGGTCCTTTGTTTTAGTTATAAAATTGACACTATTGATATATTGACTACTATCATTATTCAATTATCAGTTAAAATGTTATATTATAAATACAAACGTAAAGTAAAAGTTGTATTTAAATGTTATTTTAGTATTAAATATTGATGCATAAAAATAAAGTTAACTAGCGTAGTAATGAAGTAGTAAGCATTTTATAATTGTAACCAAATATTTTATCATTGTTAAAAATAAAATTAGAAAGTATCCTCTTTTGGACAATATGGTTACAGCAGCTTATGTTGGTAATGCATTTGTTATTTTATAAGTTACAATATAATTATATTTTGTTTAGTTTACATAATAGCATCTACACAATAATGTCTACCTGCATAACATACTATTGCATAACATACCAAAACTTGTGTTCAGTAGTTATTTCTGTGTTGTTAGCTTAAGTATAAGTAAGAGTCAATTAAAAAAATATTAAACTTAAAGTTAGAGAATTATCTATGTTATTAAGTTTTTATATTATTTTAATTTTTGAGAAAATGATGTGCGTAAAATAATAAAATATAAAAAATTCTCATCTCTCCTAAAAATTAAAATATTATAAAAAAACTAATGAGAACACATTTAAAGGTTTTTAGCTTAAGGTTCAACAGTCGATAAATTAATTTAAAAATTAAATAAAAACAAAATTTGCTATGTTGTCTATGTGTAAGACAGAGTTATTATTGTATTGAAACAACCAGTTCAACTAAAATGTAGCCATAACACATTATGCCATTTAAATAGGAATATGCACCGTTTATTGTTGCCTTTTTTAATTTGGGGATTACTACTGATTTATTTGTTGTTGCTACATATTGCTGAATTCATAGTGCTTTTCATCATATTATAATTCACAATTTATTATCACTCACAATTGAGAGAATTACTAGTCACAGACACATTAAAAAAGTTCAATGTTGATATTCTTCATTGTTCCAAACATGAAACAAATTTCAATAAAAAAATAACGAAGTGTATTGTGGAGTTAATAATTAATCATTGGTGTACAGAAGTCAATAGGATTCTAACGGGAAAACACAAGATACAACAGCATGAAAATGACCCAATATATTTATTTGTAAATACATGGTATTTAAAACCCTAAAAAAAAATTTTTCAGGGTAAATATAACTTATAACCATAAATTATATTTTTTAAATGGACTTTGAGTAGGTACTTGAACATATTTTTGTTTTAATATTATTATCATGTTGGACAGAATTATTATTATAATTTTATATAAACCAAATTATTAATTTTTTAGTTATATATTACATTAAAAATGTTTTTTCTTTTATTGCTTATTAATAATACATTTTTATCTACATTTTTATGCATTTAAACATTTATTGTTATTATTTAATTATATTTTAAATGTTTTGCTCTGCAATTAACTGTACTTTTACCCTTTGCCGGTTGTTTAATATTATATTATTTTTATATTCTATTATATATAATATTTTCTATTTATATTATACATATGTAGTGTTTTTATAAATTTTGTTTAAGTTATAATTTTTGTTTATCGTTAATAATTCTCACGTTGTTTTTTTAAATACAGATAAATTGTGCAATTTCATTTTCAATTAAATTTTTTTTTATTTTAATACATATTTTACTATATTTCAAACTATCTCGATAACAGCAACTCTCGATAACAGTAACTATCGAACATGGTAACTATCGATAATGGCAACTATCGATGGTCGCGCTATTTTAGTGTATTATACAACCACCGAGAGCAGTTGTAATTATGGCGGTCCAACAATTTAGCACAGAAGTGGCTTATCTATTAAAATATATACTTATCTATGAATGCATAAATTGATAACAAAACGGAAAAATACGACATTTTGGTTTTTGGTAAATTTTCATAATTATTAATATTATGGTTATTATAATATTAATTATTGTCGGACGTAATTGGTACCTAAGTTAGTGCGTAACACGCTTACACGGCTCATAACATAAAATATATTCCGATAGTACCTATTTACTTGTTGTTATAGAATTCATATTATACTGCATATTTTTTAAGATGGATTCTGATTTGAATGATTTAGATCTTTATGGAATACTTGGAATCCAACAGTCGGCTACTGAAAAAGAGGTAGGTCAATTTTTAACCACTTATGTATTACTATTAATATTTACTATTTCAATCAGATTAAAACAGCATATCGAAAGAAAGCTCTACAATGGCATCCAGATAAAAATCCCGATAATCCCAAAGCAGCTCAACTGTTCTTGCAGTTATCTAAAATATTAACTATTCTTACCGACACAGCAGCTCGAGTAAGATTTGTTGATTTTGCATTGAAAATGTTATTTAAATTTTAATTGTAAATGTTTTTACTTGTTTTTAGTTAGATTATGACAAGTTAGTAAATGCTAAAGCTGCTGCAAAATTGTGTGAAAAAAAACGTGATTTGGATATAGCGACATTTATAGACGATAATGTCAAAAGAAGAAATGAATTATTAGTAAAACTAGATACAAATGAACGCAATTTCAAGGTAATTTTTGTTATTCTTAAATTTTTGTTTTTAAATTCAATTTTCTTGTATAGAAAGAACTGGAGCGTTTAAAAGAAGCAAGTGACCTTAGGCAGCAAGAAACTGAAAAAGAAAAGATCGGTTCATTTATATTAAAATTAAAGTGGAAGAAAAAAGGAGTATATAATAAAGCTAATTTAACATCATTGTTTTCTAAGGTAATATTTTATGAACATTATATTTTAAATATTTTTCTAATACATTATACAATAATATAGTATGGTGACAAATTAAGTATTGTGGTTCTGGAAAACAACAAATCTATGGCTTTTGTTGAGTACAAATCTAAGACTTCTGCTGTAAGTGATTTTAAATTAAATTAAGGTAACTTTTGTACAAATACTTTTCTGTGTTCATACAAATATTATTTTGCTAGATAAACGCCAAAAATAAGGAAGTTGGTTTGGACAGTTGTCCTCTTGTTGTGAGTTTTCTTGGGGATTTTGGGCCAGACACAAAAAAAAGTTTTACTTAATCATACTTCTGCTCTAATTTCTAGTACTATCTTTCCAGCTTATCAAAATCAAAGACAAATCGTACTGAAAATAATTAGAAAACTTCATAATAAGTATTTTTATTTTGACTATGTTAACCAATCTACTATTTGTAAACAAAATACAATTTTTTTTAGGCTTATTTGGATTATGAAGCAATGATTCTTGAGGGATTTCCCCAAGCTGCTAAACCTTTACAAGAAAATAGTAACTCAAACAATATAACTATAAAAGATTACAAGAAGAATCTAGTGTACATAGTTATTATTTATTATGATTATTTATACATATTATTAGTTATTACCTGTTCAATTCCTGTTCAATTTTTTGTATTGTATTAAAATATAATTTTTATCTGAAAAGCAGCATAAGAAGTAATTTTTGTAAGATGCTACTGCCTACTTTAATAACTATTGTGTCAATAGGTGATACGTTCTGAAAAGTGTAAAAACTATGATTTAACACTTTGTGACTATATGAATGAGTATTATAAAACCTTAAAACTACCTTTAACTTTTACCTAAATATCACATAGGCTATAGGGATTATGTTAAATATATCTTAACAGGCCCGGTCGCGTATTACCAAACCCTATAGTGCCCCAGTGCCATATATAAATAACCCACACTCATTGGTTTATTTGAACACCGCACGTAAATATAATAAGAACTTCTATCAATCATTATAAAAATTATATAAATCTATAAGAATATTAATATGTTTATAATATATTACAATTTATAATAATTGTACGACTTAGTGCCTTGTGGCATATAAAAGATAATATTATATTCCTTATACTATGAATATTATTTAGATAGTACCTAATATAGTAGTATACAATAAATAAATGTATAAATAAAGGTATTGTAATCCTAAAGAATTAAGAAAAAATACATATAATATTGATTACATATTATTTACTACGTTTATGTGATGGCGTTAAAACGGTTTAAAACTAAACCGTTTTGAAAGCTAAAACGCTCGCGCTATGTAGTTTAAGAATTTAAAACTGTTTTATTTGCTTAAACGTTTATATGTACATTTGATAAACCGGTTTATGCAAATGAAACGGTTATAAGTTCTTTAACTACATAGCGCGAGCGTTTTAGCTTTCAAAACGGTTTAGTTTTAAACCGTTTTAACGCCATCTTAAACATAGTAATAGACTTCATTGTATTGTCATGAGTATAAATATATTAATATATTATATTATATTTAATTTAAAAATGTAATAGGTAATGTAATATATGTTTGGTTCTAGTAATATTTTTTAATAACTAATCTTTAACACTAGGTACCTAATAATAAGTCACAATAGGTAGAATAGAAAATTAAATTTTCATAATTTATTTATTTCTTCATTAAACATTATTTCTAATGTGTCTATGTGTAAAAATGAAGTTAAGCAAACCAATGTTATGCATCAATTTTCTGCAGACTTTGACTATTACATGTTGGCGTCTGTCAGTTAATTATCATTGATGTAATGATCTATACACCTACTGAAATGACAACAGTATATTATTGTAACATTTGTTACATCTTATGTATACAAATTACACACTTTAATCCAACACAAAATATACATACCACCTCTTTTCAGTCCCATTCAAATTATTTTTTATTGTTAAAATTATATGCTACCATCAGCTCAGCTTTTACCATCTCAAAAACTGTTATTCAGCATTAAATTTATTAATGTGAGTAAGCAACATAATTAATAACATGCATCTATTTTACAATTAATTTTCAAACTGTGCAACATGTTTCCATTAGTAATTTAACTTTTTTTATATTATGATAAATGTAATGATATAGAACACATCCATATCAAAATACGGTTAGGTTAGTTTAAAAACATATTATGATACGATATGTTAGGTACCTACAAAAATAAAAACACAAAATTTATGATGATTTATATATATAATATTTTGAGCTATATTTAAGGTAGTATAAAATAAGAACAATAATAAAGATAAAAAAATGTGGGCAAGTGAAAGTCACTCTACTGTACAGTAGATTACAAGTGAGTCACTATAAAGTAGATAGTATTAAATTTGAATTCAATGATATAATATTGTATAATAAAACCATTCTGAACGGAGACGGTATGTCAGTCTAGGTTTAAGACATATTATATAATTATCTATGGTATTAAAAAAATAATTGACCTATAGTAGGTACCTATAATAAATTCCAAATTAATCATATCACAATATCCATTAGGTACTTATAACACGTTATACATCAACAACAAACCGTGATACTATCATAGATACATAATAATATACTTAAGAAGTTTCAAGTACAAGCAATTAATATTATACAATCACAACAAATTAACTAAAAAAAATATTCTAGGTTTTTAATATGTAATTTCGTCCAAATTTGAACATAAAATTACTATAAAAATAAACTGTGTTTATGTATTTTTAGATTTTTTGGTAACATAATCAACTACTTATGTGGAATCTTGTTTTCAATTCTAAATCTTTAGGTATAAAAGTTGAACATTTTATACATTTTTAACTACAAAATAATTATTCAATTTTAAATTTTCATAAATTTAGTCAACATTTGATCTTTAAATGCTTATAAAAAAAATTGTCCCTATGTATTTTTGATATTTTTCAACTGCTATTGTAACAATATATCAGGAGCCTTGTATTAAATTTTAACACTTTTTGGCCAAACAGATAAAACATAATTGATATTCATAGAAAAAAAAAAATAAAAAAATAAAATATGAGATTATCCGTAAACAGCTCAAAACAAGTAAAATATTTTGAAAATTTTATCAAGTATAAGAATTGATAAAATAAACATTCAGTGAAATTTGCATGTATCTACAGTAATTCGTTTTTGAATTACAACAAAATAAGAAAATCGCTATATGAGAAATCGAGTAAATATCCAATGTTGTAAAAATTTGAATTTCAAACGCTCCTAAAAATTTAATTTGACTTTCTTATAGACATTTTTTTTTTTTTTTGATTAAGGTAGATAATCTTATAAGGAATCTTGTATTACATTTTCAAGTCTTAGATTTAAAAAGAAAAATTTTTATGAATTTGTAACTAAATATAATTTGAAAAATTTCGTGTTTTTTCCGTATTTTGTCAATATTAGAACTTTAAATGCTTTTAAAAAAAAATTGTGACTAAGGAGCTTTGTATTAAATTTTCAAGCTTTTTACCTAACAAATAAAATTTTATTGATATTCATAGAAAAAAAACTAAAAAAGTTGGAAACTGAGTATATCCGTTAACAGCTCAAAACAAATCAAAATATTTTGAAAATTTTTCATGTATAGAAAAAGCTTGAATAAACATTCATTGCGCTTTTGAAAACTATTGAGAGTTTTAAATTTTGACCTTCCAAAAGTACCAACTAGATTCCCTTTTCCATCAAACAAGATGCTGAAGTTGAAAACCGAAGCTTTATTTCGACTATTAATCGTGTACACACACAAAAATAAAAAAACACACATAGTAGGTACTTTTGGAAGGTCAAAATTTAAAATTTCCAAAACTTTTCAAAAGCGCCCGGAAAAACAAAATAAAAATTAAGGAAAAACGGGAATTTTTACGCAAAATCGGTTATTGACAAAATCGAAATTTAGTTTTTGGTGTAACTCTAAATAAAATTATCGTAAATACATGAATAGTTCACTGAATTTTTATATTATCCTTTTATATCCATGAAAAAAATATTTTGACTTGTTTTGAGCTGTTTACGGATATACTCAGTTTCCAACTTTTTTAGATTTTTTGTCTATGAATGCCAAAAAAACTTTATTTGTTCGGTAAAAAAGCTTGAAAATTTAATACAAGGCTCCTACTATTTTGTTACAATGATATTTGAAAAATAAGGAAAATCCTTAGTCACAGTTTTTATTTATAAGTATTTAAAGTTCAAATATTGACAAAATACGGAAAAATCACGAAAATTAGCAAATTATTTTTAGTTGATAATTCATAAAAATTTTGCTTTTAAATCTAAGATTTGAAAATGTAATACAATGTTAGCAATAAGTTTGTCTACCTTTATCAAAAAAAAAAATGTCTACAAGAAAGTCAAATTAAATTTTTATGAGCGTTTAAAATTCATTTTTTTACGATATTTGATATTCACTCGATTTTTCATGTAATGATTTCCTTATTTTATTGTAATTAAAAACGTATGACTGTAGATACTTGAAAATTTCACTGAATGTTTATATTAGTATTTTCCATACACGATAAAATGTTGAAAATGATTTGACTCTTTTTGAGCGGTTTACGAATATTGTCAGTTTTCAATTTTTTTAGGTTTTTTTTTTATAAATATTAATAAAATTTTATTTTTTGGGAAAAAAAGCATGAAAATTAAATGCAAGGCTCCTGATATATTATTACAATAGCAGTTGAAAAATGTTAAGAATACATATGCACATTTTTTTTTTATAAGCATTTAATGATCGAATTTTGACAAAATTTATCAAATTTAAAATTAAATAATTATTTTATAGTTACAAATGCATAAAATGTTCAACTTTTATACTTAAGGATTAAAAATTTAAAACAAGGTTCCACGTAAATAGATTATATTATATAAATTACTTTATTCACAATAATGTCATCAAATATACTTGGTAATATCATAGGCTGACAGACCGTTTTCGTTTAGAATCGTTTTTTAAATACAATGATATTATATAGTTGAATTCAAATTTAATTTCCATCATCCATTACAGTAACCCACTTTCAACCTACTGAACAGCAAAGTGACATCCGCTTACTCACTTTTTTTTTTTAATTTAATTTTTCTGTAATCTACTTGACTTTTAATTTTTTCAATGTTTTTTAAAATGTTTAGCTTATACCTATACTATAAGTATTTATTTATAATTAAATATTATTAATGTGATCTTTACACTAATTATAGAGTTAAAAAAATATTTGCTCAATTATTTTCATGACGTGTTTGTGAGTAATACAAACTAATATTGTAATCCGGGGATTTTTATTTTATTTTTATTGTTGTAAAAATTAAATTTGAGAAATAAATATTATTTTTTTGTAAGATTTTTTTATATTCTTATGTGAATATATATGGGGGCGTGAGGCCATCGTCTCTATGGGTTACTTTTCATGTTATATCAGGTGGGGGCTATAGCACTAGTTGTGCCACTGCCTGGAGGAAGATAATAGCGTGATTTTAGTACTTGCATCTGGTATTATTCTCCAGCACTTATAAGTGTTGAGAATGTAGTAAACCCAAAAGCTATAGTATTGTTTTAAATAAAATAATATAGAATAAATAAATTATACATACAGTATAATTTATTTGTAGTAATGTAGGTATTAATACGGAATATAAAGTAAGCCTAAAAACGTAGGCCAAAGGCGAAAACAACAAATTGTTATAGCTAATCACATATTAATGAAATTCAGCAATATTAGGGATTTATTAATACCCACAGCTATAATATGATATTAAACAATATCATGTAGAATAAATTATACATTTTGTATAATTTATAATAGGTAATGTAGGCATATAACAGGAAGCATAGATCAGAGGTGAAAACAACAAGTTGTTTTACCTATTTCCACAATAATGCAATTCGACATTACTAGGGAAGTAATATTAGAATATATCTATCACGCCACTAGTACGTCATTGTTAGAACCCGCATAAATACGGGTAGAGCGCCTACCATTACTTAGAAGATAGTCAGCCCTCGTCGTAGGTCTAACAAGCTTACGACAGTGCTTATAATTATTGTGTATTTGAATTTATAATAATAAAGTGTTAAATTATTGTTATATTTAAAAAGTCTAAAAGTGTTTATAATTATCACCTATCTTTCTCAACCACGACTCAAGACAACGACGAACGTGCTAATTGTATTAGTGTTCAACGTGTCCTGCACGGCGATCACTACAAGAATCATAAACATTATCTACTGTAACGTACTTAATCAGCTCAAGTTGAAGTAATGGAAGTGTAATGAAATAAACTCGAAAATGATAGAATAATTTTTATTTATTAATATTCAAATATTATAGTTATGTAAAATATTCTAAGTCCAAATAATTAAAACTGTAAGTCAGCGAGTTGTGGCTAGGTATTTAGTTTTAGTGACTGTTCTGATGATGGCTTGTTGCTCGTCTGATGAACGCTTGTCCATCAGCTTTCCTCGTTGGGTCAGTCTCTGTCTCTACTATACTCTGCACAACCATACAGCAGGTCGTCCTGCGGTTAGGCCTAGCGTGAGATTGTCACACGTTTTTGCACACGCCGGATATCCAACATATATTTATTGTTATTGTGGATTTGTGGTGTAATTTTATATAACCACACAAGATCTGTTGTGTGTCAGTTTGTAGTTTCCGATGGACGATAGTGGTGGTATGACGATAAAGTAAATAGGTACTGACGCGGCGATCGGCAATTAGCGATTCGATTCAATGTTGTAAACCGTTGACAGTTCAACTAATGCCACGGAAGGCACACTACTGGTGCGCAACGCGTCTTCTGAAACAATTTATTAGTAATTATTTTACATATAAAATATACGACATTTAAAACGTATTCGTTTTAATTATTACTTGCTTACCACGTCCCAACAAGATCTACACGGACATAATAAAGTTATTTATATACGTAGTCATATATATATTGACGAACGCCGCTCATGGTCACGCGCTCGATATTATTTATCTATATATGCGTTGTTCACGTGGTATAGTCGCATCGTATACGCTATTATTATTATTAATGTTACGCGGGCACTCGCTCGCGTATTGTATATTTATATTTACGCGGCGCGTATTATTTATTATGATTACGTACACACTATGACATTACTTAGACTGCCAGACTGGTACTTAGATAGGTAATTAAATAGGTGTATAGTCACAGCTCGCTACACTACCTAATTTTAACATCCGATTTTAATATAACTATCGACAAGAGTCGTTTTTATATTTTCCCTATTTTTGCGTTACAAGTGTTACAACACAATATACCGACATAAATCGTCTCGTAAATGTAGTCTGTACTCTGTAGATAAGGAGAAATAGAAATTGACTGCTCTATGTTTATGTGTAGGTAGGTATGGATTAATTACACGTTTTTTTGGGAACTCCAAGTTTAATATAAAGTGTGTTGTACGGGAAAAATTATATTTTAGCCTCTGGCATGGTGACATCTATCATTGTTCTATGCCTCTATTAATTTCGATAATGTCGTATCCACCCAGATAATGTTCATGTTACATTAAGGTAATTTTAAGTTCAAATAATACACAATAATTATTACCTACCCCCCTCCCCCGGCCTAGGCGTGGCGTGAAATCGGTCATGCAGCAATTATTTACCGTCGCGTTATTTTACCGCCAGATCCACCGCAGGTCTAACCGCGGTGGCGTGTGGACCTAGTATTAAATACATGTGTACAATTCTACCGCCGCAGGACACCTTAAGGGCCGTTTCACATGGACGCGTAGTATTATAGTATTCTTGTCTATGATCATACGCGACGTACCGTACGCGCGAGTTTCCCTCGTCGCCGGTATCGCGCATATTATGTTACGCGTCCGGGTGAAACGGCCAGTGGCGTCATTTCAGTTTTCAATAGAGGGGGGCAAAGGTTTTGACCGGCCCGAATGGGTTAAAACAAACCGCAAAAATATTAGTAGTTTATTAGGATATCTTCTTTTTTTTATTGTTGAAAATATATCAACTGCATTATCTATAAATCAATTTTACATGATTCATTACTCTTATATAGGTATATCATATATGATATATTTACAAATTAATATTATCTTATATTATAATAATTTTTTTTTTTATTGCTTGCTTACCGGCTCAAGTTTTGTCAGCTTATTAAACATACTAAAAATTCGATACTTTTCGAGCAGTTTGCGGTAATTTTATATTTTTAGCCACACCACCCATTTATTTTTTTTAGATCATATTTTGCCCAAATTAAAAGATTAATGTAACATGCACAACGAAAAAAATTAATTTTAATTTAGGTAGAATAAGGTACTCAACAAAATAACACACTACGCAGAATAGTTGAATCATATACGACTGTCGCAAGTTAACAGAAGTCCGTGATCAATGATAAATAATAAGAGTGCCAATCGGTTGTTGTTTTTAGAATTTGTATTCATTTTAGATTTTAGAAATTAAACGACACGAGATTATGATACTAACTGTTCATTTTCCTTCACAAAACACACTCACACAAACAAACATACATAAATACATACCCATACATACAATGTGTACGTCCCCGCATACGACTAAATATAAATATATTCCAACTATCAATTAGTAAAAATGTATCATTGTGACAATAATTTCTTAGTGCATACTATAATATTTTCTGAAAATATTATAAAACACCCAGGCAGCAAATATTTGACTAAAAATATTATTATATCATTATTATAGGCATTAGGCACGTTTTTGCACTAATAAAATATAACAATGGTAAAACGGCAACAACTGGACACCGGCCCATCGGGCCGCTTTTAAAATCAGACAGGGGCAAATTCCCACCTTCCCCCCCCCCCAAATGACGCCACTGGAAACGGCCCGTATGGAATAATGAAATAATGGAATAATGAAAATCTGACACGTCTGACTAGCAGCACTCGGCAGTTGGGTAATGGAACTACACTGTAACAAGTTTAGTATACAAATCGTACTGCTGATGACTATAATATGTTCTTTATAATCCTGGTAAAATGTAAGGACGGGTGACGGGTCATAAGACGGCAGTAGAACGAGAACCTAAGATATTATTATAAAATGGATAGGCCGTTAATGATTGTCATACGGGAACGAACATGAAATCGCGGAGGTCTTATCCTATCGGCTATCACACATAAATTGATATAGTAAGTATGTACATAATATATAACGGTTTATAACGTAATATTATTATTTGAGTACCTACTTAACAGTCTGTATGCCAAGCAGACACGCACTTTTGCACAATGGACCGACGATCGCTACTTGCAACGGACATCAGGTACTTCTCCCGAAATTTCATGGAGGATCAAAAAAAAAAAAACCAGCAAATCCCAAACAACTGTACCAACATAGAATCCAAAATTCCCTACAAATTATACGCATTAATTAATATATTTTATGAAAAAATGTATTTTTATGTTAAAAAATTATTGTATAATAATTATGGTGCGATTCAAATATTATTGTATAACTCTAAAAAACTTTATGATTTTAAATCAGCCAAAAATTCAAGAAGAAAATGTCAAAGATCAAAGAAAATCTTCGATTCACCATTTTACGAGCTACATGATATGGTACACTAGACACGTCTTGTATACCAGGATATTTGATACTTAAATTGTTTATTTAAATTAAAAAAATTAATTATGTGTATGGTCATGAAAGAAATAGTATAATTCATTAACTGAATTGATGCAGGACATATTTCACTGCTCAATGCGGCAGTAAAACCAAGACAATAGAATTTAACAATACTGCTTCAGTGCGTGGGGACCTTTATTCCAGTAAATAAAGTAACATGCACTACGTTTTAAACTTTTATCATATCATTGCTTTTAAATAGTAACACTCTCTGTGCGAGGAAGTCAATGTTGACATCCACATACTCCAAAAAATAACTGAACAAGTCAAACCAATGGTAACCGATAGATACATAAAAACAAAGCTCTCTAGACTGCTAAACCTTTTATTCAAAACTCTTCCACTATTATAGTCAACCACAAAGCAACTCCTCTTCAGTATACTCACTAAAAACATTATAATGACCAATCAAGATATAAATATAATTCAATGGAACCTTAATGGGTTCTTTAAAAAACGCAATGAACTAGAACTTATTATCAGAGAATTTATTCCTAACATTTTTTTTTACAAGAAACAAATTTCACAGAAAAGCATACTCCTCACATTCAAGGTTACAAGTGTTACAATAAAAATCGCACTGACTACATCCGAGCATCTGGCGGAGTTGCCATATTCATTGAATCACCCATCCCCAGTAAAGAAATTCCCCTTTCAACTAATTTGGAAGCAGTTGCCGTAACTTTTTTAACCCACAACACTACAATCACACAATGCAATATCTATATTCCAAATCAGACAAATTTACTCCTCAAAGACATCGAAAATATAATCAAACAACTGCCATCACCTTTTATTATAACCGGTGACTTCAACTGTCACAGTGAGCTTTGGGGCTCAGACAAAACAGACGAAAGAGGGAAAATCATCGAAAAAGTATTAGACAACGACAATATAATTATTCTCAACAATGGGGACCCTACAAGATTCAACTCAGGTAATGGCAATTTCTCGGCTATTGATTTAACTTTTTCAAACTCTTCGATTTCTCATCAACTTGGTTGGCAAGTCATCTCACAAATATACAGCAGCGACCACATTCCCATACTAATAACCATCTATAAAAAAAATTATAAAAATAAAAACAGCTCATTAAAAAGGCGGAACCTAAAAAACCCAAACTGGACCCTTTTTTCATCAATTATTGAGGAGGACGTAAAACAACTAAGCTCAAACAATACCGACATACTATCAATGGTCTCACTGTTAACAGAGACCATAATCTCTGCCGCAAAAAAGTCAATTGGGGAATGCACTGTGAGTCTTCTTAATCATCGCGTTCCATGGTGGAATAAAGAAATTGGTGATATAATAATATTAAAAAAAAAGCACTTAAAAAATTTCAAATTACAAAAGACCCTATTGATTTCATCAATCTTAAAAAATGCAGAGCTCAAACTAGACTCTTAATCAACAACTCAAAAAAGCTATCATGGAAATCGTTCGTTTCCGAAATGAATATTCAGACTGATTCAAGAAAAACCTGGAACAAAATACGTACTTTAAAGGGTATAAACCGAGACAAAAAACTCAATCTAGTGGAGAATGACACATTGATAACAGACCCCCAAACTGTCGCTGATAAATTAGCCAGTTTTTTTCACGACAATAGCAGTGACCTAAATTACGATAGTGAGTTTCTCAACAAAAAAAAACAAGGAAATCTAGGGTAGTTGACACTTCTGATCAATATCAGAATCTCGACAGCTACCAAATCCTCATCAATTCAGAAATCTCTATCACAGAACTCGAAATTGCGCTATCCAAGTGTAACAGTAAAAGTCCAGGACCGGATGGTATACCTTTCTCTTTTCTACACAACTTACCTAAGATCGGAAAAACATATCTACTACAAATTTTCAACTTAATATGGAACTCTGGTAACATCCCACCCAGCTGGAAACACAGTTGTATTATTCCCATTCCCAAAGAAGGAAAAAACAAGTTTAACACATCTGGATATCGCCCTATATCCTTACTAAACACAATGTGTAAGCTTTTGGAAAAAGTTATCAACCTAAGACTTAAGTGGTTCATAGAACGAATTAACTATCTAAGCCCAGATCAAAACGGGTTCAGATACCAGCGAGGAACTAACTTTTCATTAATAAAAATCCAATCTGAAATCGAAAACGCAACGAAAAATAATCAATTCCTCGCAATGGTGAGTCTCGACATAGAAAAAGCTTACGATACTGCTTGGAGACCTCATATCATATCAAAACTCCAAAAGATCCTTTGCCAAGGAAACATGATTAAGTTTATCACAAATTTCCTCTCTAACAGAACCTTTCAAGTCAAAGTTAACAATGTGCTGTCTGAGACGTTTGATCAACAAAACGGAGTTCCTCAGGGGTCAACTTTGTCGGTTACGCTTTTTCTCATCTCTATTAACGACATTACAGAATCTATAACTAATCCTGTCAAGTATACACTGTATGCTGACGACTTTAATATTTTTTGTCGTAGTAATGAACTTTTTACCGTGCAGTCACTATTGCAAAAATCATTAAACGACCTTCACAAATGGTCCCAAAAATCTGGTTTCAAATTTTCTGCAGGCAAATCCCAATGCATAACATTTACTCGAAAAAAAAAAGAAAAGAAATTAAATCTCACCATGAACAGTAATCAAATTCTTAACCAAAACACTGCTAAAGTCCTTGGAATAATTTTTGACTCAAAAAACTCATGGATCCCACACATTAAAAATATCAAAAAAAATTGCGCATCAAGTATTAACATAATGAAAATGCTAGCTCATACCAGTTGGGGAGCCTCCTTTTCCACGTTAACAACTATACATAAATCACTAATTTTATTCAAACTTGAATACAATTCGTTCCTGTTTATAAACGGTAACAAAATTGTCCCATTACAAGCCTACTTAACATATCCAATGTGATGCCCCTGCATATTAAACGCCAGGAAAACGTCATGATGCTTGCCATAAAACTTGCTAGAAACAATATGGTATCATCTGTTACTATGGTATCATTTGTTTATTTGTATTCATGCCCTTCCATACAAGCAATTGTTAACGAAAATAATCTGAACCTCAAAGACATTATAATCTCCCAAACACCCTTCTTTCCTCCATGGACCTCGATCTCTAATATGATAGACACAAGTATTACCAGTCTGCCTAAAAAAATAACCAGTTCACACATTTATATTCAAGAATTCAAAAACATTTTAGATCAGTACTCCAATTTCATAAAAATTTACACTGACGCATCCAAAACTGAAAGCAACGTGGGAATCGCTATCATATATAATGACGTAGAAGAAATAACATATAAACTTTCAGTAGAATGCTCTATATACACCGCTGAAGCAATTGCTATTCTTAAAGCCCTCGAATATTCACTTGATAAACAAAACAATAACTTTGTCATCCTAAGCGACTCCCTAAGCTCTATAATAAGTATTGCCAACACTCACAAACCTAATGACATATCAAAGAAGATTCAGCTCGCTATCTCTGCCCACCAAGCCAAAGGAAATGTAGTAAAACTAATGTGGATTCCAGGACACTCATCAATAGAAGGCAACGAAAAAGCTGACACACTCGCTAAAAGAACAGCAGTAAATACCCCCAACAGTATTATCGCAAACATCTCTGCCCATGATGCCAAACGCACAATAAAACTCATATCAGCAAAATCCTGGCAAAACCTCTGGTCCACACAAAGAACAAAACTCAATGAGATAAAGCAATCAACCCTACATTGGCCAAACAACCACTCAAATCGTAAAATAGAAATCAGTATCAATAGACTCCGAATAGGTCACACCAAACTCACCCATGGGTACCTGATGTCTCGTGAGCACCCCCTTATGCCCATCCTGTGGTGTAAATCTATCGATCAAACACATCATGACCGAGTGCAACACCTACCGCGATGCAAGGGAACACAATCATCTTCCGGAAGACATATTTGAAAGCCTCGGACCTAACCTACCAGTCTCCAATATAATAGCCTTCCTTCAACAGTCTGGTTTGCTCAAACTTATCTAATAACCATACACATCAAATAATTATTTTTTACTCTTTTGTCTTTTTTTTTTGTTCTTTTGTTTTGTTTTCTAACACATAACATGTAGTAATATTATTATAATATATTATATATCCCAATGGCCTTGCTGCCGAGGGGTTTTTGTTTAATAAAAAAAAAAAAAAAAAAATAATAATACTAATAAGTTATTAGACTACATGTTTTTACACTGATTATTAAGTTGGCTACAAAATCTTGTACAAGTTACTTTTTTTTAATTTGACCATTTGTTATTAGGTAATTGAATATAATATATTATAGAAGAAAAATAGGAGGGTTAAAAGTTTTAAGTGCACATATCTGCAGTTAACACAATTTTTTTAAAAGTTGATGTTAAAATGTTATAAGTATACGGTTAGAGTTATACTACTGTATCTATTAGATTAAATATTATGTACTATATCACATACCACATTTTTCCAAACATTAACATTATTCATGTTCTATAGGAATACACTAGTCTAAACTCATTTTCTTCAAAAATGTACTTCCAACATTTTCAAATTAAGTTCTAGTAATTAAATAACTGTTAAAAAATGTTTGTTTACTGTGGTTTATTGAATATTTAATTTGTGGCTCTGTAAGTGTGTATTATTTAAAAAATATAAATGAAAATATTTCATCAACAATTGTAAGTTGTGTGGTGGAGGTTTCACATGGACTGATATGTAACTTGCCTTTAAGTGAAGTTGCTCATGAATAGTTTAAAGTTAATAAAAAGAAATTACAAACTTAACTCAGTTAAAAACAAGTTCATCCATTTTTTTTTAATTATCAGCCAGATGATCAATAAGTGAGTTGAGTAGTGGTTGGCAAATTTATAATTATTTAATCCTAGATCGCTAACCATATGTCGATGTGACGAACACTGATCATTTTATTGCTGCTATTTTTAGGAATTTTATCTAATGTCATTAAACCCTCCTTGTATCTTTCATACATTATGTTTTATATCTATCCCGATAACGTAAATTTAACAAATTTATATTTTAAAAATGAGGAAAATGTTTTTTTTTACTATTATTTTTGTAACAAATAGTTATCCAAAAGTTTAATTATTGTGTTTTTATTAATTATATTTATGATTTATTAAACTTAACCTATTAAAAATTGTTAATTGTTCATAATATTTATAGCATTCGTCATACTGACGAATGGTTAGAAATAAAGGTGGATAAATAAGGTTAGTTATCTAGGGTTAAATAACTAACCATTTTGTAATAATTATTATTATATTCCTTTTTATTGATCACTTTTATATCTTATGTCAATTTGCACAGTAAATTGATGTGTCACATAAGGCATAGTTTAACATGTCTAAATGTCTTATGTGACACATACTTGACTATACATACGGACATTAGTCAATATTTAAGTATGTATGTGTTTGCTAATTGTATTAAAAAATAATTATTTGTTTAGTTTTTTTTTTAAATTATTATTATATTTTACATTGTGATTAAACAAAAATATATTAAATTATCTAATTATTTTAACCATAATACATTTGAACATATAAGTAGAGTTTCAAACAACAACAAAAAAATATGATTTTAAATTATGTCTTAAATTTAGAACATTTATGCCTGTATAGTATATTATAATGGTTAATATTTTATCAATAAATACTTTCCATAATATTTTTGGTAAAAAACACTAATAACAATTAAATATACAAAAATTAACCGTAAGGATAAAAGGGTGAAAAGAAAAACTTGTGATGGTCCATAGAAGAAATAATTGATCTAAATGAGCTGAATCAAAGTTGAGTAGTCAATGTTTGTTAATGTAAGATATTCTTGTTATCCTTTATCTAGTTAATCCAAAACTAAGCTCTTATTTGTCGACTATGACATACAAAAAAACAAACAAATTAATATTAGTATTATGTAAGGAACTTAAATAATGAATATAATAGATAAAAAGCATTATCAAAAATGTATTTAGATAGGCTCAAGTAAGAAAAACACTTGATATATATCAAATGTCATTCTTAAAATCATTGTACATAATATTGATATTTGGTGCACAATATATTTATTCCTTAAAGTTATACTTACAATATTTACAAAATGCAATGGCTAAGTATTTATCTAAAATAGCAACTTACACTAAATATTGTTCACACTGAATTTTTCCAATTAGATTATCTCCTTGAGGCTCAGGAACATTCCTACATCACCCACTATTGTTCCTTGTTGACTAGAACTAAAACACTAAATTACTTGTTAGTTATTGTTGTCATGTGTCATACCTTTAGGCTATATTCAGCATTTACAATAGTATATAATAATAGTATTGTAGCGAGCTATGACTACCTATCTAGATACCTATGTAAATAAATGCCTAATAAATACAAATTATACAATCATCATTGTAAATTATCTTAAAACACTTCCATCACTTCAACTAGAACTAGTTGAGCACGTTACAGTATTGTTCATTTTATTATTATTTTAATCGTCATGATCAACAATCGTGCACTCGTGCAAAAAGCAAGATGTTTTTTTGCTTAGTATGTAATGCTGTATTTACCAACATATATATGAAAACTGTATTTACGACTACATGTGGTATAATTTAATGATATTTTTTCAAGGGTGAACCTAGAAGTTGAAGCTAGATGCCCATTTTTTTCATTACTCGTAAAGTCGTAAACCGCCATGTAGAACTATTAGTGGAAATAGTATTTTCAGAAGTAATTTTTCCAAACAGAATAATCTCCTAAATGGCTTGGGTACATGCATATACCAGTTACTATATCTTGCTGACTAAAATTGAAAAAAAAAACAACTATATTAATTAAATTTTTTTGAAAATTGTATTAACTTAATGGCTCAATATCATATTAAAAATCAATGTAATAAAATAGTAACCAACCAACATTATTTATAGTCCCAACTTATAGTTTGTTCCAATATAATATAGCAAACATCCTGTGTTATAGTTGTGAACCTACTTGCGTGTACTTGTATGGTTTATTATTATCTATGCCTTATGGAGAAAAAAAAAATTACAATATAAACATGTAAACTTTTTAATATTATGAATAATTAGTAACTCCATCATCATTAACCATTAGTATAAAATTTAACAGTAAGGTCTATACACGATACTTAAGAATAAGTATTGCTTAAGTAAATTTTGGTTATTTCAAAAGTAAAAAATGTATGATAGTAACTAAAAGCAATGCTTAAAGTAGGTCTCGACGATCCTTAGTTTAAGTAATACTATTTCTTTTCTTAGGCCAAAGTCTCGTTTTTGAATCTCATTTGAGTCATAATTAGGTATAGCTTAAGCCAGTGTTTCTCAACCAGGGGGTCACGCAGGTCAAAAATAATAAAACGCTGATTTACAAAATGTACCTTTTTATTTAAATATTTAAGACTTTTTATTGAAAAAATTAAAATAATAATAATAATAAAATTATCCCGATAAGGATATAAACATAAAAACAAATAATTAGTGTGATCTTTGAATTTGTTTTAATGATAGGATATTTTGACTGTTTAAATTTTTACCTAACCTAAATGGAGGGGGGGGGGGGTCGCGAAGTGATTGACTATATTTTATACCTATTTTGGGGGTTGCGACACTAAAAAGGTTGAGAAACGATGGCTTAAGCAATACTTTTTTTTAAGCATAGCCTATGATATTGGCTCTAAACAATTACAAAATCTCAGGTGTTAGATACACATTTGACTGCAACTTTGTTAGATAAATAATTATTGTTTTAATGTATCTGTAAAGTTGTTTCAGATGTGTCACAACCAATAAGTAATACATTATAGGAATTTAAATACTATACAGAACTTACATGATTTGAGTTATGAAGGTTTGAATGTGATTGTTGTAGCTTGTAAACAGCATATAAAGTTTAACTTGGTTTTTGAAATGGTTTTAATTCTTTGGAAATACATTTTATCTAGAAATAATACACTGTTGTATAACATAACATTTACATATCTTATACGCAAGCAGGTTAGTAGCCAAAAACTATGTACGACTTACGAAAATCACATTTAAGGTGAACTTTGAAAAATTTCTAAATTTCTAATTTGTATACTGCACACGATAGTGAACATTTTGTTTAATTACGCAAAACCTACTTAAGAAGTAAAAAAAAATTAATAATAAATAAATATTAAAATGAATAAAAAATTTAAAAATATAAAAATATAGAAGTATAATTATTATTTATATATGAATTGAGCATAACCTCAATAAAGTGGTAACCGTCTAAAACCGAAACCATGGTTACACTAATTAATAATTCGTTATCATAATTTACAATCTATGATTATTTGACTAAGCAAATTTTGTATGGTTTTTTGGTTTTTTTATGGTTTATGAAAGCTATCTAATTAACTACTAGAAAATTCGTTACACTAACCATTTAAATAGAATCTCCATAAAATTCTCTATCGATAAACTTTAGATTTCCCCGTTTCTCGTTCTCTTATGTGGGATTAATCTCATTCACAAACAGACGACCACAAAAGTTCTGAATAGAGTACATACCTAATATTATAATATACATCTGCATTTACTAATTTACTATACGTTTATACCTATTGACCGGCGTTAGTAGATTTCAAGACATGTCATATTATAGTGTTATAACAAAATACATTTAATTATAATCATTTTCGAGACGTATACCTACATCATAAACTTTAATGATTGAAATATAAAGTTCATCAATTATATAAACAATTGCTCATGTTAAGTCTATACACTTAAATAGATTTATAATAGATGTGATTATCTGAATAGGTAACTTCTATAGAGGAAAACTACTGGCATAGAATGTTGTATGCTGCTGGCGTACTCGTATTTACCAAATGCGAACAAACGTATAAATATGTAATAGTTTTTAAAGTTCAATAAATCATTAATTATAAGTTGTAAATGACGTTCTCATAACATGATATTATACTTTTAAGTTGCCAAACTTTTCGATTAAAGCCCTTCTAAAACATACTCGCGGAGTCGGGGGTCCTCGACCCCCCCCCTAGCTGTATTTTGGAAAAGGTTTAGTTTTTGTACGACGTTTCTGAAACTCGAAATTTGTATAGTTTGGAGGTCGGTAATTAAATTCAGCGTTTTGTGTTGAGACCATAGGAGGCCGTTTTTCTCCGTATTTTGGGGCTTCAAAATTTCAAAATTTGAATTTGTCTGGGTTTTCGGCACAGACACTTAGATTTTGGGCGCTGCGAGCCGTTTTTGTAGGCTGATATTATAGAGGACTTTGCGCCGTATCGATGGGTACCAAGATCGAGGTAATCTGACTTTTGGTTCGAAAGTAACGAAAGTCGAGATTCTGGTTTTCTGATGTACGACGATTCAAAAAGGCTCTATAGTTGAAGTACGTACGACTATTATTTCGCCTTTAATCGGAGTAGCAAAAAGTTGAAAAACGCATTAAGTGGATTATTCGTATAACCAGACGTTTCCTTATGGTAAACGTCTATATAACGTTTTTAGTAATAATTATTTTGAACTTTTTTTTCGCATTTATCTTAGTAAGTTTATAGCTCATTATTAATTAATGTAAATCGATAGGTATATCGGATATATAAATAAAATATTAAAACCTATAAAATAATAGGGCAATTCACTCTAATATATATATATTTTAGCTAACAACACAAAATCGGATGTACATTTTGAAGTACTAGCTCATTCAATATGGATTGTATCGTCTTTAAATCTTCAAGGTTCAATGCAGTGACACCTCTTGATCAAATTTCTGTTCTTAAAAAACCCACGAATCGTATTTAAGTTTGAGAAATTGGCAAATCAAAATTTCCCGCCAATTTTGTTTTTGAAAAATTTAAATTTTGATCACAACATTTACCCCCTTAACAATTGAGTTAATAAACTTTTAAATACTGGGAACTGGTCTAGGGACGCTTCTGCTTCGATCCTTTAAGGTTTCATAAAGATAGACTTTTATTGAACGATTTATGTTTTTAGATATGATTTTCAAATTCGTATTATATCGAAAACCTAAATCATTCAATATAAGTCCTATCGTTATGAAACCTGAAAAATTATGTTTTGTTTGAGTAGCCACACAATTCTAAGTATACTCCTTAAATCTTATCTGTAACCGGTTAACTTATGGTCGTTGACGATTTAAGGTTTAAACGGTGAAAGTATAGTCTTACGTTAATTGTATTCTTTCAATCTGATCTGTAATCGGTTAATTTATGGTCTTTGAAGTTTGAAAGTCTAAACAGTAAAGGTAGCGATATCGACGTTTAGAGAGCCAAACTGTAACCGGTTAATTTATGGTCTTTTGGTAACTCTAGTGTCGATAGAGGTATATCACTGAAAAGTGCATATACGACAATAGTACCTAATTGTAATTTCTGTGGTTTAACCTTCCGATACATTTTCTTACTTACTTAAATATAACCATTTTCTAAATAAAATATGCTTTACTAATGTACCAACTATATTATGTCTGATGAAACAATAATTCGATAATTTTATAAACTCATGTGTAATTTTTTTTATACCTATCTAAGAATTTAGTTTGTTTTCAGGTCTCTAATACTCTACTTAACTATTTCACTTTCAACTTTAGTTTAGATTTTTTGATCACTTTATATTAAAATATTTTTAAAGTACAATAATAATTTATTATAAGTATCACACCATCAGATGTATAATAACACTGAAACACCCGCACTGTATATTAGACTATAAAAATAGCCTATGCAATGCTTAAGGTGTATGAACAACACAATGGATTGAAAGTACTGTTTTTTTTTTTTAAATACATTCCTTTGAATGAAACATATCAAGTGCTGATTTTTCTTTTAAATTATATAATACTTTACAAGTTATATAAAATAGGCAACTGAGTAAAATAAACTTACAAATAACATGGTATTCATTACATTTAATAATTTATTTATTTAAAATAACAAAATATTTAAAACTACTGCAGGACAATTCATTAGGGATAATGGATAAAACTAATTTAAAACAAGTGATATGCTATTTTAAGCTTATTAAAATATATTTTAAATTGTTTTAAGGTATAATAACAATATTGCTCCTTATGGTACCGCACGACAAACATAAGGACAATTTACTGATCCTATTAAAAAAACAAAACAATCATATTAATTAATTTACAAAATATAAATAAAATTTAAAATATTTTTATCCGTGGATATGGTCCGATTATGCCTTGTACGTATCCATCATTGTGGTGTCCGGCTCTTCTCAAAAATCCTGCGAGGTCCTCATCTCGGTTAAGTTGTTGCACATGGCCTGCTAAGACAGTGGTAGTATTCTCTCGTTCCCTTCTTGATGCTCCATCTCTAATCTGAAATGTTATCAAGTTTAAAAAAAATAATCTAATGATATAACATAAAATAGTGATTGTGTGACATAAATGTAGCAGGCTACTCAATATTTTCCACTTGAAAGACAATTTATGAATTATAAATATGTACCTATTAATAAGTAAAAACATTTTATTCGTTTCTATCAAGATAACCAAAGCTTAAGAAAAAAATATCTGTAACTAGCCCAAAAAACAATTTATGTATGTAAAAAATAATAATAATAATCACCCTGAGGTTTCTTCTGGCTTGGTCAAATTCAACAAAATACTGATTTTCAAAGACAGTCAGTTTCTCTGTAAGCAAAGTTATTGATTAGTAGGAAATAAAATATAAATGATTGTAATATTTGATATATATATATGTTAGAGCAAGACAGTAAAAATTATACCATAACTAGAAACAAAAATTAAATATTTTAACTAAAAATCAAATTTTAAAACAACATATTTACTTACTTCTCTGACCATTAACTCCTTCTTGTTAGGTGGATTACACATGACATAAATGAGAAATATACAATCACAAACATATAGGACAAGGATGCAACATGAACCAACATATCCTGAAAGTACTACACCTTATTAGGTTAAACATGAAACATATAATAATACATATTATATGATACTTACTTATAACAACAAACATATAACACAAGGATGCAACATTTAAAACCCAACACACCATGTACTGCAAAAACTCACGAATAAAATTCCATATATTAGGGTGTCTGTGCATTTGAGTTAAAAGTGTAGCGTGGAAAGACTCCAAGTAGTTGTTGGTTCTGTATTCTTCTCCAAAAACACTAATTAGACCTGGACCGACCTGTAACAACCAAAAATACTCCACATACCCAATTAAAAAGTTTCTCATACCTTGTTCAACTTCAGGAAATTGTCTCGTGTAGTCCAGGATAGCACTGAAACCATCGGCCATGGAAAATGAACAGCGTGAGTCATTTCTGGTAGCGGGTAAGTGAGGTAATGCCAAAACCTAAAAGTACAATGGAGTATTGAACAGAAATACAATTGAATACAGATATTAAACTTAGATTTACCATTCTGAGAACGCGAGCTGCTACCGGGTTTGTACGGATCAAATCCAAAACACTGTTCATCTTTCGGTGACAATACCGTACAATTGACTAGAAAAAAAACTTTTATTTTTTTTTTTGTTTTATAATTATCACTTAGTGCTTATACCTGGGTAAAATGAAACGAACAGCATCTTAATTGGCTTTCTGGAAATGATTGTTGAACGGCTGACATCAGAGCTTTTTCATAATCTGTAATAAAACAAACACGTTGATAATTTAAAGGTAAAATATTTCGTACAATATTAAACAGAGCTGCATAAACTTCTTCAGTCATACTCCCCAGAAGAGCATAGACCATTGGAAAGGACTAGAAAAAAATAAAAAAAATAAGTGAGAAATAAAGTAAGATAAAAGAATTTAGACTATACATAAATAATATCAATTATTCAACACTTACAACACTTTTAAAAACAACCTGGATAGTAAGGAAACATTTTAAATCTGCTGGAACACGAGGCACAGTCTTGAACGTCCCATCAATCCCAACCAACGTCACTGTAGCCAATTCTTCTCTGTATTTGTCAATTGCATCCATGTTCGCGAAGATCACACCAACACCCCTTCCATCGAGACTAATGCTTGTTGAAAGAACCTGATAATAATATTTAAAATAAAATGTATAATAATTTGGAACATTTTACCTAAAAATAATTCAATACAATACATTATTCGATTTGTAATAACTAAAAAAACAATTTTCCTATTTCAATGTTAAAATAAACAACAAAAAATTTGGTTACTATATTTCATATTGATATTAATATTAAAATAGTGAATAATTCTCAGTAAAGTAACAATTACATACTATGAGAAACCATGTGTAAATCAAACAATTTATGCTTAAGTTACTTAACTAATGTACTGATGTGAGAATTATGTCAAATGTATAATAATTTATAATAGATTATTATGTATATTAAATTATTTTATTAACAGACAATATCCTTTAATAGCAATATTTTATAATTTGATAATAAATAGAGATTAAATAAAATTCATACAAGAAAAATAAAAACACAAATAAATGTGTCCATAAAATATTCTAATACATTCATAAAAATCTACCCAGAGTAGATAAATTACTTATGTAATTACTTATGTAAAATTAACTTATGTAAGTAATATGTACATTTTTATCGGTACTTATTATTTAAAATTGAATACATTAATATAAGATTTACTTATAAGTTATATTATTACCATATGTGACTAATTATATAATAGCTTATTAACAAAGAACAAACAACTATATTTACCTAGATGGGGGATTTTGAACTGTAGAAGCGTAAATGGCATTACGTGCTTCATTCAGTGCAACTGCAAGTTGCCCAATGTCAAGGGGTTGTCCTGGAAATCTTCGACGTCTGTGTAGTTGGGAGCTGCTTCTGGATGGCTAACAAAACCAAAAAAAACAGTTAATAATTGACTTAAAATATATTATTTTGCATTGCTCATTATTTATAGGGTAACTAATTTTACTAATTCCAACAAGTAACAAATAATAATTTAGAATAAACAGATAAGTTTTAAAACGACTCACTTGATAATTTCATTATTGTATAAAGTTCTTATAAATGAGGTTGTAACTGCTGGATCAATTCCCCTTTCACCAATGGTTTCTCTCAAAAATCGCACATTCAGGTCAAACACTCCGGGCTGGTGATCGTGGTAGTACCCTAGATAAATTCTATTGTCATTCAAATTTGTACCTACAGTTACAGTGGAAGGGCAGTACTGGTTCCGTTTCTTCTGTCGTTCACATACTAAATACCTATAAAATATAAATACATAATATTATCATTACTCAAATAGGTAGGTAATTATTTTGGATTAACTATTATACATACACGCGGTGTCCTCGGACTTGTCATTTGTAATACTTGAATCCCAAGTTGTCAACATATATCCTTGATCTGTTATGAACTCCAGGAATCAAAGTATATGTTTCCGGCACTCCGACAATTTGTTCCTCTTCCTCTTCTTCTTCCAATACCTCAACTTCTTCGACTACTTCTTCTTCATGCACTATATGATCATCTTCATATACAACTGGCAGGAAGTAGTCGTGGTCCACCAAATGATCTGGGAGAGCAATTATTTCCTCGTTGTTCATCATTATTAATATAAAACTAGAATGAGTACACAAAAAATTCAAAAAAAAAAAAGAGTAGTTATATTTATAGTAATTAGTTATTGCAAAAATAAAACAAAAAAAATTAAACACAAAAATAAAATGTACTGAACAAGTAACAACCTAACACACTAACAAAGTTATGATCAAAATTTTATATGTAAGTGGTATAACCTATGGTCAAACTTTTAGATCGACGTGCGATAGCACGAACAGAGTCGGCGGTATAAACTATGTTCAAACTTTTAAACGACAATAAAATGCGTAAATGGCAAATAATGGCAAATAATGGCAAAAAGAGCAGAGTTCACAAAAATGAGAAAACCTCAAGAGAGATGTGCTAAGTCCAAAGGCTGTAGAGCGAGTTGTCGTTAATCGTTCGTAATTCGTAGCTCGTATATTGTGAATCGTGATGGTGGGAGCTGACTAGATGGGAAACTGGAAAAAAACGTCTCGCAAAAACCGTTACAAAACACAACAATAAAATGTAAAAACGCGGGAATTATTAAATACATAATTGAATATTATGTATTTCAAGACGGCGCATTTAGGAATACTAAATTTTGAATTGAAAATTTGAACTCATTTGGCGGTTGGCAAGGTTGGGTTATCTTTTTCTTTTTCTCTTTTTTTTTTCCACCATGAAATTTCGGGACAAGTACCCCAATCCCACTTACAACCACGATTTAAGATAGTATGGACTACGGTATAATGGTTTATTCGACGACCATCAATATGAATCTAGCAATCAGCTGTTTTTAATAGTATAGCGCTTTTGGTGGAGATAATGAAGACTATGCAGACGACTTTTACCCACCTCAAACTGTATATTTAAACCTAACATGGCAGAACTGATATATAAATATAATAATGCAGTTAAACATATTAATTATCATTTGATATTTTACTATGTTAATATAATTTAATAATCAATTATAATGCTATAATTTTGGTTTTTTTTTATATTATAATAATAAAAATGGCATGTTGTGTACCTTTATTTCCTTATAAGGATTTAAAAAAACTAGTTTGTTTGGTGTTCCTAAAATTCCTCCTTTAAGGGATGAGTGGGAAAAAGTTTTAGATGTTTTAAAACTAATTCTAAAGTATGCCGTTACCACTTCAAGAAAGAGGATGTAGTTGATACTTGGGAATCTGGTGTAGGTTTTAGGAAGTATACAGTACGTAAAATAATATTATTTATTAATATTATAGAATATTCATACAAAATTATATTTTTCAGATATGTTTGAAAAAGCCCAGACTTGTTAAAGATGCGATTCCTATTATTTTGGATTTGTTGTTTGCAGCATCTAATGTAATTATCCATAGCACTAAAATTATCGTGGAATTATCACGTAATAACGTGGAATATTTCATTATTAATTACATTATAATATTAATATAAAATAATAATGTAGCAATGTCTTACGGAACTCATCTTTGATGTTACTGTACACAGGTACATGTACAAGATGATTTAAATCTAACCAAAATATTACAAAAAAGTATATAATTATTATTAAATATTTTTGTTAACTTTATTATTTGTGTTCTTGGATATTGTTTGTATTAAAACTATTGTAATTACTTGCTAACTTGCGTCATCAAGGCACATATTACACCGATACCATTAATATGTCGTATCCGTATGATTTAAACAGTCACGAGAATTACGAGTCTACGACACTATTTTGCTCACATGGAGCGCTGCAATAGTAAAAAAAGTAAGATTCACTGTAATGGCTTTCTTATCACAAGTCGATGGGCACCATACTATCTTAAATCGTGCTTACAACGGGACAAATGACTAATGATAATAATTGATAATAGATAAATCTATGATAATAGATAAATCTATGATAATAGATAAATCTATGATAATAGATAGTTCGCCTTCACGTGAGCACTCTGCTGTCGGCTACCTGATACAGTCGCTGTTTCATGTTTTATGACGTTTTTTAGTGTGTCGCGTCGGCCGTTTGCGGTTAGTCGATTTATCTGGAGTCATAACTCGTAAATCATAATGGAAGCGGAATTCCAATTCACCGTGGGTAAGTGACAATTAGTGTTAATTTAGTTAGGTACACTAATCGTACGTTTAAGTGCATGCGTCGGTTTGGTAAATATGCTGCTGATTCACACCGTTCAATTGCTTGGCTGGGTGATCTATTCTCGATAACTACGCAACGAAAAAGAACGAGCAAAATGTACGTAATCTGCCATTTTTACGTTATGTTTCAAAATTTCGTAATGAAATGTCTACCTACGTAAACATGACAAAAACATGTTTGTAAATATTCGTAATCGACGTTCGTCAACATCTATTCTGTACGTAACGAATTGATCGTTTCGTATTGATTTCCGTACCATTTGTTATCATATTTCTTTCTTTTATAATTTTTGTTTATTGGTTTATTACGTAATTTGCGTTTATGAAAGTTTTTGTTTCCATATTAAATATTTAATTCGAAACATAAACCATATTCCTTAAGTATATTACTATATTATATCGTTAATATATTAATATACGATATTACTATTTATTATTTTCGGGACTTGGGAAAAATAGCTCTTGAAGAAATTGTGTACTTAGAAGTCTTGAGAGCATTAGAGGAAGCTGAAATTAAAGCTGTAGGGAATCGGCCCAGGCAATATTATAATGCCCAAAATTTTATGGAAGGTTAAATTACATAGAAAATATAAATTAGGTATAAAATGCATAGAATTTTGTTTCTTATTCCTAAATTGTAATGGCTAATGTTTTATTCTTAATTAGGTGACAATGTGTTAGCCTATGATAAGGGTTTGTTGTACGAGGCAAAAGTTTTAAGGCGGCGCAAGACAGACATTTGTGGAGACATTGAATATTTTATTCATTTCAAAGGCTTCAATTCAAAATGGGATCAATGGATTGATTATGGTGAAGTGTTGGAGATTAACGACACTAATGTGGGACACAAGAAGAGGCTAATAGATAGACTGTAAGTAATTGATTAATTATTACTACTCATCACTTATCACCAGGGCTCGTAAGTTCATGCACTAAAAAATGCATAAATTAGCATGCATTCATGCACTAAAAATTGGTAAAATATGCACTAAAAAGTTCGAAAATATTCATTTATATGCCCTAACAATTATTAAATGATGTACTCAAAATATCCATTATGTAAAAAATAAAAACCATGAGCAAATTTTAAGATAATAAGAATATCCATTAATTTTAAAAGTATTTTATTCGTTTTAATTTTTAAATATTTTAATAAATAAAAAATAAAATTAATAGTTGTGCTCGTTTAAAACTTTGTCATATTCTTAAGTTCATCTTTAATTCATTTTTATCCAGCACCTTCAATGAAAATATTTAGAATGAAATATTTTAGTATAATATTTATAAAAATTATATTTATTTTAGAAATTACACTATATAATTAATGTTTTCTTTATATTTTCCAACTTAAAAGATCGGCGATTGTCTAACAATAAGTTTTTGAGCGTGGAAAAGGATCTTTCAACATCTGCTGAAGTAAGGGGTGCATATTTATAGTACGTTTTCTTCGACTAGTTTTGTTTCGACGAAAAACAATCGTAGCGATAAAATTGTTTCAGCGGTACTGCGTAGAACAGATAAAATCTATTTAGGTAGTCATGCTGGATAAAAAAATTAAAACAAACACTATAATTTTGTTAACGGGAAAGTAAATAAAAACAAGAAACTTTTCAAATATTTGTCTAAAAAATATTTATATGAAATAATATGCACTAACGACTGTAAAAAATCAACTATATGCCAAATATGCCTTAACACCCAAATCATGCAAAAACATGCACTATCAAACTTCATATTATTATTACTATTGGTATGAAATGGATTTGTATCTCAGTTAGCATGTTTTCCTGTGTAGCAAAAAAAACATGCAGATGCATGAACTTACAGCCCTGTTTATCACCATTTATTTATAATTATGTAATTTAGAAAATATTCCAAAAAATCAAAAAAAATTCAAATATCCAAACAAACAAATTCTTCTAAGAATTCTTCGCCAAAACTTGTATTGAAAAAAAATGGTTATGTCTCTAATATTATCTCTAACACCATTCCACATTCAAAGGTATTACAAATAGTGTTAAAAATTAGTTAAGAATTTGAAGCATCTATTTCAATTTAATTCTTATTTTAGCTTCTTGCTGACAAATTACGCAATATTGTTGTACCACACATTTTAAGGAAAGCAATGTTTTTGGATTTTGTAATGAACAACACATTCCAAAAGGTACGATACATTTTATTTTTATATATAATTTTTATGATCATTGTAATATTGATTGCTTGGTTTTAGTTATTAAAATTTCCAGAGAAACATTTTTTGTCAGAAATTTTGTATGCCTTTACTCAATCATCTTATTTTGTTGATGATAGCCAAAAGTAATTATTTAATAACTAAATAAATTTATTATTAATAAATATTTTATACAATATTTTTTTTCAGGAAAACTTCAACGATGTTATGTGTTACTTTAATGCAATATTTTAATTCTACTGTTCACACATGTGTATTATACAACAACGAGAAAAGATACAGAATATATGATAAGGTAATAACAAAAAATCAATCATGTAAAATAAAGCTTATTGTAATAGAAGGTCATAATTTAATAATTTCCGTTTTTAAATATTTAACATTCTAAGAACTTCAGAATCAGATGAATGTACTGATTTTACAATGTTATTTATTTTATTTATTTATTTATTTTTGTTTGTATATACGTACCATAGTCAGAAAAATATTTTGATCTTAAATTGAGATGGTTTCTAGTTGGACCTAGTTTATTTTAAAGAGGTAAAAATTGAAATCGCCTGTAATTTTGAGCTACTTATAGATAATTTAAATGTTTTACTTGTTTTAGTTTGTTTATGATTTAAATATGATAAAATTACTTATTATTGGTTAACAAAACTTGAAAATTCAAGACAAGGTTCTTCATAAATTGTTTTTACCACATGAAAAATATGTGATCTCTAATCACTATTTGTTTATAATCGTTTAAATTTTTACAATGTGTACACCATTAAGTAGGTCACTATGGATGTATTTCATTTTAGGATCATTTTCAAATGTAAATTTTCAATTCATCGTTTACTTATAAATAATAATATAAATAAAATCTTACTTTGTGCCCTATATAATAATCTTACCTTAACATTTTAAAATACGTCGATTCTCTCTAATATTTAAACTAACAGCACAATATTGAAAAGGTGAAAAAAAATTTGCTTTGTTGCCGTACATTTGTAAGACTGAGAACGATTCAGAACCGAGAAAATAACATAAATTGTATAGGTTTTGGTTGATACACAAATTGTTTAAACAATACATTCATTGTCCAGAAACAAAAATGTGTAGTTCCCTTCAAAAACAAACTCGCGGCTGATACCATATGCTGCTATTCCTTATCAGAAGTTTTCATTTGGTTATAAATAAAAATGTTTTATTAGACACTTTTATTGTACACTTGCATTTGCCTCCTCTTGTACCTCAAACCAATCAATGCATTTTGATAACATTAATTCTACTTCTGCGTGGCTAGTTGATGGTTTTAAGTCAAGCACTGAATCTTCGACGTCATCATCAACTTCATCAATGGTAGTGGCATTAAAAATAATTTGATCATCGTTTAAAATTTCAAATCCTCCATCCTGTTTATCACTTTCTAACCAACCCGTTACTTCTTTCGTTGATAATATTTCACTATTCAGTCCATTACAAAGTTGTACAATTTTTTCTACACTAACAGTATCCGATTCTTCAGATTCAAACGGTGTTATTTCAGGCCATAGTTTATTCAACCCATTCTTTAGGTTTGGTATAGTCAGATCAGCCTCTGCACTGGCAACATTGAAAATAGCATCTTTTATGTTGTAATTTTTCCAAAATTTTTTGATGCCTATAGCATCCTCAGATTGATATTATAAACTATTTTTATACGCATGATAGTTGCGGCGTTAGGTACCGCGACGACTTTATCGCGATCGCATCATTAACTTTTTTTTGACGGTAACTGATGACGGATAACAGAAACTGACAGTAAATCAAGTGACGGTTAATCGAGTTTCTACTGTATTTGAATTCTATTAACAATTTAGCAATATTCACTACAACTACAATGAAAGAGAAATAACAAGCTTAATTGCAAATCTCATTACATACATATCACTAGGAGTGCATGAAATCACCTGTTATATTATAGGAGAATAGAAGTAGCCTTACTGCAATATTAAATACAACATTTGTGTTCTAAAATTATGAAGTTTTTAATTTCGTTAAATAGGTAAATACAGTTTTTTTTTTTAATAATTATGTATTTTATATTTTCTGTCTTAGGGCGTTGAATATTTTCAGCAAAGAAAAAAAAATCAACCAAACATAACCTATATTTTTGAAAATAACCTAAATCCCAAAAAAATCTGGTGTTATGTGTATGGTCCCATATATCTATTGAGATTCCTTGGTATGTATCAAATAAAAATTCTTTATTTAATATATAATCTTAAGGACTTTTTTAGCAGCAGTTGTCAAACTGTAGCCTTGTAAGCAGTCACTAATCGTGAAACGACATGGCACAACCGACCACTATCTCTTTTAGTATTTTTAATATTAAAAAAAAACTTAACGTTGTATAGAAAATCATTATTAATTATACATCAAAATTAAAATGTTTAGATTTTATGTTTATAATCACCTTATAAAGTGAGCAACTTTTTACACTTAAAGATAGGCAGTTATATCAATGATATCAATTATATCACACGGATATTCTGAATACATTAACATCTCCTTAAATAATATTTTTTATACATTAAATCATTTTTAATAGTTCTGATTACAATATTTTAATATTAAAAAGTAAAATGAAGAAAACATTTTTTGTGTTGTGTGCTTCTTTTAGTAACATTCAATAAAATTAATGAAAATATTTCACAACACATTTTATCATTAGAACTTTTCACATTAATTGTTTTTCAGCTAATTTACCAATAATTTTGATATCAAACTCGTGGCATCCTGAATGTGATTTAGATATCTTTGTTCTTCACATTAAAGAATTGTTCCGGTAAGTTATTATTTTAAGATTCTAATATTATATATTATTAAAAATCTATAATTTTGGTTTTGTTATATATTTTGTAAAAAATTTAATTGTATTTCTGGGGCCCATTAAATTCTATACCAATAGTTTCAAAAAAACCGGTATGTCCGTATAAATCATGCAGCATTGTACACGTCTTATTCTCTTGTTATCTTGATAGGTGCTTAAATAAATGTAAAATTGATCTTTAAAAGATTAGCAACTAATTACATTTTTTTTTTTTTCATATTTAATAGCTGTACATTTTCTAATAAAGTAAATTTAAATGCTCATTCATAAGAGTATATTATATAATTTTTTTTAAATTATTATCAATTATTTTTGCATATATTTGTTGAACAATTAAGTAATAATATATTTTAAGGCAATAATTGTGGTCATTAATAACGGAGCTTTAGTTTTACCTAGTTATACAGTCAATAAAATGTTTTTTTCTTAATAGGTACCTAATTATAACATAAATATAGCACATTGAAATGATTATAAAAAATATATTTTGTTTTTCAGGTTTTTGGAGAATAATTATGATACTTATTTCACTGTCAATGATTACATAGATGTTTAATAAAATGTATAAGAAATATGTTTATAATTTAGTATATAAGAAAATAGAAATAGGTACATTGTGAACTACATAAATTAGTCTAAAGGTTTATAATATTGAGGTATATTGTTTTTTTTTTTATTAAATTTGAAACATGTATTTTAAAACATATGTTATACATAAAATATGATTAAGATAATTTTTAGTAATTCATACATATTGGTAGTTACTAATAATAATAAAGATTTTCATTTAATTTGTTATAAAAATTTATTTGTATTGTCATACTATTATTTATGATAAAATATGTTAAGGTAGTACTTTTTCCCTGCAGCACCATGCCTTATAACTATGTCTAGACTGGTTGTTGACTTGATACATTGTATCCAGAAGTTGGGGGAATCTTAACTGAAAAAAACAAAAGAAAAACATAGAAGACATTTTTTTGCTGTCACATAACTACATAAGTGAATCTAGAAAAATACTGTAATTTTTTAGTTATAATTTTCTAGTAGCATATGACTCTGGTAAAAAGGTTTTGGATTTAAATAATGATAAAAATATTAGGACCAATAACACCATAGGTATGAGATATCTGGTGTTCAAACCAATACACTAATTGTTTATTGTATATAAATATTTCGAAAAGGGTCAAGTTAATTTTAGAAAATTAAAAGAGATTATTGGTGTAAACCAATTGTCAAATACTGAAGATACTGAATAATGTGGATGTTGTGTACCAGACCGATTGTCGCGATGCATTGCTAAGATTGTTCTTTGTGTGTCTTTTTTACGGAAATGTATTGTCACCCAGTGAGTTGGGTACATATGATTTTTAACTCTAAAGTTTCAAAGTTATACCCAGTTTATCGTTTTTACTTAATGAAACTTTTGTGGTATCAAAGGCCATTTACAATATAATCTCTTCAAAACTTAGTTAAATATTTTTTATTTATAACCTTAAGAAAATTTTGAGTTTTATTATTTTTTTTTTAAAATTATTGTCGATATATAATTTATCGATGCTCAACACATCTTGGGCTCAACTGTGTGGTAGACAGAGTCAACACAAGCAGAGGGACTTCCATACCGTAAAGCAGTTAGGAGTCTGTTGTACTTGAGTTAAATAACGAGACCCAATAAAACATTTGCTCTTAATTTGGTCAGTACATGAGGAGTAAAGATCAACTACCAGACATCATGACAAAACCAATTCCAAGGAAACAATTTGAGTACCTCAGAGAAAAACTAGGGATTAAAAATTACTTAATTGTATAACTGAATTAGAATTTAAGAGGGAGTGATGAAAAATTAAATTATAATTTAGTTTTCACCCTGTAGATTGTATACAATTAGTAATATTATCATACTGTAGATTAGCTGTATAGTTTATTTAATAAAATAACTATTGAACATTTAACTTAAGATGATATCAATGCAATATTTGTTTCTGTCTCAGACCCACGCGCTTTCACATAACATTTTTTTTATGATTTATTTTTGATTAATTTTGAGTACAAAATTTAAAACTAGGGCCAGCCCTAACCTGGGTAAGTGCCTATATGAAATTCTACAAAATTCATTTTTTAATTATACCCATATTTTTTATTAGTTAACTCTAAGTCAAATGATTTTACTATGTTGAACAAGTCTTCCGAAGAACAAAGGTAACCAATTATTGTTGTTATTCCTCATGATGATAATAATAATAAGAAAATTGACATTTGCATAAAATTAATTTAATTTTTTAAAATTAAAACTGCATTTACTCTATAGAAATCACACCAATCAAACTTGGAGTTTCAAAATGTTTGAGTTATCCTGCAATGGTTATACCTATTGAAGAAAGTAATACAAATTCTCTCAAAAACTCTGGTAAGTTTCCAATCATAATCTTTGACGAACTAAAATATAAAAGTTTATCTATGGATAGAAAATTTAAAACAAGGTTCCGCGTAAATAGGTTGTGTATAAATTATTTCATTCACAATAATATCATCAAATACATTTAGTAATATCATAGGCTGACTGACTGTCTTTGATCAGAATCGTTTTTCTTATATAATGATTATATAAGTACTAAGTAGTACCTATTTAATTGATTATATAAATATAATGAGTAAAAATCAATAAAAAAATAAAAAAAATATTGGATATAATATTACATACTCATAGGGGTAACATATAACTATTTACTTGTAATCACACAAATACATACATACTCATTAACAACGCAGCACAGCTTTCACAATTCTTGATAGACACTTAATAACGTCAAATCGGCATACCCATTCACATAGAAACACATTAATACATTGTAATACAAACAAATCAATAGAACAATATTTACAAACATGAATGTATAATTAAATTAAATGTACGTGTTGAATATATCACAAATATATTTAAATATGAATATCTAATACATTTTAAATAAGAACATACATTTATTCGTTGGACTTGTAACAAATATAATTGAACAGAATTAATACATTTAAATAAAAACATACATTTGTTTGTTGAGCTTGTGACAAATATAACTATCGCCTATCGGATCCGATTTACAATCTTATTTATTTTAATTGGGTACTTACATTTATTATACATGTTTTACATATTAAATTTATAGCATTATCAACAGCAACTGAATGGCTGGTCCATTGAACAGGGTTATAACGATTGAGCTGCAATTCATCCCATGTTGGTCCAACAAGTGACAGCTGGAGAAAGTTTTTGATTGTATATTGATGTGTTATTTACATTAACCCTGATATTACCTGGTTGACCAAAATTGTGGGTAGAAGTCTTAGATGTGAATAATGTGCTTGATTTTAATTGCCTTAAACTTTAATTGGTTTTAACTAAATTGCATTGTACTTATAACTTGAGTCTCAAAAAAAACTAAGCTATTTTTTTTTGGTTTATTCAGTTTTTGATTGTATATGATAAGTGATAGCGCCACGCGCATACAGCAGCCGTACCGATTTGAAGTTGTGAACATTTTGGTAGGCGAGTGCACCTAACTTCAGCCCGTGCGCCAACAATACGCATGAAATCCTAGATATCGGGATGTTTTCCAATCTGCGTCTTCAGTGTGGCATGAAAAGACTCGACAGAATTGTTAGTTTGAACCTCTGACCTAAAATATATTACAACAAATTACAATCAACTGTGTATGATATTTTGTAATAATTCTAACCCAAAGACACTTATGTTTGCAGCAGTTATTTGTGTAAATCAAAAATCTTGGATGTAGCCTATTAAAAATGCATGTAGACGTTCCGGAATAATTGGTTGTTGGTTGACATAATCTATAATTATTTGAATACCATCATGCTGAAGCTTTGTATGAGGCAAAACAATCCTTACTGCATACATCAAACCTCATTCATAATCTGTGATGATGGTAAAATCTGTTGTACAACTCTAAAGAAGGTCTCGTATGTGGAATGTGTCATTCTTGTAGTGAATGCATACACCATTGGAAATAACTGGGTAAAAAAAATCATATTAATTGTTCATATAATTTATAGTTTAAAAATAATAACTTACCACATTTCTGAAAAGTAAGCAGGCAGCCTTTTTCGAAATCAGGAGGATTTCTTGGCACGGTTTTAAAAGTCCCATCTACTCCTGCGATGGTAATTGATTGGAGTAGTTCTCCACTATATTTTACAATGTTATCTGTATTAGCAAATACTACTTCAACTTGTTCTCTATCTAACATCAATGGACAACCATGTTGAAAAAAATCTAAATAAAATAATAAATAATAGTAAGTAAATAATAAATAAAATATTTGAAATTTATTTAATGAACCTTGAAAAAGGGCGCTGCAAGGTTGAAATATAATATGATGTTGATGTTGTTGGTTCATTTAGAATATGTGCTAACTGTTCAATGGTAGTTAGATTTTTTGGACGACGACGATGTCGCATTTAATTCAGACAAAACTGGGACAGTAAATGTGTAAATGATTTTTACAAAATACATATCTATATCTCATTAAAATAATAAATAAATAATATTATAATACATAATAAGTAAGCAATGAATCATTTATATTTCATGAACTATTTGCTTAAATTTATAAACTTACGTTTTATTGTTCCTTGCACCAATTTTATAATACCTATAAAACAAGTTATCCATAAATACTACTGAATTAATTCTAACACCATGTATGACTGTAAATGTTTCAGCTCGCTGACACTATATTTGCCTGTTGACCTAGAACAAAAATAATATTTTATATTAATTGAATTATCATATAAAATTCATATTGGTATCCTACAGAACTAACAACATCAATAATTCATATAAAATACCATTGTTATCTTCTTCCTCCTCTTCATCAATAACACTTTCTTCTTCCTTCTCTTCTTCAAAACCTTCGAAATCCATCAATTCTTTATATTGTTCATTATCTGAATCAAAACCAAAATGTTCATCAGTGTAACGTTCTCAACTCGTTCCAGTTGAAATGATAAAGGTGTTGAAATAATTTTAAGATGATAATTGTATAATTTGTATTTAATCACATTTAATAAATGTGTAGAATAGAAATGAAAAAAAATTTTAAATTTTTAACTAAAAAATAATTTACAAAATTAGAAAAATTCCTCACGACTGTAAATAACACTAACAGGTACAAAATACTTTGAAAATATTACCATGTATGGAAAATGATAATATAAACATTTGGTGAAAATTTAAAATTTCGTCATTTTTTTTTTGAGTTACAAAACATTGGTTTATGCGAAAACATGACAAAATATCACTAAAATATCCAAAAAATTACCATTAGATATAAATTAAATATAATTTAGTCAGTAATTCAAACTTTTAAATGTTATCTATTATTTTTAATCTTATAATAAAGAGTTTGAATTTTTATACTTAAGTTTATAAGTAACCAGTGGAATCATTTTGGTTTTTGATCGGAAGAAGAATAGCAATACGTTGACCATTCAATATAACTGAAAAATCTAATTTTCACTTATATTTTTATCTCACATAATAATGTACATGAATTATCATAAACATAAGTAGTCTAATTTAGTTACAAAAATGATGAATGGAGCCAACAAATATGTTTACTATTACTAACTAGAAGTTACTATATTCTACATTTAAAATTTTTCTTTTTTTTAATTTTACCTATAGAAATCTGGGCTACAATTGTCTCTTGTAATAGTTCAGCCCACAAGTTGTGAACATAAACTTGTCTTCTCATTCCTTGACCTGAAAGTTAAAAGAAACATTAAAAATGTATAGGCTAAAAGGATACCACAATTGTGTATTCTTGTCTTACAAACGAACTACATACCAAATTTTCCTCTCACAATAATCCATTTTACTTTGTTAGCTTTAAAATTAGAGTAAATTTGACTTAATAGGTAAGATGCAAGGGACCTCAGAGGCTTTTATTGAAATTTTAATTAAAACACAAGTTATGAGCATTTTAAAATTATCATAAATGTTTTCAAAATTAAAATATCTTTATGATATATCAGAGATGCGCTAGAACTTAAATAACAATTTTACTTTTCAATTGTATAATACGTCAATTGACTCTAATTTTAAAATAGGTATTGAAAATATACATTTTGCTATGTTTTACACATTTGTAGGATGGAGCCAACATCTGTGTGTTGGCATTCACTTAAATTAATAATAATAAATACCAATTATGATATAGAATTTGACTTGTGCCATAATCAGAATATAGCAGTCTTTGAAGCCAGCATAGTATACTTCATACGGTTCCCAAAATGTGCTCGTTTTCACTGTCAATATTTAAAAGAAAATTCATATTAACTAAACATTGTAGACAAAATATAAAAGTTTACTATACTTTATATAATATAGTAGGATATTATTGGAAACATATATTTCAATATAAAATAGGTATTCAACTATATTGGTATTATTATAGAGAACGTTGGCGTTTGGTCAATTTATCATAATGCATTTGAGCAAATAATTTAAGAATATTGTTATTTGATTGATATTTTGTATTATGCCGCAATGTATTTCAGCAATATTTTATCAAAGCAGTCGTGAATTTCACTTGTATTATTAAAAATATTATATTTAAATATTTTAAAATTACATATTTAAAATTGTATTACACATTTTTATTCTAGAATTTCAATATACAATAAGCTTTATATAATCCAAATTTCTCCTGCTATGTACTTGTACAAAGTTGTTTGCAAATATTCTTGCTTTAGTCAATATTAGTCAATATTTCCTGTCACATAATACAATTGTGTCAACTCAAGTCACTTTTATTTTCTTAAGCGAGTAAACAGGTAATTTGCCTCATTCATATTAACATGCTAATTACTATTATAGATTCCACAACAGTTCATAGCAAATCAATTAATCGCGCAAAAGATCATCGCCGACGTTTTATCGCATATTATTAATCGTGCAGTATTTTATTGCAACTATTTTGTCGTGGTTATTTCATTGTGATTACTACGTTTAATTTTATCGTACCTACACTTTATCATGAGGTTAATCATCGTTGTATACTTGTATATTGTATAGATAACGTATCTATCTTTAATGCCAAACTGTGATAGTACCTACGTTCATATAACTCTAAAAGAAGGTTTCTGAATCAAATACCGATGTGTAATTCCACGAGATATTACATTATTATCTATAATAACTGATGATAGTGTATAACTCAAAATTACCTATAGGTAGATTACAATTAATTACTTTGGTAAGTACAGATCACGGTAAGGACGTATTATAGTTTATAATTATAGTTTTACAGGGGTTACAATTTGTGACTGCTTCTACCACTTATTATACTATGTAGGCTGGAATAATATACGATAATGAATATGGCGATGATGTGTCACACACGATGATATGCCATACGGTAAAATGTATTTAATATACTTATGAACGATAAAATGTTGGCAAGGACGTTTAGAGCGATGAACTGGCGGTAATGAATTGACACACAACGAATAGCAATGAGATGAAATATCTACAATGAAAGGACTGTATACCATTATTATAATAACAAAAAAAAGTTTGCATCTATTTTCTATTCAGAATAAAAGTACACCAGTTCACAAATGCATAAATTATTGGCAGATGGTGATGGAATGGGGGTATGTAGGATACATACATGTGCGAACTCAATGTGTGCTATCTTCAGCCGCTTGTGTACTCTTATTCAGAAAAAGTATAGGCATTTTTAAAATAAATAGGTTATTAATATATTAATATATATTATTAAACAAATTAAATTAATTTAACCTGTTGATACTTTACACTATACAATATACATTTAATATCAAATAATAGTTGAAAGATTTTAAATAATCTTTACCTAATAATTAATATCTACTAGTATCTTACCCGCCATCATCTAGGTTGATTTCATTAACTTGTCTAAAAAAACAAACGTTCAAATAAAAATATTGTAAGTAGGTTTAAACATTATAAATCAATGTTTTAAAATAATATGTTTCTTACAACCGTCTAGGAAGATCATATGTTTCATGAACACCCAGATCATCAAAAGTAAGATTAATATAACTGAAAGTTTCCTTAAATAGTGGACAAAATCGTTTTAACTAGAGAATAAACATACTAAAACATAACCGTTGTGACAAAGACTTTTCAACAAGTTCCTAATTAATCAAATTAATTCTTATATTATCTGCATTAAGTCAATAAACTACCAAATTTATATAAGATTTTTATCGATTGTACTAATTAAAGACTTCAGACAACTAAAATTACATTTTTCTGAAGTTAAATTTAAGTTCAGTATTTTTACTTTTTAAACTAATATTGACCCCTTTATACAAATATAAATTACTGATATAACATTCAATGTCTGTTAGAATATATGGGACCTAGTAATAATTAAAGTAAATTTCTTAACAAATTAAGTTTACTTAACTTTCATATTTATAATAGGAAAAAAACAGTATATTATAGTCAAATTCTATTTAAGACATTTGTGATATAATAATATGATATAATTAACATTAGCAATTAGGTAATAATTATTCAGGTTTAAGTAAACTTACATTTGACTATTGTCATAAGCAGTCAAAACAGAACGAATGCAAATATGAATCTATATGACTAGGGTTGGTTAATTCATCAAGTCAAATTGAACATTGTGAATCTGGTACAAAAGGGTGTCCAGTATTAACGGTTCATATTGTCTCTTCATCATCCGATGGAGACTCCAATACAATGTTGAGTTCAGACATGTTGAACCATATATTTCAATTCTAAAATAAAAAACAAAATAAGTAAATTAAACCAATGTAGTGCACTCTTTTAATATATTGCCTTTTGTTTATTATTATTATGTATGATTGAGTAAATTAATTTAAACCAAATTACAGAATTGTGTATACGTTGCTCAATATACGTTGTGTACAACAATTATCAGATGCCGCGTTATTGAACCATAGAAGCTAGACAAACAGAACTCATGGATGTTACACAGTTTATTGACAACTTTGCTAATTTAAAAGCTCGTAAAGTAAAATTTTAACTGTATAACTGACAAACAAAATACATCGTTAGAAACAAATAAAATGTTTACATTTTTTTTTTTTACGTTTATTCGGAAAAGGAGAAGGACCTTTTGAGTTTTTTGCATTGGAGCTGAATTTTATACTTACGCCACCGATGTGCTTGATAAGACAATGAAAACTCCATGTCGATACGGAGAGGTCAAAGAGGCGAAGGAACAATACGGGTCTCATGTGCAGTATATTGTGTAAGTGGATTGGGGTGCTGGTAGTAGCTATCGTTAAAGTAGGTTAATAGAAATTGATGAGTGAGTAGAAACAAAATTTCGAAAAAAGTTTCATTGACTAATAACTACAATCTAAGTATAACTATATTTATAAGTTGTTGATATTGTAATGTCTCACTTGAGTTTGCTCCATCGTAGACAATTTTGAGTTGTTATCTCCTTTTAAAAATTGAGTTTTCCCTCTTATAAGTACTCCAGTACGCTATCGGAATTGAATTGAACGCAATGAATTGAATTTTTAACAATATTTTAATTTTTATATCAAGCGTACACACAGTGATTGAGTTAAAAACTATTTTACGACTACTCTTACGTACTACGTATTATTCGATGGCATTATTCGTTGCGTTACAAAAGTGCTTACTTGTCTAAATTCTACGTTGGCTATCATAATATTATTATACTACTACAAAAACAAGGTGTTCCTAATAATGAATTAAATTGGTAATATTATTATGAAGAAGCTAATTCAATTGATAACTTTTTGCCTCCATAATAATTGTTGAGAAGAAAATTGATAAGACCAAAAATTATTTTACGCCGCTTCGGCAATGTTAAAAATAATATTGATATAATATCGCAATATCAAATGAAAAAATGGGTAAACAAAATTAAACTATATAATTATATAATAAACTTGATAAAACCGCGGATCAATGATACCAAATAAATCATTTTATATGAATGCACTATTTTTATTGTAGGTAATAATTTTAAAATTTTGTTTTTAAGTATAAGGAATAATACTTACTAAGTAAGTCAGTAAGTCTTTTTAATTTTTGCGTTAGATCATTTTACATCAAATGATAGTATACATAATAATGAATAATGTTAATAATTTAAAATTTTAATGGAAATATTTTATTTATTTTTTGATGTTTCACAATTATGGTTTTATAATGTACAATAAATATCATCCTGAACTTCTTTTTGTAATTTCTCTTTAAATTTCTCCGTTAAATTCGAATCTAGGATAAAATATCTACGGACAAAAAATCCAATTATATCCGTTTTGCAGAAAATTAGTATAGGTACATTACACTCTACTTTCTAATAAAATTAGCTAAAATATCAAATTATTTAATCATAAAAATATACCTATTAGGCAATAGTATAAATAATAATATAAATATATTATATAATATAATATATATAATTATATAAATTACGTTAATTGTAATAATATCAGAAATTATACTGTACCACACAAATAGTCAAATAATATAAAATAAAATGTAAAATAATTTATTGTTATGAATACTGTATAAGTACACATGATAAAATAAAATAAAATATTAAAAAGGTGGACAAGTGGGTACTGCTCTGCTGTACAGTAGTTGTAATGGATGTGTTATATTTGATTACAATGATAAACCATTGTATACAAAAAACGATTCTGAGTGGTTAGCGTAGTCCTTATAATATTATTATTTTTTATTCGTTGCTATGGTAATAGACAAATCGTTACAAAATAAAATTCCATTTTTAGTGGGTTTTTGTAATTTGTTGGTAGTTTTTCACAACTTAATTAACGGTTTCACCTACCTCCTCGCGTCAGTGGCGCGTGCTCAACTACAGATTAACTTTGATAGCTCCACGACTGTGCGTCGACAACAATATATTATATTTGATTGTATATTTCTAATTGTGCATAATAGCCAATACCTAGGTATTAGCAATTTTTAAAAATGTTTATGCACTGAATTTTAAATGTACTTTCATTTGAATGTGTGTTTTTAGATCTTAAAAAGGCCTTTGACTCTGTTGACCAATTTAATTTTGATAAATCCTCATTTTTACAATTTAAAATTAATACTTAATAGTAATCATAATCCGGGTTTTAATAAATTTACACAACATGACAGCTTTTGTACATTTTATACTAGACATTGTTGTTGCTCTGCTATTAAAAGAGCAAAATCAGTAAAATATTTAGGCCTGTATTTTGTCGACCGTTTAAAGTGGAATATACATATCGATAAACTAATAAATAACTTAAAGAAATTCTTCAAAGTTTTTAAAACTCTAAAAAATATTTTGAGTGGTAAATTCAAAATTATTGTATAGAAAGCATTAATACAATCCATAGTCTTGTATGGCAATGCCCTATGGGGTTCTGCTTATAAAACACATAATATCAAATTAGAGACCACATTAAATTCTTTAATTAAATACTTATTAAACAGGCCATAGTTTTATTCTACTAATTTATTATATAAAGAATTAAAAATATATAATCTTACTAATCTGCATTTATTATTAATTGTTTGTACACTATTATTTAAGTATAAAAGTACTATTATTTCAACAAATAGCTAGCAAACGCATAGCCATAATACTAGATTTAAAAAAATATATTAATGTAAATATTCCTAAATTAAGAACAACTTTTGCACAATCGGGAGCATAATATTATGTTTTTATTAATGTTTGTGTTAAATTCAGAATTAATCATCAAGACTTTTATAATCCCATTAGTTTTAAACAATTTGTTGTTGATACTATTGTAAATAGGTAATTGTAAGATACTTAGTGCATAATACGATATAGGTTAGGTTAATACGATATATATATAATAACATTAATTTGGTATTACTGATAATATTTTTAATGTATTAATTTTATTAATTGCCTAACTATAGTTGTAAACCATTTTAGATTCTGAGCGGAGTGAGGGATTTGGTGGTATTAAAATAGCCTTTTTTTTTTAGGCCTGCAGATCGTCTGACTGTCGTGAGGTAGATTTTGGTCGACTTTTTGAAATGCCGTATACGGTTTAGGTTTTATATTTTTACATTGGCTATGAATATGTCGATTGTTTAAATTTAATGAAATGTGTTTTACTTCGCACACCTCGGTCAAAGGACAATTAGCGCGTTTCAAGTCGTTTTTCTTGTTTATTACCTCGATTTCGGGTACCGTGTTGATTGCTTCTAACATAATACATATATATATATATACATACATAATAAATATTACTACCTAATTTGTTATCTATATATCTGTGAATATCGATGGCATTCTTTAGTGTGATACCATTCTTAAAGTATAAGTAGTAGGTACCTTTGATGTGCTTTAAATACTTACCTACAAATGGTCCATTAAATAAAATAGATACTTATCATAGAGGTTAACAAAAAACACTTTTTTCATTATTTTATTAAATCAATACATAAATATAGAAAATTATGGAATATGGTTGATAAAAATTGAACAAGGATATAATATTATATATTAGGTAGTCATAGTTCCTTAGTGGTTATAATATTTCATGACACAATGATAATACAATTGCCCTACTATTTGATAATTTAATTAAAAAACATTTAAACTATAAATTATTTTCATTAATAGAATACAAATTACACAACTCTTCAGTATTAACTACAAACATTCCAACTACAAATGATGAAATTGGTTTGTTACAAAATTCTAAAACATTTAGAAATTTTTTTACCATAAATTTAATCGGTTTGTCCTTAGGTTTTATAATATATTGTGTTGTAATTAATGAATTATCTTGACATAAAAAATAATTATTTTTTTCTTTATTGACATCAATGGTGGTCTTAGTACATTCAAAAATACATTTCTGATAAAGTTTATCTGATATGGTTAAAAATGGAGGCTTTGATGATCAATTTCGTTGTATAAAATGGGAGAGAGTGAAATTAAATTCAAATTATTATTGATTAATTGTTGTTTTTCTTTTATTCGATTATAAATTTCTTGCAGGGGGTATTTTATACATTTAATAGATTTTTTTATGTATTGTAAATAGTTTTCATATCTGAAAGAACTGAAATTATCAAGTTGCCCGTGCAATAATGTAAAGAATGGCAAATGAATTAACCTAAGAACATTATAACTTATATACTCATGGCCATATAATAAGCCATAGCTATTCACAAACTGTAGTAATAATTCAGATGCTTTAGAGTTATATTTATAGCATGTGTCTGGGGAAACTAAAATTCTAGTGGCAAAAACTAATAACAAAAAATGTTTATAAAGTTCAGACTTTAATTTGCCTTTTAAAACAATTGCTCCTGAATATAATACAAAACTACGCAACTCTGTAGCCTTCCAGTAATCTATATCGTCAATTGGTCGTGGTAATCGACAAAACTCTGATGGCACATATTGCCTTAACATTTTTAAATTATTATTTATTTCTTCCCTGTTTTCATCTGTCAATCTTATATTTTTTTTCTCTTTTACCCAGAATTTAATTAAGCGTTTAGTGATACCAAAACACACACAATGCATATAATCTAAGCAAACTACATTTATTATATGTATAGGCAATTTGAGAATGGGGGAATCACCTTTATGATATTCTTCATTTGATTGATTTCTAAAAGTTTCATTTGTTCTTAATGGAGCATCTGTCCCAATTAAAGCTACCCGACGTTCTATATAATCCCCTTCTTCAATTCATGAAGTACACCCAAAATAAGCGTTAAAATATTTAACATTTAGTAAAAAGCTCTTTGCAGGCGCATCACAAACTATATTAGAAATGTTAATATTAATTAAAGTTCCATTTACATTCAACCCATTTCTTAGCACTTCTAAAGTATCGACAATAAACGGATCTAAGAATTCTTCTATCGAATGAGGTTTTTTAAATCCATTAAATATACCAATAGGAAGTACATTATTGAGTAATTCCTTAAAATTTAAAATAGAAATCAATATAGGCCATAGTTGACTTTTGCTACTCTTAGCTATTGGTAGACCGTCAATGTTAATTCCTATTCTTAGTATATTATCACTTGTATGTTTATTAAAATCATTTATTTCTAAAAGTGGTAATAACATATCTCTTAGTCCATTTGATATATTGACCATTTTTTTGGTTTTAAGAGTATGCATTAAAGTCCTGACATCTTTAGGAACTTTCATTCCTTCACTTTGCAAGACGGTTAAAAGAGAATTAGCAGCATTATGCGAAACTTTAAAATGAATTATCCAATCGCGTAGTTTATCACTAATAACATTTTTATTATCAGTTAAATTTGGTGTCTCAGAAAAATCAAGACTTGGATTCTCAAGATGATTCACAAAATTTAACACATTACTATTGTGACAATTAAAAACTTCAGTATTAATAGATGGTGTTAGTATTTCAGTTGAAACAATGGCATTTATATTTACTACAGGTGTTATCAAATAGGGCCGCAGTGGTAATGATGTTGTAGACATCACACATTTTTCCTTTGCTGCATTTACAATTCTTCTGAAATTTCTAGAAGATATTGATCCTAGTTTCTGGCATTTGGTCTGAAAACCCCACATAAACATTTAAACATTTTTAAATAAAATTTAAATATATAATATTACACATTTCAAGGTTTATTGCATTAAATAGACAATATATATATATATTATATATGATATAACATGTGGTATTATCAATATAAAATAAGATTTAACAAACTGTTTAACACATTAAATTAAATTTAAAAAGAAACTAAAAAAACAATTAAAATATTATACTATATTTAAAATGTTAAATACCTACACAATTGTTTACTGTTCACTATGATTATTTTATTAGTTAACTTTGGTTACCTATCCAAAAAAAATAATTATTATTTTTAGTATAAAATTAAGTGAAAAAATTTAGTCAATCCCAAAAAAAATTTAAAGAAAATTACTTATCAATAAATAAAAATAATTTATTTAAGATTGGTAATTCTAGTTTGGTAACTTTTAAATCTGGTATTTGCAGTTCTTAGTCTTTCGGTAATTTCTTTTTCAAACTGTGAGTCATTAAACGGTGTTGAAGAACATTGTTGGATAACCTCTAAAAATTATGGAAAAAATATATTTATCATTAATTAATCAATCCCAAATACACAATAGCAATGTTTGGAAAATAATATACCTTTCTATGAATATTACATTTTCTGTATAAATTCAATTGGTTACATAATTAAATTAATATTCTTAATGAAAAGTAAAGAATAAAAATATGACACCTATACTTGTGTACATTATTGATTACTTAATACTTTTAAAATTTAAATATGGGTATATTTTTAGTTTAGAAAGGTATATTGCTAGCATAGATCATTAAACATTATTATTGTACATTTTTAATTTATTATTATTTTTCACTATTTTAATAAGTTCGGTTTCTTTTAACTTCGTCATGTCTTTAGCCCATCCACGGCCAGTCCATGATATACGTATACAATATTCATCAGTGAATAATTTGCCCATCACTCTTTTCACATGATTTGCAGCACAACTACCACCTATACTTTTTATAAATGATTCCTATTCACAATAAATTTAAGAAATATAGTATTTAATTTATTTAGTTTTAAAAGATTTTATATTACGAGTTTTAGAACAAATTCAGTTTCATTGTTTATATGATTTTCTAATGAGGATAATTCGTCTGCATTCTTTAGAGGAAAGTAACTCAAAAAAAGTTGATCAATGTATACAGTTGGATCAATAGTTTTTGATGTATTTTTCAAATAATTAGCCTCTATTACTTCTATCTTCGCTAGTAAACGATTTAACATCAAATGTGTAGTAGTTTGTCCTTGTAAGATAGTATTCAATTTATCTTCATATAACCCTAGTCCAATGATAATAGATACATACAGAACTATTTAAATGATTGTTTTTAACATCATATTTAAATTAAAGTTTATGTAAAGTTACCATAAGTATTGATATCTGGAGTGTTACATAATTGCTGAAGTGTATTCTGTGCACTTGTATACTATATACATTTAAATATAATATAATATTAATGATTGATTTATATTATAGCGCCACATGTTTTAATTGGTTAATAGACCATTTGTATGAAATGTGTAAAATAAATTATTAATATTATTAAATTAAGAGTGTACATTTATATTATAAAAATTCAAAATTACTTGTATATCTTGAGAAGGTGGTTGGTAAACTGTCATTGATTGAGTATATTGTGGTTGATACTCTGATGATGATTGGTAACTCATATTTTGTTCTGATAATAACGATTGGAATGTTTCCGTTGGTTGTGATTGTTTCTGTGAAGTTGAATTATTAACTGATATCAGTTCTTGATATTGTACAGCCTTTTCATTACTGGATGACTTAAATGCATTGGTAGATGCAGGTGTTATAGAGTACGATTCAGAATCTAAAGACAATAATTTCAAACACGTTTAGTGTTACCTATAAGTTTTAATAATGTGCCACGTGGTCATCAGTTTTATATTAATATAATAATATGTTACAGTTTAACTCGACATTATAATACAATTAATAAATTATAAATATAGCTAGAACTATCTAAGCCTTTACCTAATAGTAATAATTAAGGTTAGATTTAGGTTATAAATTACCATCATCACTGCTACTGGCTGAAACATTTAATATTGTACGTTTACGTTTAGACAACAATTGGACCTCTTCATTTTCTGACTCTTTTTCAACTGTTATATGCCAAGCTTTTTTAAAATAATCTAAATAGTTAGTAAACTTTGAATTAGCAAAAAAGACAACAAAACAAAATAACAATTAAGTAAATTATAATTTAATTTTTAAAATATAACAAATTAATATACCTACCTACTGTTTATTTATTAAACCTACATAGGTAGCGTCAACTGGGGTAAATGTAAACATGTTAGGTACAATCTTAAGTTCTTGAGAAAAACACATTCTGCTTAAAATAATACATTGTAATTATTCTTTCATGATTGTTGTCAACATAGGCATGTCCAGACCTAAGAGGGTGCATCCTTAATTATTTTATTATTATAGGTAGATACCTAAAAAAGTGTAAAGTTTATTTTATATTTATTATTAATACCTTGGAACTAAAAAGACTTGTTATATTAAAATGTAAGTAGATAAAATATAATATGGGACACAAACATGATACCTACCTATATATTATAATTTAAAAAAAATTGTTTTAATATGAAGAATAATTAAGAATACATTTTACCTTAATGAACTGTTATTATGCTTTATTTTCATTTGCTCCATCAATTTAATGTGTAGTAGATAGTGTTGTGATTACATATTTGCCCCAATTCTCCTTTATACTTTGGGGCAAATGTAAAAACGCACATAATAACCATTTAAAGAAATAATTAATATGTACCGATGATTCATTTACTTTTCCCCAGACTTTTTTCTATTCTAATGAATATTATACCAGATATTAATTTCCATTTGCCTCAAATTTATAATTTTTTAAATTGTAATGGTGCAAATTGTGAACTAGATAATGTTTTCATACTAAATATGACCCCAAGATATTATTCCTTGGGCAAGTTTACTTATAATTACATAGCAAAATATGTGTAGGATACATTATATTATAAGAGTGAGTGTTTATATTAGGGTAAACCTTGTCAAAACCGTTTACATTTACCAGTTGACCCTACTTAAAATAACAATAAAATATAAAATGTATAATTATTTATTTTACATACCATATGTTTTATTGCCACCAACTATTTTTATACTATACTGAATCCAACTCGCTTCTGGATCCAGAGCATCATGGATATCTGTACTGGATACTCGACCAAGTGGCCAAAAACAAAACCGTACAGTACTATTCGTTAGATTATTAGAATCATTTTGAACCAGCCACTTTGTTGGTACTACTCTGTAGTCTTTGGAGTCCAAAAATATGACAATAACCCAAGATACTTTATTCTAAAACGGAAAAAAATACTATAGTTGAGTATCAGCTACCTAAGTACTATAAAATATATAATTTTAACCGTAATAACTAATAACGCTTATAATAATAATAGGTACACTAAGACGTATAGACGTATACAATAATGAATCTTACCTTTCTAGTCGCCATGATAAACTTAGTAACTCGAAGACACGATGGAACGAATTACAATTAATGTCAAATAAGCACGATAGCATAAGCCCAATGCAAACCAATTAACGGGCTAACGTACGTGCAGACTGCTGAAGACGTGTCGTACACTCGTACTATTGTCACATGCAAGTAGTGGATAGGAAAAACGAAGAACAAGCGAACATTTGGGCACGAGGTTACAAGCACAAGACAGCAATATTGTTTTATCTGTAGTAGCGCAGACACGCAGTTAAATAATATAATAGTGACGAATGACGATTATCCGGTATTCCAGTATCTAAAACTGTGATTCTGGTCATCACTCGTCTGGATATTGATGATAATAATAAAACAATTTTCGGGCAGTTTATATTTAAAAATTAAAAATAAAACCAATAATACCGCGCGGCGTAAATATAATAATATATAATTATAGATTGCTGTATAGTGTATACATCAAAAGAACATTTATATTATTATAATATAAACAATAATGTGACAATGCGGGCTTGCAACGGTTTTATACTATCATCAAATATTCTTACAACGTTCTATTACTATGTTTATTAGATGTATTTATATTTGGAAATACATACATTTTTTGAATGTTTATTTCGTTTAATAAATATTGATGTTTTTTTTTAACAAATATATCATGTAAAGTAAACGTTATACAATTATGTTATTATTGTGACTTAAGATTAACATTTTAAGGATGTTTAAAAACTTCAATTGCACAGTGGGTATCGCTATTAAGGCCATAACTTGGTGGTTTTTACACCCTTAGCCATATTTCGCAAGCTTGACTACTCCGCGCCTTATGTCACAACCTCATACCATCCCTAAGGGTGCACTGGGCACCCAAGCGCCAGACAGTGGACCACAGGATATAAATTTTAGGTATTTTGTGAGTTTTGAAGGTTGAGTCGGCGGCGCCGAGTTTTATCTCGATCAAGTACTTTCTATTGAGACGGTACTAACACAGCCTCTGTGGGGCTATCCAAATGAGTAACGGACGTACGACAGCCAGGTGGGCTCAGGGACAACCCAGTGCGCGCATGACTGTCGAATATGCGTGCAAAAGCTAATCGGGGCACAGTTGATCAGTGGGGCTCTCTCCGATTCCCGCAGAATGATATTTTGGGATCCACATCCCGGGTACTCACAACGACCAAGTTCCCACTAGCACAGATGTCGGGGTAGGATTTTTTCGTCTATTGCGACACTGCCTTATTATTTTGAGTGGTATGGTTTTCTGCGCGGTTTTCTGTTCCCGCACGGAGTGGTTTTCTCGGACTTTTAGTGGCTAATTGTAAATGGCTGGCTAGGCCTGCTGCTTGCACCTGGTCGCTTGCACCTTTGATGTGGGCTCTCGATTGAGTTTTGAATGATAATGGGCTGGTGTGTGATTTGAGGTCACGGGTAGGTTGTTCGAGGTACCTACGTGTGGTTGATAAAGACCGATCCTTAAGTTACATTGTTCGTTAAACGTTCTCATCGGTACGTCGCAAGGTTTTCAGAGGATTACTTTTGGATTCTTGCTTTCGCTCCTATTTTTCTCACTTGGATATTTATTCTCATGCGGAATAGAAGGGTCCTACTTTCCCTTGGCCACTACAATTCATTCAAGGCCCCGTATTAGAATCTTACTTGCATCGCCAATAACGTCTAACGAGGTAACCCTTCATCAGCGCTTCCTACTGTATTGTGAGCGAACACACTTAGCACCTGGAACACGACCTAGGATTTTGTCATGAACTCTAACTCGCCCAGCCATTCCGCACCAGCTGCTCACATGGCAAGTTTGAGTTTTTCTTTATCCTGGTTCGCAAGTGGGCATTCCATCAGCAAATGATCCACGGTTCCGTCGAGGAACTCGCACTGGAAAGTTGCATCGTCTCTAAGGTTAAAACGGTGGAGTGAAGCGTTATAGTTCCCATGTCTTGACATCAGATGGCTCGTGTAGTGCATGTTGCACCACACACGGTCCAGCTGAGTCCTGAGTCCGAAAACCACTTTCAGTCCACCTTCCTCTGTCACTGGTGACCCACTTGCCCTGCCAGAGGTTAACGGTGTTGTTTCCGTACTGTACCTTTCTAGCTTCAGAACTTTCCATCTTCATAGCACCCCCTAACCGTGATCCTATCCTGTTCGATCCCAGGATTTGCAATAGTTCCAGGTCGAGAGGAGATACTCCAGCCAGTACTTTCAGCGCCACAGTTAAGGTGGTATTGTACACACTTATTATCGCTCGTAGTAGGGTCCTTTGAACGCTGTTAGTTCGTCTTCGGTGGTGACCGTAAGTCATGCACTTTGGGAGTCACACTGAGGCCGTATAGCTCATTTGCGGAATGAATACTGTTTTATACAGATTCTTGAGGATTTCTTTTTTCATACTCCATTTGGTTTTGGCGAATTCGTGTTAGCCTTTTCTGCCAGATTGTCGCTAAATTTTCCTTTCTCATCAAACGTTATTCCTAGGTATTTAGCCTCAGTTGTTGGTTTGATTTTAGTTTCACCAAGTCGGAAAACCAGAGGCTTGGACAGTGATCCCTTTAGCCAATGGGTCTGTGACTTGGTCTGCCCTCTTTCGAGTAATTCGTTTCCACGTCTTACCAACTCTGCATGGTTTTCTCCAGAGATTCGTAACGCTAGATCATCCACATACACGATTAGTTCAGTACCACTGGGCGGGTCTTCTGACAGTAGGGGATTCATGACTTGTTTCTGTTGAAATATACAATTAATACTAGTAGTCAACCTTGACATATGTGTACATTTTAGTAACTAGTTGTACAAGTGTACGACTCACTCTCTTTACGGATGTAACACGACCTCGGTGGTGCATATATATAGGACCTTGGTAGTATGTAATACTTACTTGCACAGCCACCGTCGTACAGTGCGTATACGGTGTGTGTGTACTGTCACAGTAAAATAGTTAACCTAACCTAACCAGACTACAGTTCCATATACGCCAGAGCAGAATGGAAAAGTCGAACGATAAAATCGTACAATCGTAGAGTCAGCGAGGACAATGATTTGTGCGAAAAATCTGGATGTCTCACTTTGGGCAGAGGCTGTAAACACGGCTATTTACACGCTTAATCGAACAGGAACCAGTTCAGTTAAATATAATTCACCGTACGAGTTATATTATAAGGTCATGCCAGATATTAAACATTTACGAGTTTTTGGTACTGTCGTATATACACACATACAAAAACAAAAACGCAAAAAGTGGGATCCAAAAAGTGAAAGAGGAATATTTGTTGGCTATTCGAATAACACGAAAGGTTATCGTGTGTTTTATTCGAAAACAAATACGATTTCAGTGTCTAGAGACATTATATTCGAAAACGAAAGTAATAATATTGAAAATATAATTGTAGACAAAAAAGAATTCACAGATACACCAACGCAGATCAAGGATGATCCAGTCAAGGTCGAATCGACAATGGCCGACAACAGGAGTGGCATGGTATTGCGGGATCGGAACACACTAAAAGCGCCAATCAGGTATAATGTGTTGTTGTTCATCGCCAATTGTGACCAGCCATTAAATCGTAACGAAGCGATTACAGGACCACATAAAAACGAATGGGAAAACGCTATACGCTATGAAATAACGTCATTACACGAAAACAAGACGTGGTCACTAGTTAATTTACCTCAGGGCAAAGTTGCATTACGAAATGCATGAGTATTCAAAACCAAATATAAAAGTCACGGTAATATAGATATATTTAAGGCCAGATTGGTCATTAAAGGTTGTTCACAGAAATACGGTATAGATTACCATGAAACATTTTCGCCAGTGGTCAGATACGAATCAATAAGGGCGATATTCGCAGTAGCAGCTGTGGAAAAATTAATATTACGACAATTCGACATCAAGACAGCATTTCTGTACGGAGAACTACAGGAAGAAATATACATGGTACAATCGCCAGGTTACGAAGATGGATCGAATCAAGTAAGTAAACTTCAGCGAAGTTTGTATGGCTTGAAACAAAGTCCAAGATCTTGGAATATACGCTTTAAGAACTTTTTGAATGCATTTGGTTTACGATGTACCGAAGCGGATGCATGTGTATTCAAAGCTGATAACAGCGAAATTATTTTTGCAATATTTGTTGACGATGGATTAATCGCTGCAGGTAATGAAGAAATAATAGAGAAACTTTTAACGAACTTGAAAAGAGAGTTTGAGGTTAAAAAGGGAAATTTAGAATATTTTCTAGGTATGTAGGTCGACATAATGGAAAATGGGTCATTATTTGTACATCAGACAAATTATGCATGTAGCATAATTAATAAATTTAATATGCTGGACGCCAAGAAACTTTCAATACCAATAGACAAATCACATACACTTGAACAAAAGGAAGATACGGAGATATTGAATGAAGATATTCCTTATAGGCAGTCAGTGGTAGCTTACTGTACTTATCGCAGATAACAAGACCAGATATAGCATATGCAGTAAACTTTGCTAGTCGTTACTTAGCAAAACCAACTAAAGCTCATTGGAACTTGATAAAACGGATTATACGATATGTCAAACGAACATTTAATTATGGCTTATATTTTAATAATAATACACAATTGTCATTAGAAATATTTAGCGATGCAGATTACGCAGGTGACGTTCAGACACGACGTTCAACGTCAGGATATCTATTCAGATATGGATAAAGCATAATTTCATAGACATCGCAGCGACATCATTGTGTCTCATTGTCATCGACAGAGGCCGAATATATTTCGGCCAGCGAAGCTGTCAAGGGGATTATGTGGATTGCACGTTTGATAATAAGTTTATCGACAACAGGTGATAAACAGCCAGTATTATACATTGATAATTAAAGTGCTATACGTTTAGTTAAGAGTTTCGTATGAGGACAAAACATATAGACGTGCGATACCATTTCATACGGGAGAAATATGAAGATGGACAATTTCAACTACAATACATTGGAACAGAGGACCAGATTGCAGACATCCTAACCAAGCCTTTGGTAAAGGAATGATTCGAGAAACTACGGTCAGCCATTGGAGTGACTACAATTAAAGAAATTATTAATTGTGGGAGGGTGTTGAAATATACAATTAATACTAATAGTCATCCTTGACACTTGTGTACATTTTAGTAACTTGTTATACGAGTATACGACTCACTCTCTTTACGGATGTAACACGACTTCAGTGGTGCATATATATATAGGATCTTTGTAGTATGTAATACTTACTTGCACAGCCACTGTCGTACAGTGCGTATACGGTGTGTGTGTACTGTCACAGTTAAATAGTCCAGTTGTACGTTATTATATATTATACTTATACATAATCATATTGTCGTGTTGTTATTCATTTATACTAATACTAAAGTCATTAGTCCATCCAGCGTCACTTTCAACAGTTTCCATAGATCTGAACCGTACTCTGACTCTTGCAGGCATTCTTTAGTCAGAGTTTTCGTTACTGTTTGATCGTCAATCTGCATGACAGCTTGGTGACCGTCCAGGTAACTTTTCGTGAGTTGGACTAACCCACCGCGTCAGTTTGCACTCCGCATGTCCTTTACTAACTGCACCCACCAAAGACAGTCAAATGCGCCCAAAATGTCCAGGAACACGGCTATCGCGTATTTTGCCAACTTTTTTTTAGGTTTATCGAGTACGTTGTGCATGGCGTCGACTGTCGAGAGGTTTTTGGTGAACACGAACTATCTTTGTGGTATGTGCGGGTCCATGTCAGCTCGTATCCTGTCTACAACTATGTGTTCAATAGCTTTGACATCACTGGGAGCAGGCTTTTTGGCCGGTAGGATTTTGCCTCCGTCAAGTCTTTGCTCGTTGATTTCAAAATGACAACCAATCTCACAAGTTTCCAGGTGTCCGGAAACTTTTATGACCTGAGACAGTTGTTGAAAACGTGTGTGGTATGTTCAGCCAGAACTGGCTATGCTTGGTGAAGGATTTTAGCCGTTATCCCGTCTACTCCCGATGCTTCTTTGGGCCCATGCACCAAATGGCTCGTTTAACTTCCTCGATGTCGCACAGATCTAGGGATCCAATCTCGCCTGCCTCTGGTTCGAAGGACCCGACTCTTACACCCGTTTCCTCCCTGACTGCTGCATGCTTAGGACTTTCATTCTCGTTGGTGTCTCCTGGGACCAGGGTGTTCATTAGTGTTTTCCCGGTCTCTTTGAGAGAGTCAGTAAAAGTTCCGTCGATGCTGGAAGATTCTGAGATGATCTGACGCCGCCCGCCTTAAGCCAGTTGTAGGCAGGGCTCCTTGTTTCTTGTGTTGGTAACAAATGAACGCCAGGTATCCCGCCTGGCTTTGAAGCAATTTGCATTGAACCTATACTTCATTTTCGTAAAGACCTCACGGATTCCTTGTTTTCTTAGAGCGTTCTTTGCATTTCTAAGCCTAATCTTCCACCGTCTGAGAGCACTAAAATCTCCGTTAAGTCTCTGGTTTCACCAGGGAGGAGGTTTGTGTCTCATCGTTTTAACTTTTTTCATGCAAGTTTTACTCTACACATCTGTGAGTGTGACTGTGCTCGTTTTGACGTTTGGACTTTCCAAGTCCACCACTCTCACCTCGACTTGGTCCCTTAAGGTTTTACGGAACTCATTCCAATCCATTTTGCTCCAATTGTATTTAACAAAGGATACCACGCTGTCAGCCGGGCGCATGCTGTTCTGTGCGATTACTTCAAAGCTTATAACCACATGGTCGCTTGATGTCAGTTCGTGAGCAACGGACCAGTTGATCACTCTCACGCTGTTAGTCACGAGAGTGATATTCAAGCACGTGGATCCCCGATTTCTGAACGTCGGTGGGTAGCCAGCTAAGTAATGGACCATAAGGTTTTTCCAATTTACGAAATCCACGACAATTTCACTGCGGTCGTCTGTGAAAAGTTCATGCCATACCGTTGACCGTGCATTCCCGTCCACGCAAACAAGCACGTCGCCACTCAACATGTCCAGAATGAATTCAAGTGCGCCAGCGTGTGTCTGAGTTGGCTCCAAAAATTGTAAGTACACTGATATCAAGTGGAGATCTCTAACACAGCCATGGCAATGTGAGGAGTACTGAGCTGTTGCAAATTCTGGATACTGACAGCCGGATTCACGATTATGAAGGCGGCTTTAGGCCTTATTCCACTCACTACTACCCTGTACGGACGTCTGTCGAACAGGTTGATTCCCTTACTGTCGATGGCTGGCTCATGTATTAAGCTGACGTCTATATTATTATTCGCAAATAGTTATTTGATTTCGTGCATGACGCGTCACGACGAGTTAATCTGAATTACTTTAATTACCATCTGTGGTTCACGAATGATTGTTTTGGCAAGACTCCAAGAGTCGAATTCGGTTGTGCTACCGTTCGACTCTGCTGTTCCTTGCATAGAGTTGTACTCATTGTGAGCTGATGTATTGAGACTAGTTTCAGGCTCGAGTTCGTTTAACCGCATTGACCACCGTTTTTCGCCGTCTCCTTTTCCACCACCCAGCACGGCCTCTGCTGGTACTGGTCGTTGGGGGGGGGGAGAAGGAGACACGGTATCCTCTGCCGAAGAGATGATAGCGTTCCATCCAGAGGGGTTTTCGTTCGACTGGCTGATCAGCTCCGTCTGAGTTCTCATGAACCTATCAAGCAATGAGGCCCCGAAAGCCGAGTCCTTGCCTTCCAGGCGAACGAGGCCGCCTTTCGGGGTGTGTGCCTGGGTGAAGTCTGTATAAAACTGGAGACAACCGGGCTCCAGAGTCTAACCGTTCTAAAGACGTTCGAATGGCAGCGGCTTCTTCGAGTCACTGTTTGCCAGGATGCGAGCTCGTGAGGCCTTCGTGTCTTGAGCGAATCACAGCTTCGCTCCCAAGTTCAGAGGACCTGTTTGTTTGCGTTCGAGGATGTATCTCGATCGCCCGTGGTTATACCCACCACGCCCCAATCACCGCAATAAGATGGCTCGGTTTTTAAATATATTTTACAAGGCTTGCCGGTGCGGAGCTACCAAGTAATCGGCCACGATTGTAGCCATTGGATTCCCCAGTAACTCCCGAGAGCTTTTGCGAATATACGGAATATTACAAGAACCTGAGAATTATAGTGCTCCGAGATTTGGGGCCCGCGTGGATCCAGAGAGAAGGACAATATCACGTACTAGACTTTCGGTGAAAATTATTGTATAAATGATGAAGCGATTGTGAGAATAAAATAAATGAACCAAGTTATGAAAGTGAAACTAAATTATACAAGCAACTTGGCCACATGTATGTTTATTGTAATAGGTTCCTATGTCAGAAGAGTATCAGTTTTTTCTTGACTACATACTATGCCCTGTGATACATTAATAAACCGTTAACATCAATCACTAACTCTGAGCTCTAAAATGTTCAGAATTCTATTTGAAAATATTGTAATTAAAAATTACAAGAATTATACTCTTTTGTACCATGAAAAGTATTAAAATACTTTAAAATAATATCTAGTACACTGTTTATCAATCTTTTATAATTTAGATACTAAGCAGTTTAAATCTGACCTCATATTTTTCCCCTAAATTAAATTAAGAGGTTATCACCATCGTTTTTTTAAGGGGTTTAAGATAGACGATTTACAAAATTTCCGAATATATTCTGTTCGGAATAATATGTTCCGGAAAAAATAGAATTCTAGATATGATTTTCGGGTATTACGTTTCGAGGAAATATGGTTTTCGAGGCTTATAATTCCAGAAATATCTGTTCTGGAAAAATACAGTTTTTAACTTTCGGATGTGGGAATCTGTATTTAATAAATGAGAAATATATAAGAATAATAAAATTGATACATTTTAACAACTTAGAAATCGTACAAGATCGATCAGTCGATCGCGATTTACCATTTAACCAACCTTGGGACCTATAGTAAACCCCGTTATAATTCACACGGATCTTTCAACATTGATGCATAATAATTATTGTTTTGCCAATAACAGCAAATCGGTACTATTATGATAAACCAGTTACGTAGGTAACTATATTGGGAATTCAACAATCATAACCATGGATAATATAAAGTAGATATAAACATTGAATACAAATTTTTGTTAACACATTTACAAATCCAACACAACTTAAATTTTATATTTTTTTTAAAACTTTTTAACAAATAAATTCACCTAAATAATTAATCAACTCAATACGAAAATCAAAAGAACACACAATGAATTCTAATAATAACAACACTAGCAAAAAAAATTCATTTTTAACTCGGTAAGAAACCATTTTTAAATCAAAAAGATAGAACTAAATCTTATACACATTACACGCTTAAGACGTATAAAATAAAATAATCTCCACTATTAAAGTTATTGATTACAAGTGCAATCATTTTTAGAATAGGTATTGACTTCGGCTACAATGACGTAAAAGAATGTTCAACCACAAACAATACTGAAACAGATGATAAACAAGATGGTTGTAATCAAATTCTGGAATCAAAAATGAACATTCTTAAGCTTAACAGCATATACAGCCTAAATTTTAAAAACTATACAGAGGAACTTTATAAAGCATTAATAAAAGAGTGCAACTATAATTTATTGAATTTAAGTACGTTAAACACATCATTAGACATTGAGTCATTGACGAGTGTCAGTAATCGAACGATGAAAGCCATAAAAGTACTTAGAATAGATAAAAGGGTTATAACAGTTAATAAAATAAATAAACCTAATAATGTTTTGATCGTTTTTTGTTTTTTAGGATCAAAAAATATTTTCGATATTAGGATATTTTCCAACAATTTCTGTCGAACTGAAAAACCGTGGTTGGGTGGAAAAACGAGATCCGTACAGACCACCAATTAATTATTTGCAATATCTAAAATCATCACGTAAATTTTTTAACATGCAGTATGATTTATTGAATTCCTTATTAAACCAATTAATTTATGTACAATTTAAACTTTAAGCATATATGGTTAATTGGGTCGAATCGCCCCCGTTGATATCGCCAATGAATGAATACGAAGGTGCCATTGAGCGTCTGAAAAGTTTGCAATCGTGGAGTATTCTTAAAAATAAAAGATCTGATTTTATTTTCGTCACAAGAAAACGGTTGATTAATTGGTCCAGTTTAAGTAAATTGACATGTGTCAGCCAGATGACAAGACACATATTTTGTACCAAAGTAAGTAGGTACTTACCTACATATTGTAATAATATATACCTATTTAGTATCTACAGTTAGTAATTAAACAATTCACTTAATTAACAACCAATCTTGGTAAACTTGGGGCTTGGTTCATCAAAACTAATAATGTAGTTATTAATTATTAAAAAAGTTACTAAATAATTGGTTGAGAACCTCCTTCTGGATTGTTCATTTTAGACCAAAACCATAAATAAATAAGTTAAAACCCAATGAAACAATACACAATTTATAATCAGATGTAACTACCTATGAATAGAAATCTTGAAAATAATATTTATATAACTTATTTTATTTAAAATGATCATACTTTTTTTTTTAAATTGCTTACATTTAAGCTTTTAACTAACTATGAAAACATAATTGACAAATCTATTTTAAATTTTTTGGCAATTAATGAGATGTTTAGTATACTTGAATATAAAGAACACCATAAAAGTTACCAAACTTATTTAGCCATGTGATTTAAATATCTATTTTGAAATACAGAATGGTTTGGCACAATGTTTGGAATCTTACAAAAATGCTGAAACAAATTTGATGTTTCCGAGATGTCATTATATTCGAACAGAAGCAGACAGTGATGCATTTGTGGAAGATTACATTACAACAGCGTTAGTAAGCACACTGAAAATTATTGTAAAAGCAATTGAGAATAATAAAAATATATTCACTGCAGATGGCAATGTATGTATCAATTTATAGTAAATGTACAAAAATAATGAAATAGTTTTACTCATGACCACACTAGATACCATACAAACTTATTGATTTTGTGAAACGATGTGTACTAAAATTTCTGAATAACCAAATAGCTGGCAATACTGAAACAGATATATGGAAATTTAAGAGTCAAAAAGAAGTATGGAATGAATTTATGATTCATTACAAACAATTGATCATCGATAGTAATGCCAAATTTAATCAAGAATATAGATATGAATTAGAAGTAAATCAATGTTGTGCAATAGTTGTTTAGCAATAACATTTTAAAAATTCAAAAAATTGTAACCGTTGTGCTAAATCATTGTATACAAAAAACGATTCTAAGTTGAAACAACCATCAGCGGTATAAATAGTACTAAATACTAAGTATATTTTATTATATTATATTTATAGTATATTTAATACTTCTATCATATTAATTTATTTTACTATTAGTATTACGGTACGTGTTACTTAGTAAAATAGGCCAAACTTAGTCAAAATATATTATAAGAAACTAAATTTAATATATTATAAAATACTATCTAAAAAAAATCAAACATTTCAAATGCTTATAAATAGCTTAAAATATATGTCTAAAATTTAAAAAAGCTATATACCAATAGCTTTAAACATTTGGTGCTAATAATATTGTATCTACCAGTTGTCTGTTTTGGATTACAATAAAATAATAAAATTGATTTTGTTAATTAATGGTTTTGCGTAAATTTCACGTTTTTTATGATTTTATTTATTGTCTTTCGCAATTTTAAAGAGAAGTAATGAGAAATTTTTACTATTGACCTCCCGATTTACCAACTAGATTTACTTTACTGCCAGAAAAGATATTAAAATTAAAATTAAAGAATTTTTGTTGCCAAAAAAAGGTGATAAAGGACTCAAAAATAAAAATAAAGTATTATTATATAATATCATACATTAATTATAAATGTATGACATACATTTTTAGTTAAAATATCGTCATAAAATGATAATTTAAAAATATTATTTCTAGATTCTAAATAAATATAAGCAATACGATTTTTGTAAAATATATTGTTCTACAACATGACCTAATTACAACTTGATGTTCTAAAAATTGGTATTCTAAAACAATATCATAATTATTGCACTTTATCGTTTGTTTTCGGAATTCGTAACATTTTTAGGTCAATATAGTTATTTTGGTATCATATTCATCAACTTGATATATTTTTTTTTGCATTTTAAAATATTACTAGCTATTTCACCTGATGTTGTGCAGGCCAAAGATTTGTATTTTAGATTCAGAACTAAGCAATCAATGTATTGGTTTTACAATGATGTGTGTTTTTTTTAAATTTTTATTTTTTTGTCTGTCTGTCATCACCTTTTAGGATGATAAAAAATCTTAGATTTTCTTCAACAGTATTTTTTCAAATATGAAAGTGAATCTAGTTGGTACCTTATGGGGTCAAAAGTAAAAGTTCCCAGTAGTTTTCAAAAGCGACGTGAAAAACAATAGAAAATAAAAGGAAAAACGGAAATTTTAGGCAAAATCAATTTTTGAGAAAATCAACTCTAAAACAAATGACCGTAGGTACATGACATTTTGACTGAATATTTATATTAGCATTTTCTATACACCATAACACTTTCCAAATATTATGACTTATTTTGAGCTGTTTACAACATTTATGATTTCCATTTTTTTTTAGTTTTTAGATTCTGAGCGAAGCGATGAATGTATTGATTTTACAATGATGTGTGTTTTTTTATTTTTTTTTGTGTCCGCATCACCTTTTAGTACAGTAAAAGTGCTTGGATTTTCTCCAACGGTATCTTTTCTGATAGGAAAGTGAATCTAGTTGGTGCTTTTGGTGGTTACCGGTTACTATTACCGTAATATCATAGGATGACTGACCGTTTTCGCTCAGAATCGTTTTTTTTGTACAATGATATTATATCATTGAATTCAATTTTAAGACCATCCATTACAGTGACTCACTTGTAAACTACTGTACAGCAGAGCGACATCCATTTGCCCACTCTTTTTTTTCTATAAATATCATTAAAATTGTATTTGTTGGTTAAAAAAGCTTAACAATTTAATAGAAGGCTTCTGGTATATTGTTTCAAAGGTAGATGAAAAAATTTAAAAATTCATAGACACTTTTTTTTTTTATAAGCATTTACAGTTCAAGTATTGACAAAATACATAAAATTCACGAAAAATACAAATTATTATGATTTAGAAATTCATGAAAATTGTTCTATTAAAATCTAAGAAAATGTAATACACGATTTCTTATAAGTCTATCTTTCTCAATAAAAAAATGTCTACCAGCAAATTAAATTAAATTTTTATAAGAGTTTGAAGTTCGAACTATTACAACATTGGATATTCACTCAATTTCTCATATAGCGATTTTGTTATTACATAAATTTTAGATACATAAAAATTTCACTGAATATTTATATCGTCATTTCCTTTATACGATAAAATTACGAAAATATTTTGACTCTTTTTGAGCTATAAATGGGCATTATTATTTTTAAATTTTTTAGTTTTTTTTATTATTGTCGAAAAATTTTTTTTGCTGATTAAATCTTGAAAATTTAATAGAAGGCTTCTGATATATTATTATTCTTAAGACAGATGAAAAAATTAAAAACCGTACTCACATTTTTTATTATCATATAAAGTTCGAGTTTTCACAAAATTTACCAAATTTAAAATTTAATAATTATATTGTAGTTAAAAATGTATAAAATGTTCAATTTTTATATCTGAGAATTGAAAATTTCAAACAAGGTTTCACGTAAATAGGTTATATACAAATTACTTTATTCACAATAATATAATCAAATATATACTTAGCAATAACAAATATCATAAGCTGACTTCAGTATCAGGTCTTCGCTCAGTATCGTGTTTCTTATACAATGATGTTATATCATTGAATTCAAATTTAACACCATCCATTACAGTGATCCACCCTCTTATCCGTATTTTTAATAAATTTATTTGTACAAAATGTATATACCATATTTCTTCTAATTATAATATTATTATAATATTTAACAAATTTCAACCATTTAGATTGAAAAAAAAAAATCTCTTTTTTCGTATACTAAAAAAAATCATGTGTGAGCTACTCTTTACCTATCTACAGCCTATATGAGTTGAAAAATCAAGCTGTTTACATCCTACAATTTTCAAGTTATAATCTATTGAAATAACTTTCATTGAAAATGCTCTAGTCGTTTTTTGAGGCTATTAACTTCGGATAAACCAACACCCATTAGTTAATTTCACCCGAATTTAAAAAAATTTAGATTAAATAAGTCTATCTTGGATTTGGTGTACCTACTTAGGTACCTCAGTTCACAGATAAATTTGGGTAGCTTTGCGTCTTTGCGAACTAAATCGACCAAGGTAAACAATTTATTTGTGGTGGATGGGTATAGCACTTGTTATAAATCGAACGTGGTTCAAACTACTCTTTAACCATTCCTGATATCTCCAAGAACAATTCAAAATTACATTCAACTCTCATATTTGTTTTAAGAAATAATTTCTTTATTCGAAACCACAAGATCTGACGGTTTGAATGGATGCTTTTACCTCATCTGCCAGAATAACTAATGGCAAAAATTTAAAATACTAATTTTTACTTATTATTTCTCCTATAACCAATAGCAATAATTTATAAACAAAAATTTCTATCGTAAATTTCAAAATACCCGTTTTAGTTCACCTCTCCGGGTTGAACCAACTGGGTCTAATTGTGAATCTAAATTATTCAAGGACGCATTCAAAAACACACAAAAAATGTCCCGTGGTTCAGGAGGAGTTCAATGACATACAGTCAAACATTTATTTATATATATATATAGACTAGCTGATCCCGTGCACTTCGTTTCTCGTTAAATGTACCAACTCTATATGACTCAAACTTTGTTCAATTCATTATTTAATTTTTTATTTAATTAATATTCGGTGTATGGTGTTCAAAATTCATCTCAACTTTTCTATTGCCTGGAATAAAAATTCTGATTCGCAGCAGTATATTATCAGGTAGGCAATCTACTTGCGGTAGATCGCGGACCCCGTGCTGTTTGTACGTAACTTTATAATTTAACTCTAAAGTATCAAAGTTATACCAAGTATGTCACTAAACTCCTCCTAAACGGCTGGACTAATTGTGAATGCCGAGTTTATCGACCAATATTTCCTCCTCGTCCACGAAGAAGTGGCATTGTCTTATGTACGTAACTTATATGTGAGTATAATACGCTCAGTATTTTTGTGATACATATTATATCAAAACACAGCGTACAAACAAATTAAATGCATTGAATGAATACACTGATTTCACGGCCACCAATAATTATTATAATAGCTTTAAAACCCATGGCAACAATTTATAAACAAAAATGTCCACCGTAAATCACTAAATTCCCGTTTGAGCACATCCCCTGGTTGGACCTAGGGAGATGATTTGTGAATCTAAACCATCCAGGGCGTCACCCAAACGAATACAAAAAAATTATTTCAAATAGGTCCAACCGTTTAGGAGGAGATCAATCACAACACACGTACAGTTGAATTATATATATTAAGATATAGATTGTTATTATTTTTGGCCACCCAATTAATTTCACCAAGGAAAATTATTATACATAAAAACCTTCTCCATGACTCGACCGATGTGGAAAACGTGGAAACCGTAATAAAATAAGAAGAGTTCTTTTCAAGATATGCTCGTACATATAAAAAAGGGGCAGTGTTTCTATACTATATTATGCATATTATAAACATATAAACCTTCCTCTTGAATCAGTTTAGTGATTAAAAAAAACCGCATCAAAATCCGTTGCAAAGTTTTAAAGATCTAAGAAGCATACCGGTAGACAGCGGGACTTTGTTAAGATTAAGATTTATTATTATTTTTTTTAATTTGAATAATATTTTGTATTTGTTTGTGTCCATAGCAACCATTAATAAACAAAAATGTCCATCGTAAATCTCAAAATTCCTGTTTGAGCCCCTTCCGGGGGTTTTCTCTCCAATATTATGCATGTTATATACATATAAACCTTCCTCTTGAACCACTCTCAGGAGCGCCATTTGGGGGGGGGGAGCAGGGTATACTTTGGCTCCCCTATTTTTTTCTGTGTCTTATTGGCCTGGATTAAAATTTAGAATGCGCCGACGGCCGTCCCGATCCCCATTCTCCCACTCTCGCACTCGATCGTGCATGACTGTCGCCGATCAAAACTGTTCAACAAGCATACACCAATTTCAAAAACATTTTACGTAAACACGTATATTAAAGTGGTGCTAATTGTAACTGGCTGTATATTATAGTTCACAACGGACTGACAGCACTGCACGCATGTCGCGTCCCGGTGGTTGTTGGTGGGGGTATCCAGTATAAATAATATCTGTACTTACTATTTTTTAAAAAGTGGCCTGAAAAAAAAACTGGCCTGCTTAAATTTTGACTTCTCTATTATAAAACTCAAATGGCGCCCCTGATCACTCCATCAATTAAAAATAAACCGCATCAAAATCCATTGCGTAGTTTTAAAGATCTAAGCATGCAAACAGAAAAAGGGACTTTGTTTTATACTATGTTAAGATAATCATATCATGTGACGTTTTTGATAGAATATTTTAGCTTCGTTAAAGATGTTTGCTGTAAACGAAATACATTTTTCATTAAAATTACCCAAAAATCAAGACTCAAGAGCTATACCAAAATTAAAGTATAATTTGTGGGCTAAACTTACAAATAATAAGATGTTTGAATTATTAAAATAACATTTGATTTTAAAAAAACTAGAATTAATATTTTTGCATGCTAACTTCTTACCCATCGGAGTCTATTTTAGATTCTGAGCTGAGCAATGAATTGATATTCCAATAATGTGTACTTTTTTAAAATTAAAAATATTTTTTTTAAATTGTTGTGTCTGTCATCGCCGTTTGGGTCAATAAAACTACTTCGATTATCTACAACAGTATCTTGTTCGATGGGAAAGTGAATATTGTAAAATGCCTTGTAGTTTTCAAAAGAACCGGGAAAAACAAACAAAACATTAAGGAGTTAAAATTATTACACAAATTCGATTTTTTGCCAAGTCCAATTTTTTAGTTTTATTTTCTATGTATGACAATAAAATTTTATTTGTTGGATCAAAATGCGTGGAAAATTAATACAAGGCTCCTGATATATTATTATTATGGTAGTTTTAAAACATTAAAAATACATAGGTACAATATTTTTTTATAAGCATTTAAATTTTTAAGTACACATTTTGACAAAATGTATCAAATTTAAAATTTAGTAATTATTTTGATGTTAAAAATTTATACAATGTTCAACTTGTATAGCTAGGAACTGAAAATTTAAAACAAGGTTCCACGTGAATAGGTCATACATCAATATATAAATTACTTTATTCCCAATAATATCATCAAATATACAAAATATATACATAGTAATATCATATGCTGCCAGACCCTGTTCGCTCAAAATCGTTTTTCTTTTATAATGATATCATATCATTGAATTTAAATTAAACACCATCCATAACAGTAACCCACTTATAACCTTCTGTCCAACAGATTGTGATTTCAGATTTTGTAGTAATTATAATATGTCTGTGTATAGTTGGATGTATATGCGAAATGTAAATATTTACTCGGAGAAGTGAAAACATATTGTCCCCAACACTATATAGATGGGATTACCAACACATGGATCATAAAACCCACTTCAAACTGTTCTGGCCATGGCATAATGTTGTCCAGAGACTTGCAGACAATAAAACAAAAAATCCCTAAATCCGATGTTTTGAGAAATAATTATATATTACAGAAATATATAGGTAAAAATAATCCGTATAAATTAATAAAAATAAAGACATAAAAACTACCAACATCATTTTTATTTTTAGAAAGACCCCTATTGGTTTATACATGTAAAATTGATTTGCGACAATGGTTTTTAGTGACCAATATGAATCCAGTAGTTGTGTGGATGTATAAGTAAGTATATATTCTATACAAAGTTTGTATAATAACATCATAAAGATTACATGCGCACGACGGTTAATATAGAAAAATGTTTAAATAATAAAATAACTAATTTTTTTACAGAGAGGGTTACGTCCGATTTTGTACTAACAGTTTCTCAATGGGAAACATGCATGAATCCATTCATCTCAGCAATGTCAGACTGCAAATTAGGTATCGACAATTTAGGAATTCACAAGTACCTGCAGAGTGCATGTGGGATTACAGAGAACTACAAAACCATTTGAGGTATATCACATATAATTATTACTGGTAGAGGTCCCGTTCGTACGTCTATAAAGCACAGATTTAAGAGGCTTTACGACCGTTGAAATTTCAGTAAAAAAATAAGTACTTTAGTAATTCCTACTGTAGTAATTCCTACAGTACGTCATAACTCATAACGTTTATCCCAATTTTCATACTGAAAAAATATTCAAACACGCCATTCCAAGGAAATAACCGAGCTACATTTTACAATTTTTAAAATTTAATCATACGTAATAGTAATTTAAAAAAGGTGGGCTAGAGGGTATCGCTAAGGGTCACTAATATAGATTGTGTTAAATTTAAAATTTAAAATTGTGTCTATGTATTTGTTTTTCAACTACTATAATACCCTGCCTTGTATAAAAAATTAAAAAAATAGAAATTTGAAACTGTCCGTTAACAGCTCAAAACGATTGATGAATCTACATTTATTCGTTTTTGAATTACAACAAAATTAGAAAATTTTTAGGTAGTGAGAAATCGAGTGAATATTCAACGTTGTAAAAATATAAACTTCAAACGCTCATGAAAATTAAATTTGACTTTTTTTTAATAAAGGTATACACATTTATGAGGAACCTTGTATTACATTTTCAAATCTTAGATTTAAAAAGAAAAATTCTTGTGAATTTCTAACCACAAAATAATTTTACAATTTTCGAAATTTTTATTTATTTTGTCAAGATTTAAACTTTAAATGCTTATAAAACAAATTGTAATCATGGATTTTAATATTTTTCAAATTTCATTGTAACAATATATTAGGAGTATTGTATTAAATGTTCTACCTTTTTTACCCAACAAATAAAATTTTTGTTAGATTTATTGGAAAAAAACTAAAAAATTTAAAACTGAAAATGTCCTAAACAGTTCAAAACTGATTTTTTAATTTATTTTATATAGAAATGCTTATATATACGACCAGTGAAAATATCATGTACCTATCTACATTAATTTTTTTAGAGTAACACCAAGAACTGAAATAGATTTCGTCGAAACCCGATTTTGCGTAAAAATTCGCGTTTTTCCTTAATTTGTATTTTGTTTTTACCTGTGCTTTTCAAAACTTATGTGAATTTCAATTTTTGACCTTATTATTTTTGATTCCGAGCGGAGCGAAGAATCTAGTGATTTTACAATTTTTTTTTTATATCCTGTATACAAAATTTCTACCAGAAGGAGTGCTTCGATTTCAATATATAGTACCTTATCTTCTATCAAATTGGTTCATAATAGTACTTTAAAGAGGTCATTTTTCGATTTTCTCAATAGTTATTTAATGCCACAGGAAAAACTACCGACAAATTACGAAAACCGGCTAAAAATGGGATTTTAATTTCTAACGCTTTGTTTATCGCCAGAGCAACGAATAAAAAATAATAACGATATTACTATAATATAATTCAACTAACAGACTATAATATTTAATAATAACATTATAAAAAATCCAGACTGACAAATCGTCTCCGCTCAGAAACGTTTTTCTTATACAATTATATCATATCATTGAATTCAAGTTTAATACAATCCATTATACATTGACTCACTTGTAACCTACTGTACAACTGAGTGATATCCACTTACCCGCTTTTTAAAATGTTAAGGTCTATAGACAATGAAAATATAAATATTCAGTCAAATTTCCATGTATAGTTTCTACAGTTTTTCGTTTTTGACCTCCCCAATGCACAAACTAGATTCATTAACCTATCCAATGAGATACTGTTGAAAAAAATCGAAGCTGTTTTACTGCTCCAAACGATGATGACAGACACAAATATTTTAAAATTTTAAAATTTAAAAAAAAACAAAAATTGTAAAAATTATTATGTGACAATTTGGGAAATATTGTATAAGATATTAAGATACAATAAGTTTCGATAACAATGTCAGGGAATATTTAAAAAAAAAGAAATAAACACTATAATATTAGGCTATTAGCCAAGAGACCCGCACGCAGGGACGATTCTAGAATTTATTTTTAGGGTGGTTTGGAGTAAATATTGCCTATTATCAAGGATAAATCAGCTGACTGTATACTTACTGTTATAATAATTACATTTCCTATGGTCATAATTAGGGATAAGAAAATTATTAAATTGCGTATTTTTTTTTCTATTTGTTCATTTTAATGCTGACCTAGAAACAAATTTGATTCATATTCTACTGAATCAAAAAATACTATTTTTATTTATCATATTTTAGGGTTTTTATTTTAAATGCATATAATGATATTTTCAGAACCTAAATGCATACTTTCTTAATAAATATACAAAAAAATTAAGAACATGATTAAAATAGGTTAAGTTAGAAACCTAAGTTACTAACCTAAGCTATAACAACAAACATTTTTAATTAATTAGATTGGGTTAGGTTAGTAACTAGGAAACTAACCTAACCTAACTCCTAAATTCGACTTTTATGCATCAAAATACTCTATCTAAATATTCTGCTTTCAAAGATGAAATGAAAACTGAATGTTGTAAATCTACAACTATATGATGTTAATGCTTAATGTGTATTAGTTTTACTTGTTGATAATATGAAAGTTTCAATAATTTAATAATATATTACATTTTTCAATTTCTGAAAATTGCTGACTATTAATTACATTGACTGACATTCAGGGGTGTCAACCCCATCCCCCCTCCCTCCACCGTAAAATCACCCCTGCCCACAAATCAAAACTCACAAGTCAAACGAAGTCTTTTGATAACCAGCTGTCTAATAAAGATTTGCCTACTCACTTGAGGCAGGAATATATATTTGTTAGTACTCCTAGTACTCCTCACTTTATGTTTGTTTAATTAATTAAAATAATATTATAAAAAAAACTGTTGAAAATATTAACAAACGAATTTTCGGAATACAGACCACTTTAATTGCATACACCGCACCCTAAATTTTCATTCTCTCCATAACGATGATTCCGACTGTTGAAGTCTTATATAAACGCTTCTATTCCAATCTATCTATCCGACATAATCTTCTTATAATTAAAAGATTATAATTATTATTATCTGCTCATTCGTTCTTAATATTTCAAGTTATAAAGACCGGATGACGTTTTAAAAGGACCTTCGAAGTTTGTAACGACCTTCTAAATAAATAAAAACGAAAAACGCAACGTCGAAAGGCCGTAACTGATTCCTCCAACCAAAACGTCGGTCAACGTAAAACTCGTCTATCATTCAGTTTACACTTATTGAGAAAATATATTACAATTAATAATCTTTTATAATAAAAACAACAAAAAATCGCAGCCCACTCGTCATTTAATATTACACAAAGTATGAGCTCCATGTCCCGGGCCTCCCCACTTTGGAATTTCGAAACAAAATTAATTACATTCGTCTGTGCTTTGTTTGTGCTGGTTTGTGCTTTTAATCCCGTCGTTTGTGCTCAACCCCTTCCAAAGTTATCCAACTTTGAAGGTTGGTGGTTAAAATGTAATACCAGCTACTCCCCTTTGTCTTGTGAATCTGAACAAAACTGTTCACATAATCATTTTTACCTCTATGGACTTTAGTCGTAAAACATTTGGTTTCGCAGAAAAATCCATACGCACTTGTGGATTAGAATATTATTATTTTTTTTTTTTAAGTTTCTTCCGTATTAGGATATAAAATGAATATTTGCGACCCAATAAATGGACTTATAGCCTAACACTAAAGATATAATTGTGATACAGTTGGTACTTTAAATACATTCCATGTATTCTGAAAAATCAAACCGATGTGGATTAGAAAAGTTAAAAAATGAACAGTCGAAAATTAAAAAAAAAAAAAATTAATAAAATACCATGTTGAGTAAAAATACAAAATTGATAAAAAAACCATGTTGAACAAAAAATCAAAATTGATAAAGAAATAAGGAAAAAATCAAAGTTGATGAAGAAATATGGAAAAAATCTAAATTGATAAAAATTTGACTGAATAAAAATCTAAATCGAAATATTATATTTATTTATACATGATTAATAGATTTTAATATATATTTCTTATTTTTATTTTATCCTAGAGAGTTACTTTTTTATATTTTACCTAGTTATAAACTTTTTGAAATGTGCTTTTTAAATAATAATAATTGCAATGGGGAAAAGTTACCCACTAATAAATTTTGAATTAGAGTTATACAAATTTGAACTTAGTCTAAAAAAAATGCTCAAACGGTATTTGCTGACTCGTACACAGGTTTTTAGAATAAAAAAAGTAAAAGTTTATTTTAATGTTACAAATGTTTGCAATTGATTTGGAAAGAAAATATAGATAATATTATGTACTTTGAAGACGATATGAAAATTTTAGGGTGCCAAGTTTCAAGTAATTATTATAATTTGAAGTTAATATTTCTATTTAAGTAGTACCTACTATAGTTGTACAATGTACACTTATATGAACACATTTTGTATGGTGTTTTTTACCATACTTACCTAATAAATGTAAATAATGCATTCTTTCATTCAAATAAAACTTTTTTAAGAGTACAATGAAAGTAAAATTTAAGAAAAATTTTGTCTAAAAAGATTCGCAAAACAAAGGGGAGTAGCTGGAATTACATTTTAACCCCCAAGTTTCAAAATTGAATAACTTTGGAATTAGTTTAGCACAAACGAATGGGGTTAATTTTGTTCCAAAATTCCAAAGTGGTTAAATATGTGCCCCCCCCAATACTTTGAAAGTTGAATAACTTTGGAAGGAGTTGAGCACAAACGACGGGATTAAAAGCACAAACAAAGAACAAACGAATGGAGTTAATTTTGTTTCGAAATTCCAAAGTGGGGGGGCCGGGGACATGGAGCTCAAAGTATGTTGTATAACACTTACATTATTAATCCCTGTTACGCCAAACGCATAATACTTACGTCATATTTATATACCTCATATATGTAATATAAAATTGTGTAGGTTATTTCCATGTAACTGAATAGTCTTACGAATACATACCTATTTCAGAAATATTGGACAAGAATACGTATGGGATGAATTAATTTTTCCCGGGATGAGCGAAAGTATTTACGCTGTGTTACAAGCTGCAACCGACACTTCGTTTTATCGGGACAATACTTTTCAGTTGTATGGAGCCGATTTTTTGATCGCGGATAACTTTATCCCATATTTGATTGAGATCAATTCCATTCCCGGACTGAATCCATCTACGAGCGTAATTGCCAATTTGGTGCCTATGCTCCTGGGTGACATTATAAAAGGTAAATCATTTTTATTCCTAGCGTTGTAATTTATTTAGGTGCGTGTATTCAATACTGAGTTATATGATGTTTTGTAAGAATATTTATTCAATATAGATTATTAAAATATAAAACTATTTGACCTCCACCAATAAATAAATGTTTATATCTAAATATTTCAAATACAATTTTTTGGTATCGATAGATTACCCGACTTCGCCGGGAATATATGAACAAATATAAAATACGGCACTATATAGGTGTATCTTAAAACCGTTTAATGTACCTCAGTAACTGGCAAATCGGCATCGATGTACCTCGTTTTGTGAAATAATTTAACCAAGATAGGCTATCCACCTGTAATTGCAGATTAGATAAAACCCTTGGACTTAATATATTTTCAAATTTAGTATAAACTACTCTCTAGGTACATATCTCTAAGAAAAATCTCTAAATTTTTTCAAAATCAGTCAAGCAGTTTTTGAGACTAAAATAACATATGGACTTTGCCTTTTTATAATATACTATAGACTAGCTAATCCTGCACGTCGTTGCCTATGACTTCTTAATTGCACGATAATTTACATATTCTTAAAATCCGTTAAATGTAAGCTGTACTTACAGATTTTTAACACAGTTATTTGGGTTGTTTTGATCAAACATAAAATACAGGTGTAAAATTATATCCAATCATAATATAACTTACTAATTTATTTATAATGTGTTTACACAGAGTTGGTGTACATGCACTGATGCTGAGGTTTCATCTTGGGTTCAGTTCCTATACGAATACCTATACAAATTTATATTTACAGTAACTTTAATAGACCATAGAAATAATCTTTAATGTTCGAAAAATTTTGGAGGGGTAAGCTATTAGGCCCTCAGCACCCCATAGCTAAGTCACTGGTGTATATACAAAAATAAATTAGATTTCCGTTTTCCGAAACAAAATTTCTGCATCAATCCCTAAAATGCGATTTTTTTTAAATCTCTTCTTTGCCCAATACTTTTGTGTAGTGACGGTGGACTACAAGAAAAATTTGAACGCCGACACAGGACTGTTTGTAAAAGTTGTGCCGGAAAAGTGGAAACCAACTTTAGCGACCGCGATGGACAGCGGTAATCCATTCAATTCGTCGGCGGCGGCCAACCAGACACCGTTCACGTTTGACTACCATCGCCGGTTGGTGCCACTACGGCTACATAGGTAAAAAAAAAAAGAATTCATCAACGTATGAAGGCTCTAATGCCGCCAATGTCACCGCAATTAATCGTCGAACCTCTCTCGCACACCGTAGAATATCCGACGAAATTATCTCGTAAGTCGATTTGTTCTTAATTTACAAGTGTCGTTCGCGTTTGGCTAAAATTTACCGTGGTTATCAGTCATTGCTACATAGTGTATAGTTGATTTTTGTGTATAAATAATTCTATGAAAAATGAATAAAATATAAAATATTGTCAACCATTTTGAAAAAACTTAAAATACAATCAAGTAATAACAGGATTTAATTGTACAATTGTCTTTAAAAATTTAAATTAAATTATTAACACAAAATTAATATTTGAAAGTTATTAAATCAATTTGTTTTATCTAAATCGATTAGTGATGATACATTTTATACCTAACTATAATTATTATATTAAAAAGTTACAAGTTACCCATAAGTTATAGACTATAACAAATAAATTATAACCTCACTGAAATATTTTCAAAGTATCTATTTATTAAGTGTATTACAGTGACTTAATCCAATGCTGTCTTTATTTTAATTTTTTAAAATTAGGAATTGTTATGCAATACAAAAATTGTATTTCATATGCGTTTAATAAATAATAATTAATTATACTACTTACTAGTCACTGAGCATAAATACACAAAATATAGAATTTTTTTTATAAACATAAGACGTGTTTTCTCAGAGATAACGAAAGCAAATGGTTGCTGACTGTTGACTGATACCACCTGATAGGCATATTAATATGAAGTTTGTTAATTGCCTTAAGTGAATATTTACTATCAAGGGCATCAGAAGCATCAAACCGTTGAACAAGTCGATAAGTGATAACATTTTAGTAAACACTTTTTACATCAAATTATCGGCAAAACGATGTTTAGTAAACCGTTTGCTCTCGGTACCTATACCTTTTACAAAAACGCGTTTATTATTTAATTGAGAATGAAGTAATTTATTACTACTAAAACGTAAAGATAATTAAGCTAATAATCATAATTCAAATATAGCCTGATAATTAAAAACGATTAAATGGTATTTTTTATATAACTAAAAATATTATCGATTGTTGATATTTGATATTGTTGATCTAAATAAGGATTTATAATATTTTGATATATCAATTATATAATCGTGCCTATACATACTTAAATAAATTATCATTTCTTTTTGTATTATTTTCTTTTTTTGAAATATGCAACTTATACAAATTCGCACAATAAGTACCTATATGGCTATACGACTCAGGAATGGAAAATTCATGGCACGCGAAAAAGTTTTGAAAAAATACAATACTTTTTTTATTATGTTTTATTTTTGGTAAAAATGTTTAGCCCATAATTTTTTTAATTTTTTATATAGTTATGTAGATATATTTCATAGTTTTGGCAGGTAGGAAAAAAACAAAAAAATCATGTCATTTTTAGGATGTTTGAAAAATTTCGCGTCCATGAAGTATATTCTGTGAAGATGTTGTGTTTTATTTTTACTTATGTAGCTGTAGTGGCACCAACTGGCGGTGGTAGTCAAACGTGAATGGTGTCTGGTTGGCAGTCCCAGCCACCGATGAATTGAATGGATTACCGCTGTCCACTTGGCCGCTGAGGTTGGTTTACACTTTTCCGGCACATCGTTTACAAACAGTCCAGATTTGGCGTTCAAGTTTATCTTGTAGCCCAACATCACTACACAAAGGTATTGGGCAAATAAGAGATTTAAAAAAAATCGTATTTTAGGGATTGACGCAGGAATTTTGTTTCAGAAAACGGAAATCTAATTTTTTGTATATATTATACCAGTGACGTAGCCAGGGAGTGCTGGGGGGGGGGGGCTATAGCCTTCTCCTGCGAAATTTTACGAAAATTAAAGATTATTTCTATGGTTTATTAGAGTTACTGCGAGTACAAATTTATATATTTGTATAGGAACTGGGCCCAAGATGAAACCTCAGCATCAGTGCATGTACACCAACTCTATGTAAACACATTATAAATAAATTAGTTATATAATGATTGGATATAATTTTACACCTGTATTTTATGTTTGATCAAAACAACCCAAATAACTGTGTTCAAAATCTGTGCAGCTTACATTTGACAGAGCTTAAGAATAGGCAAATTTTCGAACATTTAACAAGTCACGGGAAACGTCGTGCAGCTAGTCCATATAGTATATAAAAAGGCAAAGTCTGTAGTTATTATAGATTGCAAACTGCTTGTCCGATTTTGAAAAAATTTCAAAGATTGTTCTTAGAGATATCAGGCAAGTCTATACCAAATTTGAAAATATACCCATTCCAAGTGCCATAACTAATCTGCAGTTACAGGTGGACAGCCCATCTCGGTTAAATTAGTTCACAAAGCTAAGTACAACGATGCCGATTTGCCAGTGAACTGAGGTAACATGAGGTACACCTATAAAGTGAAATATTTTATATTTGTTTATTTATTCCCGGGCGAAATCAGATTATCTGTTGATACCATTAAATTGTATATGAAATATTTTGACATAAACATGTATTGGTGAAGGTTTAATAATTTTATATCTTAAGAATCAGCATATTGAATAAATATTCTTACAAAACACACTCAGTATTAAAATAACCGTACCCGAATAATTTACAACGCTAGGAATAAAAATGATATACCTTTTACAATGTCACCTAGGAAAATATGCACCAAATTGGCAATTACGCTCGTAGATGGATTCAGTTCGGAAATGGAATTGATCTCAATCAAATATGGGATAAATTTATCCGCAATAAAGAAATCGGCTCCAAACAATTGAAAATTATTGTCGCGGTAAAATGAAGTATCGGTAGCAGCTTGTAACACAGCGTAAATACTTTCACTCATCTCGGGAAATATTAATTCATTTCATACGTTTTCTTGTCGAATATTTCTGAAATAAGTATGTAATTGTAAGACTATTCAGTTACATAGAAATAACCTACACAATTATAATACATAAGTATATCAGATTTATGAATATGACGTATTTAGTTCATCGATTGCAGCAGGGACTAAATGTATCTTATTTATGTGTTATACTTATACAACACACTTTGTGTAGGTGATATTAAATGACTAGTGTCCCGTGTTGTTTTATTGTTTTTATTATAAAAGATAATCAATAGTTATATATTTTTTCAATAAGTGTAAACTGAAAGATGGACGAGTTTTATATTATTGAACCTATTCAAACCATTCTATGGTAGGTACCTACTTATTTACTTATAAGTTAATAATAATTATATTATGTATAAATTATATACTATGTGAGTGTGATGTTTTTCACATCTCTTTTCGTAAATTTTTGGTAACCTTATCATACTATTATGTTCACTGGTTATTCTTTCTATTATAAAATCTTTTAATGGTGCCTTGCCTTTATATCTATAATTTATTTTAGTTTCCTTAATATCTTCATCCTTAACCCGTCGTACGACGCATTGATTTAGATGTCTCATTTACGCGCATGGGGTAAAAATTTACCCCTCAAAGATAGCTAGTTATTATTTTATGGTTAGGATACAACTATTTTCGGTAATAGTAACTTTTTGTTACGAAAACATTTTATTTTACATATCTCAGTATATAAAATATGTTGGCGGTATACAAAGAGATTCTACATTATACAGAATGATTATAAAAACATTTTTCTTTTTTTTTTTTAAGAATATTTCGTATAATTTTTTTAAGTATTATAATTTTCGTATAATAGCTGTCGTCATAGGTAATTACATGATAATAATATTTACAATTTAGAAGGTCACATAAATAAATAACATTATACACTTGCGTAACAGTCTGGACACACGCTAATTAGGTGGTCCCGACATATACACGTTGTACAGACTTTTGTTGTTTTTCTGTCTTTTGATCTTTCACAGAATGAACATCTGCTACTAGCCTTTACTCGAAATTCTTGAAGTTGTTGAACATTGAAATATTTTCTTATCGACGACTTAACTTCAATCCGGACCGCGAGAATAGTAATACGATTCTGCACGTATTCTTCCATAAGTTCTCTTCCCAGTGTCTTTAGAAATTGAAGACGTGATATTTTATTTTTTGTGTTGGCTTGATAAATAATTTGCGAATTTATTCCACCAATATTCATCAACGCATAAAAAATTGTCAATGGCCAACGTGCACTTGTCCTGGCAACGGTGTAGTTTTCTGTCATATAGTCCATTGTATCAACTCCACTTTTGGTTCTATTATAGTCCATAATTATTTCTGGTTTTAGTTTTTCTTTATTCACTTGAGCTATTTGTTTGTCATGGTGCATTGTAGAAATCAATGTCACAATTTTATTTTTATTGGCCTTATATGATACGAAAGTTTTGTTATTTGAAAAACCGAAATAAGAACAAAAAACCGATCTGTTTTTTGAAGATGCAAATGAAGGAGGGACTTCTCTCTTGTTTTTTCGAATTGTGCCAATTATAGTCACTTTTTTTTCTCAGTAAATCGTCTGCTAAGGGAATGCTTGTAAACCAGTTGTCCAAAGTGACATTTCGACCAGAATTGTAAATTATATTTACCATACGTTAAGTAATACTCGCCGCAGAATTATCTACTGAGTACGGACCGGCAGGTTGTGTTCCTACGTATACTTCTAGACTGTCATCAGCCCTAGATTGTTCAGTGTCAGTATTATTTGAACATTCATTTTCGTCATTCTTATCAATTCTTCCAAATCGTCGTCAGAATTACCGCCCCATATCTTATCTTCAAATTCATCAAGTAAATTTTCAATTTGGTATTAGTCCATATTAAAAAACAAAATAAAATAATACGTCCACACTACACAACAATAAGAATGAAACTAATACGCTTATTGGTCGCACGGGGCAAATAATTTCAAGATACGGGCGATAACGACTTTATAACGCTCTATATCAGCGGTTCCCAACCTTTTTAGTCGGCGGTGCCCTTTTGTTGTTCCAAATTTAGTTAGGTGCCCCTCTGTGAATATTATGAAAAACATGATAAAAATGAACACTTTTTTCATTGTTGACCGATTTAAATAATTTTACTGTACATATTAAAAACAAATTAAAATATTATGGTTGAAAATAAAGAAAAAAAATACTGCTTTAAAAGTTAAAAAATAATGAGAGTTTTGTGGCTGCTTATTTTTTGAAAGTTTGGCAATATCTGGTTCAATTTTTGACAGTTGGATACGAAGGTCAGGTTCTACATTAAGACGGTTCCGGTATTTGGTTTTAGTAGCCGCATAGGCTGAAAATCCTGTCTCACATAAATATGTGGTAGCAAAAGGTAAGAGTATTGTTATTGCTTTTTGACTCAAATTATCAAAACTTGTATTTTTCAAATTTAGCCAAAATTCAACATAAGAATTGCTACTGAAGGTGGATTGAAATGTTGAATCTGAAGTAATATCGATCAAACTCTCATATTCGATTGAAGACCAGCTTGAGGGTTTTCCACAGACTGAAAATGGATTGACTACCCATTCACGTTCTTTTAAAAACACCTCTCCATCTGTAGGAAAATATTTATTAAATGAATTTTTCAGTTGTTTGAGATGTTCAGAAATCTCGTTAATAATGCTAATGGGAGCTTGCAATTCATTTTCCTCCAAAAAGGCCTGCATTATTGGAAAACACTCCAGCTCTCTTTTAAATATGCACTCTGACCAATAATCAATTTTTCTTTTTAATGCACATAATCTGGAGCTCGCATCAAAAATTGCCAAAGTTCTTCCTTGTAAAGAAAGACTCAACTCGTTCATTTTATTAAAAATGTCTGCCAAGTACGATAGCTGACAAAGCCAAGTCACGTCATTCATAGTTTCAGCTAATGTAACGTTGTGGTCCATTAGAAATGAAAAAACTTCAGCCCTCAATTCCATTAACCGTGTTAATACTTTACCGCGAGATAACCACCTTATTTCTGTATGGAAAAGTAACGTATTATGAATACTTCCCAAGTCGTCACACAAGATTTTAAAAAGTCTAGATTTCAGAGGACGTGACTTGATGAAGTTGACTATTTTTATGGCTTCATCTAAAACGTTTTTTAGACAAAGAGGAATATTTTTCATTGCTAGAACATGTTTATGAAGTATGCAATGACTACTAGTAGTTTCATTTGATTTCTCCTTTATTTTAGCGATTGCTCCATCTGTTGCACCTGTCATGGCCCTAGCACCATCAGTACACACATCGATACAGTTTGTCCATGGAATCTGATTTTCTGTTAAGAAATCATCCAATAAACCGAAAATTTTAACCCCTGTCGTAATAGATAGAAGTGGTTTACAAAATAAAAGATCTTCTTCAAAAGAGATGAAGTTTACGTAACGAATAAACACCAATAGTATAGCAAGACCAGCCATATCGGTTGATTCGTCCATTTGTAGTGCGAATTTTGTGTATTTAATGCGAGAGACAAGTATTTCTGATACGTTGCTAGCCAAATCTTCAATTTGCTGTGCAACAGTATTATTTGACAAAGGAATTATGGATAAATGTTTGGCAGATTTGTCATCAAGCATACAAACTACTATATCAATAACACATGGTTTTATGAGGGTCTCCGCGATGGTATGAGCTTCGCCTTTTTGAACTATACGGTAACTCACCATGTAGGAAGCTTTCAATGCGTTTTCATTATCGGTTAGAACGTGCTTTTTTATTTTTTTTTTAACAGCCAATAGTTCAGAGCGCTTTCGTTTGAAAAAATCGAGTGCTTTCCTATTATGATCTGTGTGGACCTTTTCATAATGACGACATAATTTTTCGGGATACTTAGAACTGTTAGGAAAAACTTTTGAGCAAATTACGCACTGTGGCTGGCTATCGTTTGTTTCTATGAACCCCATCTCCAAATATATTTCATCGTATTTACGTTTTTTGGACGTTCTTGAGACAGACTCACCAGTATTGGGCGGTAGTGTACTACTCATACCTTGAGAAATAGGACTATTATCAATAACTCCGTTTTCGTTGGTTATGCTTTCCTCTATATTAGAACAAGATGACTCCGTAGCAGGCGTCTTATTAATAGACCCACTTTTCAACCAACGGTACATAATCAAAACAAAAACAAACGTATGTACAGAAAAAAAAAGTTTACGAAAATACGTGTTAACGCGTAAAATGTCGATCACAGGCTGAAAGTAAATGCTCAACTGGTTTGGTATAATAATAATTCCGAAAATATACGAGTGATACAATTAAATTTAATGAACGTCGGAAATTCGAAGAAGTCGTGCGTGTATAATGTTATCTGAATTTATTCGACCTATGCCATTTATTTTAATCTTAATCGATACCGATTAGAAACACTGTATTAAATATATCGAGTGTACTAAGTAATTTCATATGTAAAACAATTTTTTTTTTTAACTACAATAAATTGTAAATATTTTTTTTAACTCTCGAGCTGCGGTGCCCCTGAAATAAGCTGGCGGTACCCTTTGGGCACCGCGGTGCACAAGTTGGGAACCGCTGTACTACTACATTAAATCGTAAATGATCAGCGGTTAATCGTACTGCAAGTACATTTATTTAAAAATACGAGGGATGGTTAGATACTAAATTTGATTTGCCAAAAAAAAAAAAAAAAGCGTTTGATCTTCGTGGTCGTCCTTCGAAACCATTTTCTGACTTATCTGAAAGAGCTAAGATTCGTAAAGTTAAACCATTAGAGGAGACAATATCACCAGATAGATTACTTCGTGCTACAAGAGTACTTTTTAAAAAAGGTAAACATGCAGCAGCTGATTTATTGAAACATTCAACTGAATACTCTTCAAGTCGTCCTGCAAAAATTAGGAAAACTTTTCGTGAATCATTAGGAAAAAATAATATAATACCATATACCGTAGATAAAGTGCTGGCTCATATGGGTAACTGTCGTATGACAAAAAATGTTTATCACCAGACTCGATTAGGTTTAAAAGAACATGGGGTAAATGTGTATCCTTCATATGATCGAATACGTGAAGCGAAAAAATATGTTATCCTGAGGATATAGAAATATGTGAATTTGGTGTGTCTATACCTCTTCAAAGTTTATTGGACCATACGGTTAGACGAGTCTTCCAAACTTTCGATGTACCTGAGGACTTTAATTTTTTTGAAAAATATGTAAAGGCTGAGTTTGGCGGCAATGATGGTGTCGGTCGGCGGTGGTAGTCGGAGTAGGCGGTGAACAAGCTATTCCGGGCGATCAGCTGGGCGGCGGCGGCGTTGACCTATATAGCACTACATATGGGTCGACGGCGGCGGCGGGCGGCGGCAACGGCAACGACTAAACACACAATGCGATCGCGAACTTATATTGTAGACGAAAAACAATGACACTTGATACTTAAATGGCTACAAACAAAAACCACAACACCTACGAGGTGTCCACGGACGTCAAAGGCAACGACGTCCGATGTCAAGGAGATAGGACAACTAGTTGCAGTTGCACCGCCGCGCCGGCACACTCGTGTCCATAACCAGCTTGGCCGATATCATGTTGGATCATGTCATGACGTTCAACACGTAGACTCGCAAAACAGTGCGAAAAGAATAAAAATGGGATGGAATTGACGACGATTTGCGGTAAACAGGCCTCCATGATTCAGCACTGGTCGAGGGACCGATGGCATTTATGGAGTTGAAACTTTTTAATCAAACTACGGAACGGGTGAAGAATAATTTCGGAACACTTATATCAGACATGAGTATATGAGGTGGATTTATCTACTACAAGATATAAATTAAAAGCGAGAGAATAATTAATGCAAATAGGTAAAAATATAGGAAAAGGGTTCTCTTACTTTTATTATAAAAAATAACATTATTACTAATAAAAGGGTTGAAATTTTACGATGAAATAAGCACAAAAAAAATCACCTCGTTAACATTTACAAAATATTCCGTAGATATTTGATTTTAATTATATACATACACGATCGTCAAAAACTGATGAATCGAACAACAACGGATGTAGGGCACTCACTTAATAATAAAAATATAACATGCATATGATTGCATTTGTGAGCCAGAGCAAAGCAAAATTATTTTAATAAATAAACATAAAGCATAAAGATGTATATGTACAAGTGCAGTGTATGTATAAGTATAAAATGTCAATATCAGCCATCATGTCACAGCGGTGGTAAATATTCAATTCAAGTAAAATTTCAATAAATAAAAATAAAACTAACCTTAATAATATTTTCAAAAACCTAACCTAACCGCGGTGCACAGGTTGGGAACCGCTGTTGTAGAGTATTTGAATTTTAAGATTGGAGAATGTTTACACAACCTTTAGTAAAATTGTAATAGTGTGACAAAATTTGGATGATAAACTGAGCATTGAAAAAAAAAAACATAGAATTAAGTCATTATGATGATTATGATCAATTTTATTCTTTGTGTAGGTTGTTCTGCTTTCCCATCATCCAAGGACAACTACCGTATTATTATGAAAAGTTTAAAATTGAAACAGCTATATTTTTCGAAAATCAAGGCGAATTAAGAATTGTAGGAGCACAATGGGAACTAGTAACCTACATACTGTGTTCAAGATTTGCATATGTATTAAAAACTATGTTTATGGAAATAGTTTCACAAAGGGAACAGATGTATGTGTCTATAGGTAGATATGTAAGTACCAATGATAAAATAACAAACGGAGAAGCAGTAATTAGAAACAAGAGTGGACTAATAAATATTATAGGGACTGCTATGAAAACTTTATTCGGGGTATGTGATGATGATTGCACCAAAGAAACAAATATTAATATTGAAAAAATTGAAACTAGTAATGTAAATATGTTACATATTTTGAAAAGTCAGACCACTGTAGTAAAATCAGTAGTACAACGAATAGGAAACACATCCACAGAAATGAATAAATTATATATTGAATTGGGACAGAAACAGGGTGAAATATATAAAAAATTAAATGAAGCAGCTAATCATACCCATACATTAGAAACCTTGATACTTAGCAATAGAATACACAATATATTTACTGCATTAGTTACACAATTTTCTTACGAAACCACAACTATAAGTGCTATAATATCAGCAACTAGAACAGGGATTCTACATCCAAGTCTAGTAACTCCAAGAGAATTAGCTAAGCAATTGATTCAAATTAAATTAAATTTGCCAGTTAATCTAAATGTACCCATGGGGACTAAAGCAAATGAAATATATGAGTTAAGTAAAATAACTAAGATGGCCGTATATTACAGTGGAACTCAAATAGTATTCTTAATAAAAATACCATTGATAACTGAACTAGAATTGACTTTATTTAAAATTATACCAATACCACATAGATTTGGTTATAAACATAGTATAATTTTAAAACTGGAATTTTAGTATATAGGAATAACTAAGAATAGAAGACAGTTTACAACTTTCACAGAAACACAATTGTTAAGTTGTACCGCAACAGAAATTTTCAACATATATCCAGAATTCCAACCTATCCAATATGAATCTGTTAGACAGCCATGTGAGGTGTCATTGTTTAAAAATCCTGATGTATTACCAAGTAATTGTGAAGCAGGAATCATAGTAATAACTAAAAATATTTATCATAAGTTTTAATATGCCAATACATGGATTTATACCACCAATAATGATACATGAACTATAATATGTCAAGGGGAACAAGAGCCACATATAGTGAAATTAATAAATCAAGGATTAGTCAACTTAAATCAAGAATGTAGGGCTTATGCTAGTGATATAGTTTTGAACCCCACACAGGAAATAAAATCTAAATATTATGTGAACTTCATACCTAAACTAGGGATAGGTAAATTGAGTTTTAACATTCCTAAACTTAACGCATTAGCGATTCCAAAATACACCCAAGGTCATGATTTATTAAGGCTAGACAACGTTCACAAATTAGCTCATTCACTAAATGATATACAAACAAGGGTAGACGAAGAGATAGATAGACAAAGCGGAAATGTAGATCTAACTACTCATTATATGATTTACGTTCTATTAGGATTACTATTATTTTCTTTAGTCCTAATCTTATTGCTGTATGTGATGTGTCGATACAGTAATAGTTTGAAAAAAGAAAGATCTATAGGAATAAAGCCTGTAAGACAAAACAAAGAACCAATTGGTACAAGTCAATTTTATAAACAAGAAATATATGAACCCATGATTGTGAAAAAGAAAATACAAGCGTACGACGTGCAAGGGCCTATAGTGGAATGTAAGTCGTATGAGGAAAAAGAATTACGTGGAATTGATGAAGTATCAGATACAGTCGATTGAAAAATTGGTACAAGTTTACCACCAATAATTAATAAATAATTATTGAAAAAAAATATATAAAAATAAGCATGTAATTTAAGTAAAATCAATATAATATAAGATATTCATATTTGTATATAGAGAGGACACACACAAATTCGTGATAATGGATTTTGAGTTTACCATGGTTAAAAGAACCAGTATAGTTTTGATATCGGGAGCTATTTCAAATAGTTTGGACCGATATAAGATAAGAAAACTCGAAGGAAGACCGTTATATTTACCAATAGATGAGCAAGTACGACCTATGAAAGATCGAGAAGTACATCTGGCTCAACGGGAAATTCGAAGAATATTTAGTAGTAAAACGGAATTTAGGGTCGCTTGCTTGGACCAGTTGAACAAAAGTTTATTAGCACCCGTAAATAGTCTAAATCCGACCTATATAAAAAACTATATATTACGTGGGAACAAAATAAATGTAATAGTAGTGTGGAATGGGAGTTCAGATAGAAATATTTTGAAGAGATTAGGAATAATTGAATTTCTTTTACTAAACTTAACTTGCTATGATAAACATTTCACTAAGATATTCTATTTACAGTTGGAAAAAGTATCCACAAAAGAGATAATATATGAAGTAGAGATAGGAACATATGATAAGTCGGGAAGATTATTGAATCTTACTGAAACCCACAGTTTAATTTGCAAAAAGAAATATAAAATAACATATTCTCATGATCCACACACAGACGTTATATACACTAAATGTATATTTGATTTTGTAGTTCGGAAATATAAATATTTAAACCTGGTTCAGCAGTTCACTTAGAATTACGGAAAATAATTTAATAATCAAATAATTAAATTTGTAATTTTAGGAAGAATTAATCTAATTATGGATAGGAATGATCAGCTGTTGCAAGAACTAAACATAAGTTTAGCGATCCAAGTACACACTAACCAAGAACAAGGAGAATGGTATAATTTTACAGAATGTTTTGATTATCACATAATTTCAGCAAACAATACAATTTTAGTACCCTATGAAGATAGGAAAATTTTAGAAATAGTTAAGTGTGTAAAGAGATTTATGACCGATATGGTTGTGGAAAGAGATCTAGCAAATCCGATTTGTTTTGATTTGGCAAGATATATTGAAATAATACCTAGTGCGAGAGATTTATTGTTTTATGGGAGATAATACATCAATCAGATAAATTATAATGTTAACTTAAGGAAGTCTTTTAAGCTTAACTTGTTCATCTCCATGCGCTGTGATAATTGTCTAGTGATGGAAATGTGCTAGCGAAATTAAAAGAAAAAGATTCAATATTTACTAAATAAATTAAACACTAAATGCCAAAAACAATGTTATATGACATGAACGGGAAAAAAATGCACTTAATATATAAGTTATACTGGTCTAAATGCCATATGGAGATATATCATAATTTGTATCATATTATATTATATATGTATATAAAAAACAATCATATTATATTATTAATCATCATTATTGTAAAAGAAAAATTGTTAAACTATACTAATGTATTATTGTAAATTAAATATTATTGTAATTACTAATACACTATTTTCAATGTATTTAAGTAAAAATTATCATATTATGTAAGACAACTAACATTTTATTGTTATGATACACAGTATTGTATCATTTTATTGAAAAAAGAATTTTGTAATACTCAATTGGAGTAATGTAATCATAAATGGAAAAAATATTTGATAATTATTATGTAAAATTGTTATAACTTGACAATTCTTAAGATATATGTATTGAAATTGTAAAAATTATTATGTAATATGTAATGTTTTAAACTTATGTAAACTTTTAAAGATTTTTGTAGTCCTACAAATTGTAGCCCTACAAAAACTTTTGAAAGGGCGGTGAGGTGTAGCGAGCTGTGACTGTTTACATAATTACCTAATTAATTGATATCATAGTGTGTGCGTAATCATATATAGTACGCGTCGTATAAATATAAATATGGATATATAATACGCGAGCGAGCGCATACTAACCATGGACGGCGTGCATCAATATATATATGACTACGTATATAAATAACTCTAAAAAGTCCGTACAGATCTTGTGTGGTTATATGGAATAACACCACAAATTTACAATAACAACACTTATATGTTGGACATCCGGCGAGTGTGCAAAAGCGTGTGACAATCCCACGCTAGGCCTAACCGCAGGACGACCATGTACGGTTGTACAGAGTAAAGTAGGGACAGGGACTGACCCAACGAGGAGAGTTGATGGACAAGCGTTCATCAGACGAACAACTGACCAACTCACGAACAGTCACTAGATTTAAGATTGTCACAACTCGCTAGCTATAAATTAATTAACTTAGACTTAAAGTATTTTCTACAAATATTATAATAGAATAAAGAATAAAACACTTAAAATATTACAATCGTATCAAGTTATTTAATTATCACCATCATCCTATTCAATTATTGGCTGTGGCACGTTACACTTATATGCCAAAAAATAAAAGTAAGTACATATTATATTATTATTTAATAATATTAAACCATTCCATTTCAAAACCATAGTCTTTGATTTTTAATGGTTTCCCCTACACAACACAATATAAGATTTTCATCTTCAAATAAATAAAAAAACAAAAATGTATAAAATATGTAAAGGGTTATTGAATGTTTTTAGATACTGAAAATTGTTAGAAAACTATGTTGGGAGCAAACAATTGATGATGTACTTACTAGAAAAAAATTAAAACTATTGCATTGTGCTTGCTGTACGAAATTTAATTGAGTTATATTTAGTATTGTATTTCAACACTTGTATGTGTTTAAATTATTAATTTTACTGGTATAATTTGATAAATGTATTTCGGAGTATTCCTTATGTATACAAAAAAAAATCATATTTGATGTCTTGTAAAAAAATTTATATTTTGTATATTTTCATAATTCAAACGTCTTTGAAATATTATACATTATATTTACTATATACATTTTATTCTATAGTTCTAATTCTAATGTAGTAGGTATTTAACGTTTTTTATATATTTTTAACTGACTAACATGTTTATATTCGTTTATTAATTGTCCGTTCTTAATTATTTCTATTACATAAGTTACATCTGATATTAGATTCTGAGTGGAACGATGAATATATTGATTTTACAATGATGTGTGTTTGTTTTTTTTTTTTTTTGTGTCTGTCATCACCTTTTAGGACAGTAAAAGCGCTTGGATTTTCTGTAACTTTTCTAATAGGAAAGTGAATCTAGTTGGTACTTTGGGGGGTTAAAAGTAAAAATGTAGTAAAAATTCCTAGTAGTTTTCAAAAGCGACGTGAAAAACAAAAGAAAAATTAAGGAAAAACGGGAATTTTTACGCAAAAACTGTTTTCGAGAAAGTCGATTTTGGTTTTTGATGTAACTCTAAAACAAATAAACGTATATACATGCAATTTTCACTGGTTGTTTATATTTGCATCTTCTATGTACGATAAAATTTTCAAAATATTTTGATCTGTTTTGAACTGTTAAGGAACATTTACAGTTTCCAATTTTATTAGTATTTTTTTCTATGGATGTCAATAAAACTTTATTTGTTGGGTAAAAAAGCTTCAATATACAAGGCTCCTACTATATTGTTACAATGATATTTGAAAAATATTAAAAATCCTTAGTCACAGTTTTTATTTATAAGCATTTAAAGTTCAAATCTTGACAAAATACGGAAAAATCACGAAAATTAGCAAATTATTTTGAGTTGATAATTCATAAAAATGTTTCTCTTTAAATCTAAGGTTTGAAAATATAATACAAGGTTATCCATAAGTTTGTCTACCTTTATCAAAAAAAAAAATGTCTACAAGAAAGTCAAATTTAGTTTTTATGAGCGTTTTAAATTTATATTTTTACAACATTTGATATTCCCTCGATTTCTCATGTAACGATTTTCTTATTTTGTTCTAATTAAAAAACGTATGACTGTAGATACTTGAAAGATTCACTGGATGTTTATATTAGTATTTTCTATACACTATACAATTTTGAAAATAATTTGATTTGTTTTGAGATGTTTGCGGACATTGACAGTTTTCAATTTCTTTAGTTTTTTTTTCTATAAATATCAATAAAATTTTATTTGTTGGATAAAAATGCGTGAAAATTTAATGCAAGGCTCCTCATATATTGTTACAATAGCAGTTGAAAAATATTAAAAATACATAGGCACAATTTTTTTTTATAAGCATTAAAAGTTCAAACTTTAACAAAATTTAATAATTATTTTGTAGTTAAAAATGTATAAAATGTTCAACTTCTATAGCTAAGGATTGAAAATTTAAAACAAGGCTCCACGTAAATAGGTTATAATATATAAATTACCTTATTCACAATAATATCATCAAATATATTTGGTAATATCATAGGCTGACTGACCGTTTTCGCATAGAATCGTTTTTCTTACACAATTATATTATATAATTGAATTCAAATTTAACACCATCAATTACAATGACCCACTTATAACCTACTGTACAGCAGAGCGACATCCACTTACCCACCTTTTTTTAGTTTTTTTTTTCTATAAATGTCAATAAAATGTTTTTTGTCGTGTAAAAAGGCGTGAAAATTTAAAGCAAGAAATATAAGTTGAAAAATATTAAAAATACATTGGCACGATTTTTTTTATGATTATTTAAGTTCAAATTTTGACAAAATTTATAGTTACTTAAAAGTTAATAATTATTTTGTAGTTAAAAATTAATAAAATGTTCAACTTTTATAGCTAAGGATTGAAATTTTAAAACAAGGTTCCGCGTACATAGGTTATAAATAAATAACTTTTTTCATAAAAATGTTACCAAATATACTAATAGCATAGGCCGTTTGACCGTCTTCGCTGCGATATATTTTTCTTATATAATGTTATTATATCATTGAATTCAAATTTCACTACATCCATTACAATGACCCACTTGTAACCTACTGTACAGCAGACCGACATCCACTTACCCACATTTTTAAATTTGTAATTATTGTTTGAATGAACGTTACCATATGCATTTCGAGTTTTTCTACTGTAAATCTGTGACGTTTATCGGTTAACATATTATTAAAAACTGAGAACGAACGTATTAACGTTAAACGTCAACTGGAATTGTTGGGACATATTAGAATGTGTCTGTCACCACCTTTTAGAACAGTAAAAATGTTTGGATTTTCTTCAACAATATCTTTTCTTTTAAGAAAGTGAAGCTAGTTGGTACTTTGCGGGGTCAAAAGTAACATTTGTCTTGTAGTTTTCAAAAAAAAAAGTGAATTTTAAGGAAAACAGTAATTTTTACAAAAAATTTGTTTTCGAAAATAATCGAGTTTAGTATTTGGTGCAACTGTTGAACAAATGATCGTAGGTACATGAAACTTCGATTGAATGTTAATATTAGCATTTTCTATACACGACAAAATTTTGAAAATAATTTGCCTCTTTTTGAGCTGTTAATGGACACTGTGAGTTATTAATTTTTTTAGTTTTTTTTTCTATAAATATCAATAAAATGTTTTTTGTCGTGTCAAAAGGCATGAAAATTTAATGCAAGAAATATAAGTTGAAAAATATTAAAAGTACATAGGCACGATATTTTATGAGCATTTAAGTTCAAATTTTGACAAAATTTATAATTATTTTGTAGTTAAAAATTAATAAAATGTTCAACTTTTATAGCTAAGGATTGAAAATTTAAAACAAGGTTTCACGTAGATAGATTATATATAAATTACTTTATTCACAATAATATCATCAAATATACTTGGTAATATCATAGGCTATCTGATTGTTTTCACTCAGAATCATTTTTCTTATACAAAGATTATAATATCATTGAATTCAAATTTAACACCATCCATTACAGTGACCCACTTGTAACCTCTGTACAGCAGAGCGACATCCACTTACCTACCTTTTTGTTTTATTATTTTAAACAGGCCGTTGTACCAGTAAGCAAATTTTTATTTCTTATTTTCGTCTTTAATTAGTATACTTTTTCGTTTAATTTTAATTTTACCTGTAAGTACTTTATTTGAGTCATAGTGTTTTTATTTTTTAATTACCTATTAGCTAATAATTTTGGGAGTTCGTCTCGTATTTTTTTTAGTTTTTTTAATTCCAGTAAAATTTCGGGAAATGTTTCTGTACTTCTAAAATTGTGGTCAAATATGGATTTTGGATTATACCCATGTAGTAGGTAAAACGGTGTGCTTTTAGTTGTATAATAGGGAACATATTGTTATATTGTGACCGTGTAAATATATCAACTAAATTATTATAAATTTGTAAGGAATTAAGTACAAATATTTTCTAAAAGTACAATAGTTTTGTTGCGAGCTGTGACTACCTATCTAAATACCTATGTAAATAAATGCCTAATATGTATGTAATCATATATTATTCGTGCTGCTTAAATATAAATAAAATATGCGATCAAACGCTCATGTAACATTAATAATAATAATAATAATAATATCAACGAGTAAATCAAGTAAATCACTTAATAATTCTTGTGAACAAATTTTCAGAAATTATTTAAAGTCTACTAATAATTTAATTTAATTGTTTTTGTTTGCAGGAACAAATGAAGAATATGTAGTAAAAATATAAGATCAACATAACTCTGTAAAAAGAAAATAAAACATTATAACAAGTGTAAAGAAGACATGGAACTGGACAAATGGAATAATAATGTAGCTAATATTTGATAAAGGTTTAGTTTTACATATTCAATAATTATAAATTTATTTTAATGCATATTATAAAAATAATACCGGTCCATAGATTGAAATGAATTTAATAACACAGAATAATTAAAAAATAATGTAATAAATATTATTTATTTTATTTTATACAAACTACTAAGGGTGTTATTATTAGAGTTAACAATCATAAACCATACATTTTACAATATTTTTACAATTTTAATATATATAATTTAGTCATAACTTCATTACTTGACAGCATCCTTTTTATTAGAATCATCAGAACTAACAGATTTGTCTTCTTTATCATCTAAAACAAATATTTAATATATTAATTAACACAATATATTCAAGCATTAAGTGATATTATAAACTTTAAATTCAATTGAACCTATAATTTTATGAATAAATGTATGCACTTAGGGAAGCTTGCCATAAATAGTAAATACAATACTGCCTATACTTGAAAGTTGTATAAACCATTGCAACATAATTTCATAAAACTACATAAGAGAACATAATTTTATTAGAAACTCACAGAACCTACCCAACCAACCAATTAAAATTTAAAAATCTTGAAGTAATTGATTTTGATGAAAATAATTGTTTACGCCACTGTAAGTAACATTATTCTATTAAATTAATAATTATATGCGTAAAAAATAAAACAAAACATCATCACATAAGTATTATAGAAAATAACTCACAATGTTTATGTGCATTATATTAAATTCTAAACAAAACATTTCAATATTGCTATCAAATAATAGACATTAATTAGGCAAATTACAGAGAACTATTCAGGCATTATTAAAGGGAAGAATGTAGCTGTCATTTATGAAGAACACTTAGCAACCTTCATACAAGATCTTGTTTTGGAACATTAAATAGTAAATAATATGTAATAAAATGTATTTTGGGTTTAAAACTAGGATGTACATTCTTCAACTCAGAATTTTTTTTACGAAATTCAAATTCAAAACGTCACATTAGCTTTACATTTAAACTTAAAATGATTGACGTATACAATAGAAATTTAAAAATTGGCATTTAACCACTGCAGTTTGATACCTCATTTTTGGTTGTGTTGTGAGTACCTGATATAAAAATAATTACCTTTTAAAATATTAAATTTAGGTTCATCTACTTCCATCCTACTAGAGTTAAAAAGTACTTGTTTTCTAACAGGTGCAACCGTTTTATAAGATCTAAAACAAAAACATTATTATATACCTACATGGAATATTATAATAGTAAAAATAAAACAGTGGTTATACCTGTTATCTTTTCGGCTACCACCCCCTACTCCGGGAGCCATTCCTTCATCCTCACTATCGCTAAACTCATTGTCAGGTTCAATTCGTTTGTCTGTAATGGACTGAGGATTCCGTTCATCTGGGTTAACATTATCTTCATCTTCAGACTCACTACGTACACCGTCTTCGGGAATAGCTAATAATAAAATTAAGAATTAAATGGTAAATAGTTCATTCAAAACTCAAATGTTTATATTAAAAAAATATACTACTTAAATAAAATTGTGAGTATGATAAAATTTACCTTGGACTTGAACTCCTGGGGCATGAGGTAGCATTCGTAAGTTTTCGAAGACTTGGTTTTTAATTTTTTCTAAATATTTAGTAGTATTTGTATTGATCATATTTGAAGAACGAATATGAAGTTTGAACTCGGGTTGAAAGTATTCAATGTAATCATTATAAGGCAATTCGTTAGCAATTTCAGCTCCTAAGGCCACAGCCGTCTCATATGTCCAACATCGAGATACATTTCGGATAGTATAACCACCTCCACCAACCATAAGTAAAGGTAAACCATAACGTTTTACAAATTCAACACATTTACCGTGACCTAAGAATATTAATTTAGTTTTTAAATTTTAAATTTATAAATGTATTAAATATAAAACTTCCATACCTTTAACAGTTAAATTAAAACATCCAAGCCTGTCTCCTGTAAGTGAATCTGCTCCACATTGTAATACAACTGCATTAGGTTGGAAAGTCTCCATTACTTTAGTAATTATTGGTACAAATATTGATTCATAACTATCATCATCCATTCCATCTCCTAAGGGAATGTTAACTGCATAGTATTTTCCTTTTCCAGCACCAATATCCTTAAATAATGAAAACATTTCAATATTGCTATCAAATAATTTATTTACCAGAAACCACATAAAAACTAATTCATTAAATGTTAAAATAAATGCTAACATTTCAACCACTGACAAGTTAATTATTTTACTATTCATTGACTTACTATAAGTTTGCCAGTACCAGGGAAATAATCACCATATTTGTGGAATGAAACTGTCATAACTCTATCAGTAGTGTAAAATGCTTCTTCAACGCCATCACCATGATGAACATCAATATCGATGTACAATACTCGTTGATGGTATTTAAGCAATTCTAATATACCAAGTACGATGTCATTAACATAACAAAAGCCACTAGCTTCAGATTTTTTTGCGTGATGGAGACCACCTCCCCAATTTATACAAATATCTGTAGATTGCTCATTTAACTTTACAGCTGCTGCTACTGTACCGCCCGCAGATAGCTGGCTAAATTCGTACAGACCATCAAAAACTGGACAATCATAACCTACATTGACTATAAAAAAAAATAAATAACTGATTTAGTTTATTTTTATTAATCAATATTTACAGATACATTTGAGTAAAAGTTACAGTATACTTACATTTTTGCATTTGTTCACTATAGTTGTTCATATTATCTGGACGAATACTTCGTAAGAAGCGTATATACTCATCACTATGGAATTTGGTCATTTCTTCTGCAGATGCTTTATGAGGTCTCTAAATTATAAAAATTGATTTTATTAGTAAATTAATAAGTTAAAAATATCATTAATACTAAAATATTCAAACTTGACTTACATATATTTCCATTTTTCGGTATAAACCGTAATTTAAAACTAATTCATTAGTCATTCGAATCCTATGTGGTTTCATAGGATGACCTTCTCCATAATAATAGTTGCATATGTCAGCTGTAAAAATGTATGATAGTAAATTACATTAAAAAGCTTTTTGAAATTGATAGAAAAAGTATTACCTAAATATAAAGCAACTATAGACACAAAAACTTTAATACAAATTTAATTTCTTAATACCTTGTACAGTATAAATACCTAAGTATAAAGCTGTGTGATATTTATAAATATCTAAGGATGATTCACATTATAATATTAAGTTACATTTTTATATTTCAACAACAAGAAGAATTCTTTTTTTTTTTACATTAGATAATATACCTTGAAATGTTTATAAAAAGTAAAATTTTATGATTAAGGTATTGAATATATGATTTGTGTACTGTGTATATACAAGTATTAACTAACATCTCATATGGGAACGAAACTAAAAAATTATGTACCTAATTTATAATACTGCAATAGTTGTTATTTTTTAAGTCTATGTATCATGAAATGAATCAAAAGCTGTTGTCATTATTGTACCTATTATTTGAAATTTGAATCACATAGGTATTGCACTTCTGCCAATGAAAATAGTCATCAGTGGGGCACTCTATACGATTCAGTGGTATAAAACTGTAAATTGATACTAATAAAATGTTGTCAATATTTTGAATATCTCCTCGGATTCCTCAACATCTAGGATAGGTATGTAATATTGACATTGGTATCCAGGTATAATGACCGAGGTGAACACAACAAAAATAAGGAATAAATCAATTTGTTTAGTCACGACTGGAAGAACTTAAAATTTGACACAATGTGAAACTAGCATATGGCTAAGAAACAACATTATGTTATTATTTTTCTAGAAAGCCATGATATAAAATATTTTGTTTTTGTATTTTTCAAAAAAAATAAATACCATCCCTAGTGATTATATATTCTATTCAGAATAAGAACAGACTAGGTGATAGACAAAAACACATCAAACCCCAATACGGCTGCCTCCAAAAATATTCAATATAACTGAATAATTAACAAATCGGCCACCAGGTCTGGCAGTGCCAAGGTCAGTTGCAATGCACGAATGCAGTCTGTTCTTATTCTGAATACATTATATACTCTTAGAAAATAACAATTATAGATAAATCAAAAATATATTGACATTATGTTAGGTATTTTAATATAAGAGTTAAGTAAAAATTATACCTAATAATAGTTACATAATATTAAAAATTGTACCTACTTATGATTAAAAATAAAAAATCATTTTTGAAAATGTATCTAGTTAGATTAGATAGTTGGGTTTATATTAGCAAATGAAAAAAAATAATCAGTTCAAAAAATTTATAAACATAAAATAAGTAATACAGTTTTTTTAATAATTTAACAAGATACTCTTACATGTAACTATTTATTTGGATGCCACGCAAAATGTTACCTATACTTTTTATTTTTATTTTTACTTAAAAAATTGCCTTATAAATAACAATATATACAATTTGTACAATAAGTACTATTAATGTTACAGACGGATAACGGGTTTATATACACATGAAGAAATCACACATTTGTGATATCTCTTGATTATTAAAATGTCATACTTAAATTGAGATTTTTAAATTTTAGTAAGTTGGCTATATCTTAGAACTACATAAAAAATAATTTAAATCAAAATACATTTATCATTTAAAATTCTTCTCCAATGGTTTTATTAAAAAATGAACATAAGAAATTAATTTAAACCGCATTTGTCCATTTAAAAACATGACAGACATTACCAAAATGTAAAGCAATATAAGTAATAGCACGAGTAAAAGCTACCCTGACAATAATTATTATATCATTTATCAATCAAGCAAATAGAAATACAACAAAACAAATATATTTATTGAGTCTGAAGATTAATTTATTTTGCATAATTATTTACTTTCATCTTTGTTAGTAAAATCTATGAGTAGGTACCTATTTGCAAAAAATGTATAGATACATAAATATAAAAGGTAATTGCTGAACTATACTAAAATGGTGATTTAAGTTTGAATATTATAAAAATATTTGAAATATATATTTTACCAAATTTGCTTAGTCTAATGCAATATTAATTTGTTATGATTTCTAAATATTATAATATATTATATAAAAAGAAAGTTTAATTCTTAACAAAATATGTAGGTAGGACGTAGGTATATATACCTAAGTTAAATCTCAGAGTTTGTATGTGATATACATACCCGATTTTCATGTAATCAACTAAATTATATGTAATTACTTGTAATATTTTTATAGAGTAGTTAAGGTCATCAACAATTATTAATTACAGTTTATTAGAGTCTTTTATACTTCAGATTATAGTTACCTAAGATTTTTACAGTTAGGTACTTACAGAATGGAATAAATTGAAGATTTTGACTAAAACAAAATAACACACATAAGACAAATTCAAAAATTTCTTTTACATCTTGGTATGTGTATAAAAATATTTAAGGTTAACCATGAAAATTAAAAACAGATAGGTTCATAACTTAGGTACTATAAAAATGTAGGAAGTAGCTTTGGTTAGTACTTTATCATGGCTTGCTTGATTACAATATCAGAGACAGTCCTTATTAGCCAAATATGTTATCCAAATATGTACAGAACAGAAGTAAAAAAAAAGAAAACCCCATTAGCCTGGGCATAATTACTAAGGTTTTCTTATTGTGTACCGGTTATGCGGAGACAATCGACCGAGCCGGTAAACACTCTGGAACTAGCTGACCAGACACCGAAACAAAGGATGTCTTAGCCGTCACTGGAGCGTCAGAAGCATTGAACGGTGACAGTCGAGAGCATACAACAGATTTAACAACAATTTAAACGATACTCACTGTCGTAATAATAACAGACTCTTCTCTTAAACGGCGTGACTGACATTGTGGCGTCCTAGGTCTGGTCGGTGGTTTAGGTAGTTCTTGGAGTTATCGGTGTGTGCGCGTGTGGCATACGGCCAACTGTCTGGGAAATTATAATTGTTATTTACTATTTACTATTTAGAACATCGCCGTAAACGCGAGTGGGAAACGTAAAAAACGCACCGGACATTTTGAGCAGCTAATGTGTTCGGATCCAATCACGAATGGCCAGCAAACAAACAAACGCCATTGAGATAAACAGTGTGGTCGCAGAGCCGTGGCATCTAAAAGTACATTCAGTTGGCCAACGTGGTCAAGCATGCATGATGTGTTCCTTATCTCGGCCCAATGTCATCGCCGTCTCGGGTTATTCACCATGATAAGAACATAATAAACATATTGAAAGCGGATGAGGAATACAGATTGGAAAATAATTAAAGAAATTAACTATCCCAGTATACAAAAATACGAACATTTTACGTATACTATGCGTATAAGCATACAACAGTATGCAATGTAGGTACAGATTACGTTTATTAAAGCGATATTTATCGTCTATTGTTGTGTCAAAAAACCACAATTTCACGGATATTCGACGAACAACACTCTTCAATTAACATATCATTTTCGTATAGTATACGTTTAGATAAGGGATACGTATGTTTTTGGTGTATGTTCGGTACATTTTAGGAATGACAAATTAAATAGGTATGTCAGCAATATTACCGGTTTAGAAACAAATCACGCACCCACCCTCCGCCCAGCCTTGTACTGTGACGTAGGCATTTCTCCGGTTCTCATTGGGCCACCGCCGCACTTGCTGCAAATAGCCGCTGCCGCCGAAGAATCCACCACTACCAAACCGCTCAGCCTGTTGGAGAAATGTTACGTCACATACATGTGTATCACGAGTTGCTGAAATACCTATTTAATTTGTCATGATTTTAGGTATATTTTTTGGCTGAAATTGAGATTATAATACGTATGTTTTGCATCTACGATTAGGACATTATACGTACGTTTTTCGTTGAAGATTGGAATATTATAGGCTTATTGTTGGTGCATGATTGTGAAATTTTAGGTATGGGTTTTAGCTACAATAATTTTAGTGCCATTGAGTATCTACCTATAGAAAACATATTCCATTTAATATATCTTTATTCGATTTTTTTACTTTTTGTATACAATTCTAATGTCCCTATATTTTGTATATATGATTATTTGTACATTTATTGGTCAGAATGGGTATGCTATATTAAACATAACACTTATTGTGTTAATATCACAAATAAAAATACTTATAAAAGTAAAAAAATATACATTATCAGGGTTGGGATTTTATAGCATTTGCCTATTCCTTATGAGATGCTTGAAAAATAGCAGAGTAAGCTAAAAATGGGTTTCATGATACAGAAAACTCAAATAAAATTTTTTTTTTTATTTATTTCTATTTTTTTGTTTTTAGTGCTTTTTATGGACTTTTAGAGACTCAATTTGCAAGGCTGGGCAAGTTAATGATTTTTTTTTAACTTAGTTAAGTTAAGTTAATGTTATAAAGTAGCTGTTGACCCCACTGCTTAGTCTACATGTGTACAGGTAGTTGTAAGGATTTGTAGGACTCGTTAACAATAATTAGTCAAAGTTGAAAGATAGGTTGAATTTATTTAACTGTCTTAGAAAATTCTCTAAGTCCAAACTAATACAATGTTTACATAGTCTAGCGTGAAGGTGCTCGCAAGTAGAATGAGTATACACGTCTAATCTACAGGCCATTTTAGGTTTGGTTTTATAGGGCTTCATGCTCTCCTACCTTCCCCCTGGTCCATCAACTTATCCGTGGACCTCACAGGACGTGATTTAATTTATCATCTATACATTCCCAAGCCTGGCTATTCCAAGAATCGTATCCCATTATCATATTTACAATATATGTTATACGCCATCCATTAATATTTAAATACTATGCATTATTTATATGTTTATGTTATAAGTAATAAGTAATAACCATATACCATATACATATAATTATATTGTATGATTATATTTCTACTGTAGGCTTTTTTTAATATTTGTTCAGAAATGCAAATTACGTTTTAATTAATGTATTTAAATATTAATTATGAGTGCTTGGCCATCTGGTCGTTGATCACCAACCCCTTTCTTATATGTGAACCTGCTCATGTATGGCTAATCCACGACTACTTTCTTAACCTGTTCAGGTGAGGTTGTTTATCTCAAACGAAAGTGGTCCCAAGGTTGCCTCGCTCTCGAGTCGTATTCTCACAGCGTATTTTAATAGGATTTATGACATTGATTTATATATTTAATTTATATGCTAATCTTTATCTAATCTTTTATGTTATCTAATATACCTCAAGACGAAACGGATCACATTAATATAGTATCGTATATTGGGTTCGTTACATTAATATGCACCAGTAACAAAAAGTTAAAAGTCAAAAGTTAATTTAACTATAGGTTAACTCAGTTAAGTTAGAAGTTAATACACATTTTTTAACTTGTGTAGACAACGCTAGCTAGCCTACTTAATTTTTTTCCAACCCAAAACTAAATTATAGACTAGCGTTTATACTTCATACAGTACCTATTTCCATATAAGTTAGATTCGAATGATATACATTTTTAATTTTTAACAATTCACGATAAATATTTTTTGACGTAAAAACGAAATAGACTGAAAAATAAAATAATAAAATTAAAAAAAAATAAATTAACTTAACTTACTTCTTAAAATGAAAAATTAATTCGTTAATTTCACGTTGATTAAAAAAGAAATTCAGTAAGTTAACAGTTAAGTTAATAAAAAGCCAAAATAACTGTAGTTAAGTTAAAAAGTTAAACAAAATTAACTTTTTAACTTAACTTTAACTTTTAACTCGTTAATGCCCAGCCTTGTTTTTTTGCATTTTTACATGTTTTTGAATCAAAATCGGTCATGTTTTATGAAATTATATTTTAGTAAACGTGTTTTTAGATTTTCGTATTATATCGAAAACCTAAATCATTCAATATAAGTCCTTATCGTTATGAAACCTGTAAGGATCGAGGCAGTCAACCCTCGAAATCAAATTTATCTGTTCTCGGAAAAGTCGCGTATTGATCTAAAGATTGACAAATTGGCAAAACGAAATTGCCCGCAAATTTTTTTTTGAAAAATTTAAATTTTGTAAACATTGTTACCCACCTAAATAATTGAGTTAACAATTATTTTTTGAGTTGAGGAATGACCTAGGGTCACATCTTATTCAGTTTTATAAAGATAGGAAGATTTAGGAATTTCCAAAATTGTAATATAAACCTGAGAGCAAAATCCCATATTTTAGACCAAAAATCAATCACAACTATTTCAGCCTATACGTTAAACAATTTTACATGAGTACAACATTTGTATATATTCAATGATTTACGAAATTACGAGAGTATCGCAATAATATGGAATTGCAGTCAAATTACCTGTATAAAACACTTTTTAAACTACATAAGTTTTAATCATAGAGTAAAGAATATAATAAAATACATAATAATACGGAATAATTCATTATTATAAGTCTTTTCCATAGTAAAAAGTGTTCCTTTTTAAAATTCATTCCTTAAAATAACAAGTTTAAATATTTTTTTTCTTTAATAAATTATCTATTTTTTATAAATATTAATAATGCATACAATTAGCTTATTTAAACCCATTTGCTTATTCATAGAATAAAACAGTAATATTTCCATGCCATACCTTAATGTAATAGCAACATCATAGGAATGATTAGTTTTTACAACTTTTAGTTGATTTCTTGATGGATACAATAAGTTTGTGTTGCTACATAATAATATATTTATGGGTGATACATGTACATTATAATATGTACAATGAACATAAATTAAATTGCAGCACCCGTTAAAAGCCAAGCTTGTGCTGGGGGAGTGGTTCTTATCAGTTACAATGTACATACAATAGCATAAGTAATAGTATATATTAAAATAAAAAGTATAGTAATATAACATAGTATAAAGTATCTATTGTTTGTTCAGATAATAGAAACAAAGTATCATCAGCAAAGCTTAGAATTTCAGTAATAAGTTAATGGAAATTATACCACGAATACCTGAATGTTCTAATATATTAATTAATAGTTTATGAACAACACAATCAAAAGCTCTCTAGACATCTGAAAAAATGCCCATTACTTTATTGTTATTGTCAATATTTTTTCTAGTAATATTGTCAACTTTAAAAAGTGCACCTATAGTAGAAAATCTACATAAGATAAATAAGATGTTTTCTACTTCTACATAGTAGAATGCATACTGCATAATAGTATAGAACCTAGTACCTGAATCAGTTGTATTCTTGTTGAGAATAATTTTATATTGTATAAAAAGTAACATCATGTTGTGCAATAATATGCCGCATTGTTACTACTCGAAAATTGTAAATCACACCATGTGTTACAAGGACAATTGGTCACTTTTATATATACCCGACTTTTAGCATGCTGTAGACACAAATGAAGTAGATGCAAATGAAGGAGGGACTTCTCTCTTGTTTTTTCGAATTGTGCCAATTATAGTCACTTTTTTTTCTCAGTAAATCGTCTGCTAAGGGAATGCTTGTAAACCAGTTGTCCAAAGTGACATTTCGACCAGAATTGTAAATTATATTTACCATACGTTAAGTAATACTCGCCGCAGAATTATCTACTGAGTACGGACCGGCAGGTTGTGTTCCTACGTATACTTCTAGACTGTCATCAGCACTAGATTGTTCAGTGTCAGTATTATTTGAACATTCATTTTCGTCATTCTTATCAATTCTTCCAAATCGTCGTCAGAATTACCGCCCCATATCTTATCTTCAAATTCATCAAGTAAATTTTCAATTTGGTATTAGTCCATATTAAAAACAAAATAAAATAATACGTCCACACTACACAACAATAAGAATGAAACTAATACGCTTATTGGTCGCACGGGGCAAATAATTTCAAGATACGGGCGATAACGACTTTATAACGCTCTATATCAGCGGTTCCCAACCTTTTTAGTCGGCGGTGCCCTTTTGTTGTTCCAAATTTAGTTAGGTGCCCCTCTGTGAATATTATGAAAAACATGATAAAAATGAACACTTTTTTCATTGTTGACCGATTTAAATAATTTTACTGTACATATTAAAAACAAATAAAATATTATGGTTGAAAATAAAGAAAAAAAATACTGCTTTAAAAGTTAAAAAATAATGAGAGTTTTGTGGCTGCTTATTTTTTGAAAGTTTGGCAATATCTGGTTCAATTTTTGACAGTTGGATACGAAGGTCAGGTTCTACATTAAGACGGTTCCGGTATTTGGTTTTAGTAGCCGCATAGGCTGAAAATCCTGTCTCACATAAATATGTGGTAGCAAAAGGTAAGAGTATTGTTATTGCTTTTTGACTCAAATTATCAAAACTTGTATTTTTCAAATTTAGCCAAAATTCAACATAAGAATTGCTACTGAAGGTGGATTGAAATGTTGAATCTGAAGTAATATCGATCAAACTCTCATATTCGATTGAAGACCAGCTTGAGGGTTTTCCACAGACTGAAAATGGATTGACTACCCATTCACGTTCTTTTAAAAACACCTCTCCATCTGTAGGAAAATATTTATTAAATTAATTTTTCAGTTGTTTGAGATGTTCAGAAATCTCGTTAATAATGCTAATGGGAGCTTGCAATTCATTTTCCTCCAAAAAGGCCTGCATTATTGGAAAACACTCCAGCTCTCTTTTAAATATGCACTCTGACCAATAATCAATTTTTCTTTTTAATGCACATAATCTGGAGCTCGCATCAAAAATTGCCAAAGTTCTTCCTTGTAAAGAAAGACTCAACTCGTTCATTTTGTTAAAAATGTCTGCCAAGTACGATAGCTGACAAAGCCAAGTCACGTCATTCATAGTTTCAGCTAATGTAACGTTGTGGTCCATTAGAAATGAAAAAACTTCAGCCCTCAATTCCATTAACCGTGTTAATACTTTACCGCGAGATAACCACCTTATTTCTGTATGGAAAAGTAACGTATTATGAATACTTCCCAAGTCGTCACACAAGATTTTAAAAAGTCTAGATTTCAGAGGACGTGACTTGATGAAGTTGACTATTTTTATGGCTTCATCTAAAACGTTTTTTAGACAAAGAGGAATATTTTTCATTGCTAGAACATGTTTATGAAGTATGCAATGACTACTAGTAGTTTCATTTGATTTCTCCTTTATTTTAGCGATTGCTCCATCTGTTGCACCTGTCATGGCCCTAGCACCATCAGTACACACATCGATACAGTTTGTCCATGGAATCTGATTTTCTGTTAAGAAATCATCCAATAAACCGAAAATTTTAACCCCTGTCGTAATAGATAGAAGTGGTTTACAAAATAAAAGATCTTCTTCAAAAGAGATGAAGTTTACGTAACGAACAAACACCAATAGTATAGCAAGACCAGCCATATCGGTTGATTCGTCCATTTGTAGTGCGAATTTTGTGTATTTAATGCGAGAGACAAGTATTTCTGATACGTTGCTAGCCAAATCTTCAATTTGCCGTGCAACAGTATTATTTGACAAAGGAATTATGGATAAATGTTTGGCAGATTTGTCATCAAGCATACAAACTACTATATCAATAACACATGGTTTTATGAGGGTCTCCGCGATGGTATGAGCTTCGCCTTTTTGAACTATACGGTAACTCACCATGTAGGAAGCTTTCAATGCGTTTTCATTATCGGTTAGAACGTGCTTTTTTATTTTTTTTTTAACAGCCAATAGTTCAGAGCGCTTTCGTTTGAAAAAATCGAGTGGTTTCCTATTATGATCTGTGTGGACCTTTTCATAATGACGACATAATTTTTCGGGATACTTAGAACTGTTAGGAAAAACTTTTGAGCAAATTACGCACTGTGGCTGGCTATCGTTTGTTTCTATGAACCCCATCTCCAAATATATTTCATCGTATTTACGTTTTTTGGACGTTCTTGAGACAGACTCACCAGTATTGGGCGGTAGTGTACTACTCATACCTTGAGAAGTAGGACTATTATCAATAACTCCGTTTTCGTTGGTTATGCTTTCCTCTATATTAGAACAAGATGACTCCGTAGCAGGCGTCTTATTAATAGACCCACTTTTCAACCAACGGTACATAATCAAAACAAAAACAAACGTATGTACAGAAAAAAAAAGTTTACGAAAATACGTGTTAACGCGTAAAATGTCGATCACAGGCTGAAAGTAAATGCTCAACTGGTTTGGTATAATAATAATTCCGAAAATATACGAGTGATACAATTAAATTTAATGAACGTCGGAAATTCGAAGAAGTCGTGCGTGTATAATGTTATCTGAATTTATTCGACCTATGCCATTTATTTTAATCTTAATCGATACCGATTAGAACACTGTATTAAATATATCGAGTGTACTAAGTAATTTCATATGTAAAACAATTTTTTTTTTTAACTACAATAAATTGTAAATATTTTTTTTAACTCTCGAGCTGCGGTGCCCCTGAAATAAGCTGGCGGTACCCTTTGGGCACCGCGGTGCACAAGTTGGGAACCGCTGTACTACTACATTAAATCGTAAATGATCAGCGGTTAATCGTACTGCAAGTACATTTATTTAAAAATACGAGGGATGGTTAGATACTAAATTTGATTTGCCAAAAAAAGAAAAAAAAAGCGTTTGATCTTCGTGGTCGTCCTTCGAAACCATTTTCTGACTTATCTGAAAGAGCTAAGATTCGTAAAGTTAAACCATTAGAGGAGACAATATCACCAGATAGATTACTTCGTGCTACAAGAGTACTTTTTAAAAAAGGTAAACATGCAGCAGCTGATTTATTGAAACATTCAACTGAATACTCTTCAAGTCGTCCTGCAAAAATTAGGAAAACTTTTCGTGATTCATTAGGAAAAAATAATATAATACCATATACCGTAGATAAAGTGCTGGCTCATATGGGTAACTGTCGTATGACAAAAAATGTTTATCACCAGACTCGATTAGGTTTAAAAGAACATGGGGTAAATGTGTATCCTTCATATGATCGAATACGTGAAGCGAAAAAATATGTTATCCTGAGGATATAGAAATATGTGAATTTGGTGTGTCTATACCTCTTCAAAGTTTATTGGACCATACGGTTAGACGAGTCTTCCAAACTTTCGATGTACCTGAGGACTTTAATTTTTTTGAAAAATATGTAAAGGCTGAGTTTGGCGGCAATGATGGTGTCGGTCGGCGGTGGTAGTCGGAGTAGGCGGTGAACAAGCTATTCCGGGCGATCAGCTGGGCGGCGGCGGCGTTGACCTATATAGCACTACATATGGGTAGACGGCGGCGGCGGGCGGCGGCAACGGCAACGACTAAACACAAAATGCGATCGCGAACTTATATTGTAGACGAAAAACAATGACACTTGATACTTAAATGGCTACAAACAAAAACCACAACACCTACGAGGTGTCCACGGACGTCAAAGGCAACGACGTCCGATGTCAAGGGAGATAGGACAACTAGTTGCAGTTGCACCGCCGCGCCGGCACACTCGTGTCCATAACCAGCTTGGCCGATATCATGTTGGATCATGTCATGACGTTCAACACGTAGACTCGCAAAACAGTGCGAAAAGAATAAAAATGGGATGGAATTGACGACGATTTGCGGTAAACAGGCCTCCATGATTCAGCACTGGTCGAGGGACCGATGGCATTTATGGAGTTGAAACTTTTTAATCAAACTACGGAACGGGTGAAGAATAATTTCGGAACACTTATATCAGACATGAGTATATGAGGTGGATTTATCTACTACAAGATATATAATTAAAAGCGAGAGAATAATTAATGCAAATAGGTAAAAATATAGGAAAAGGGTTCTCTTACTTTTATTATAAAAAATAACATTATTACTAATAAAAGGGTTGAAATTTTACGATGAAATAAGCACAAAAAAAATCACCTCGTTAACATTTACAAAATATTCCGTAGATATTTGATTTTAATTATATACATACACGATCGTCAAAAACTGATGAATCGAACAACAACGGATGTAGGGCACTCACTTAATAATAAAAATATAACATGCATATGATTGCATTTGTGAGCCAGAGCAAAGCAAAATTATTTTAATAAATAAACATAAAGCGTAAAGATGTATATGTACAAGTGCAGTGTATGTATAAGTATAAAATGTCAATATCAGCCATCATGTCACAGCGGTGGTAAATATTCAATTCAAGTAAAATTTCAATAAATAAAAATAAAACTAACCTTAATAATATTTTCAAAAACCTAACCTAACCGCGGTGCACAGGTTGGGAACCGCTGTTGTAGAGTATTTGAATTTTAAGATTGGAGAATGTTTACACGACCTTTAGTAAAATTGTAATAGTGTGACAAAATTTGGATGATAAACTGAGCATTGAAAAAAAAAACATAGAATTAAGTCATTATGATGATTATGATCAATTTTATTCTTTGTGTAGGTTGTTCTGCTTTCCCATCATCCAAGGACAACTACCGTATTATTATGAAAAGTTTAAAATTGAAACAGCTATATTTTTCGAAAATCAAGGCGAATTAAGAATTGTAGGAGCACAATGGGAACTAGTAACCTACATACTGTGTTCAAGATTTGCATATGTATTAAAAACTATGTTTATGGAAATAGTTTCACAAAGGGAACAGATGTATGTGTCTATAGGTAGATATGTAAGTACCAATGATAAAATAACAAACGGAGAAGCAGTAATTAGAAACAAGAGTGGACTAATAAATATTATAGGGACTGCTATGAAAACTTTATTCGGGGTATGTGATGATGATTGCACCAAAAAACAAATATTAATATTGAAAAAATTGAAACTAGTAATGTAAATATGTTACATATTTTGAAAAGTCAGACCACTGTAGTAAAATCAGTAGTACAACGAATAGGAAACACATCCACAGAAATGAATAAATTATATGTTGAATTGGGACAGAAACAGGGTGAAACAAAATTAGTTATAGGTAGTGAAATAATTAGTTTTTAAAAAATTAAAATAATAATAATAATGATGTATTTCAAATACATGAATAACTTATCTTTTTTTACTGTATGTCATTGATTAATATGTTACGGTCAATGACGAAAACTGAACATTTACATTATTAACCGGTCATTACCGTTAGAAGCCAAAGTGCTAGGTTATTTTCGTAAAATACCGGGCAATAACGTCAGTTTCCGAGATAATAGATTATTGTTGTAAATTACAAAACAAAATAAAACAATTTTACTTCAATGACCGAATATTAACCAATTTAACCAATTGAGTTAAGTCAACCATTGACTGTAGGTCAATTACATAAATGACTGAAAATACACATTAATTCATTTTTACATAATTTTTTTTATTTTTTATTATATATTATTTATTTTTGCAAGGCATGCTGTTGTGACATTTTGAATTACACAATATTCCCACTAATCGACAAATGCATTTATTTCGCAATTACACCTTCGGTAACCTTGTGATCCAGTGACACTACTAAATTCTGCAGCTTCTCTCAGTGTAATTTCTTTTTCGGTATTGACAGATACTAAATCAACGAAACATTCTTTGCAGGGATCAATCTACGACCGAGTATACAAATGTTTAATTATGCCGTTCTCTGTACCTAATTAAAGATAGGCATTTATAAATTTAAATAAATATATCTAAATAATATAATTATAATTTTATAAGTACCTAATTTATATAAAACATCTTCAACCTGGGTAATAACTGCTAATAGGTTTCAAAGGTGATCCACGTGCTTGATCAACATCAGGTATTGAAACTTTAACTGTGGTACCAACTTCTAGCGGAGTAAATTTCTTATTTAAAATATTCATCATTTTTTGGCTTGTTTCTTTAAGCATTCACTTGATTTATGTTGTTCATTTTGTATTTGCTCATGACGTTGGAAATTCATGCAATTTGTACTTTCAATTTGCTTTTATAATTGCCTGCTTCTAAGAAAATAAACATCTTTCACATTTTCTTAGGTTTATATCTAATATGTTTAAATAATAGGTATGTTATTTTTATAAAATTTTAAATTTTAAATATAATATTAATTTACCTGTACCTATCATATTTTCTTGCTGTTCTGAAATCGGTGAAATAACTTCTTCAATATTTTGTTTTGAATCGTGCAATCCAGTTTCTTGCATTTGTTTAAACAATTCTTCTATATCTTTTTCTGTTTTAAATGTATTTATTTCATCATTTGGTTAACCAATTGATAATAGTCCAATTCTGGCAGCACAGCTAAACATGTCCTCATAAGGAGATCTTCCAATACCTAAAAAAAAGTTTTAAAAAAAACTATTTTTATAATTACCATAAAAAAACCATAGATGAGCCTAGAACAATTATAGTGCCCTAATACATTTTATCACAATAATACTAAGAAAATAAAAAAAAATAAAATATTTTGATTGATTCTAATAATATTTATTTATAATCTAATTCTAAAAAATATTGTTGACCATTGTACATTTATGATTCCTTCATTCTGTGAATGTAATTGGTAAATATGCCCAATAAAATAATGTAATATGATCTAAGAAAATTAAAAAAAAATTATTTTGTTCAATTCTAATAAATTAATAATATTTATTTATAATCGAATTCTAAAAAATTAGATTGTTAAGATTTTATAATCTTATAAAGCTTTATAAGATTTAATATTTTACTTTTTTAAAATAGGAATTTAAAGCATTTTTTTCATATTTACAAATAATATGCAAAAAATAACAAGATACTTATAAAATTAGCAGAGAAAATGCAAAAACCCTAAAATATGCAAAACTATGCACTTAAAACTTTTGAAGCTGCATGCTTAGCTAACTCTGCTATATTTTAACATGCTATAAATAAATATGCAAATGCTAGAAGTCTCGAACCCTGATCATGGCGTATCAAACGACGTAATAATGTTTTGTTAGTAAAAAAATATGTTTTTAATAATAGATAAATAGATAATAATAGTATATCATATTATAATAACTATGAGTTAGGATAATAATTTATTATTAATTAATCTAAACTGTAAATACTAAATAATCTATATAGGTAGGTAATAGTATAAAATATAGATGTATAATACTGAAATAGTTTAAATTTAATATATTAATATATTATTAAAATAATATCGTGAATCGTGATAGCTGGTAGTTTGGTACATACTTAATATTAATTATTTTATATTATTTTAATTATACTAAATACTTTTTTTTACCTGAATGAAGAGCTTTGTTTTTCTGAAATTGAATAAATTTCAAACCAGAGGGCCAATCTGTATAATAATATTGTTTTCTGCCATCCACGTAGCCAACATATCCTCTACATCTACATTTGCTCGTTCCACAGTCTTGGCTCTGGCCGTGCCTCAGTTTACCATGAACAATTTTGACGTCTTCCCACATATTGAGCAGTTTAGTAATAGTCGAATTTACGAATTCACACGAATTCGGCCATTATCTGATTGCAAAATAGCTGGTGCTCTAAAGGTCGTGTAAATGTCAAGTAAATTATATGCAATTTCCTCTGCCCGTTTAATTTTTAAAGGCCTTAAAATTATGAATTTCGTTAAATGGTCTTGATAGCAAAAAATAAACCGAAAATCATTAAAATGTTGGGACTGCATATCTATTAAATCTACTTGTGCTCTCGAGTTAAAAGCATTGTGTAATATTGGTTTGGAAACCAGTCCTCTTTTTCTATTACTAGATTTCTTATGACAGTGTGAACAAAGTTGTAAATATAGCATAATTGATTCCTTATTTATATTGCAATACTTATTTTTTATTTCTGTAACCATTCAATTTCTCCCACTATGTCCAATAGATGAATGAGTAGTATAGTAAAGAAAGTTCTTCATTTGATACATAATACAGCATAGTATGATTATTTTCTGATATTGGTTTTATCAAGCGTTCTTTTCCATTAACCATTAATATTTTATACTTACGAACTATCCTGTAATATTTTACCGATTTTTTCAATCCCTTAGTACTTAATATTTTTTTCGACTCTTTAACTTTGGAAATTTGCTCACTATACTCTGATAAGCTAAAATAAGAATAATTGTCAGTTCATTTTTGACTAATCAACTCATTTAATAAACCGTTGAATTTACTACGCATAGTATCTACATCCATACTTAATATTTTACGTAAGTAAAAAATAAATATTTAAAAATGCAATGACACGTGAACTGGCGAACTGTGAAATTTCAAACTGGTGAACTGCGAATCAAGCGATGTCAAGCAAATACGATGTCTGCAACGATACTGAAATAGTTAAGATATATGTTATGGGGAAAAAATCTAATAAAATAAATTACCTACCTTTGATAATTTGTTAGATAACCACAGCATTATTTAAATTAGCCAATAGCTATGTATCAATATTATTATGGTTTGCTCGAGTAACTATCGCTGATTATCATTTATCGATTATATTAATATAAATAATACATACTAACGTAGTAACGTGTCTGATAGATAACTGACAGTGACCTGTATGTTATAAATGTTTAAATGTATAATTTATAACAACATCCAGCAAGAGTTGGGAATTGACGTGAATAATAAAATAATACCCGAGATTAAAACATTAACCATTATGTGTCGCTATTTTCGTAAATTACCGGTCATTTACGTAAATTTGTACTGTACAAGATCATTTTCAACATTGGCCGGGCTTTAGTGTAAATATCACCTTTTTCGTCATTGACTATAACAAATATAACACAAACATAGAACACATAAACATTTATAAAAAATGTATAGATACAATAGAGAATAAGACAATAACATAGAGATAACTCATTAGAAACTACTTCAATAACTCACGTAGGAAATCCCAAATGTTAGGGTGGGTACCCATTTGCTGGAGTAAAGTTGAATGGAACGATTCTCAATTATTGTTTGTATGGTGGTCTTCTCCAAAGACACTACATTTTTTTGGTCCAATTTGGTTAATCCAAAAACCAAGAATATAATTCTCCAAAAAATGATCTACAATGACTCGGATTTCAGGAAATTGTCTGGCATACCGTACTATGACATTGTATCCATCTAATACACAAATATTTGGACACAGTGGATTATTTCTTGTGGCAGGCAAGTGAGGATGAGCTAAGACCTGATAAAAAATGTATTGGACTAAGACATGTTAAGTTTAATACATACATTTTTAAAAATCTCCATTCTAAGAACGCTTTTTCATGTGTTCGAATTAAATTTAGTACATTGTAAAATTTTCTATGGCAGTTTCCCACGATACTCTGTGTGAAGTGAAACCAACAGCAAACTAATCTCTTTGTTGGAAAAATGTGTTCAACTGCATTCATAATCAGTCACAAACCGAACTCTGTTGTAATTTAAAGGTTACATTTCTCTGATAATTCTAAGTACACCACAGAATGTCTTTTCAGTCATACTCTCCAAAAGTACATACACCATTGGAAATGTCTAAAACAAAAAAAAATAATGTTTAAATAATATATACTGACAACAATGATATTTAATATGTACTTACAACATTATTGAATACTATTTGAAATGTCAGCAGACATTTTAAGTTGGTTGGGTGACTAGGAACAGTTTTAAATGTTTCATCAATACCAATCAAAGTCACAGTATTAAAATTTTCTCTGTACAGTTCTATTGCAACCCTGTTTGCAATTATAACTCCTAGACTTCTTCCATTGATGACTACTTCTTGCTAAAAAAATCTTGAGGGTGGCGTTTGCAATATTTGAGAATAGGCGGGATATTGTGGATTATTCAGTTGTATGGCAAGTGCTTGTATGTCTTGTAGTATTGCTGGTCGTTGCAAACTTCTCATCGCACCTACTTTTCTAACAGCTTGTAGATGAGTATAATTACGAGCGGCCTCTGCATGTCTTAAAACAACACAAACCATAATTAATATATAATAATATATATTATTAAAAAAGAAAATATGTTTGTCTAAATGTAAAAGTACAAATGAGTATAAACATTAAATAGTTAATGAAATACAAGGTTAGATTCTGGCGGTATGTTTCTGGCGGTACTCTCTCAACTATAACATCTGCAACTATAGCTACATCTTCTTCTTCTTCTAAGGGGGATTCTCCATCTTCCTCTACAATTTCTTTCTCTCCTTGTGGTTCTCCAGGTATTTCATGTTCTTGTTCTTCATCTGCTTTACCCATCTTTTTCTTCATGTTGAGGCCCAATCTCAACAAAGGGCATTTGTTGGATATAATTGTGATCTTGCAAAATAACTACTACATTTGGAACACCAACTTCTTCATCATTGTGGTTGCCTAGAACTATATAATCATAATTTCTCAGTGCCATTTCAGGACGCGTTGCTAAAAAAATCTTAAAAGAATATTAAACAAACAAAAGTTATTTATAAATTATAAATTTAAGGTCAAATTAAAAAAAACCCAGTTCTGATTGTTGCAGTTAAAGGCAAGTGAATCGGAGTTGGTCTTAAAAAAAAAAAGTTTTTTGTTGTTGTAGTTGAAAGCTTGTAAATCGCAGGTAAATCATAAGTAAATCAAGCTACAGAAAAAAAAAAAAAATTAGTATTAGTAACATAGGTATGATAAAATATCTAAGCAATATAATTATTATTGGTTACATTTACATAGTACATAATTAATAATTATTGATTACATTAACATAGTACATAACTAATTGTTCACTTTGTGAAAACTGAATACTTCAGTTAAAAACATACATAATCAAAGTATTTAATCAATAATAAAAAATAAAAAATCGAGAAAACAATATTCCTCACAAACTTTTTTTTTAAATATTTATACACCTGGACCAATTGAGTTAAGAAACTTTGAGAATCTAAGAAATTAACTTAAGATACATGTAAGGTTTGCTAAGATAGGAAAAATATCTTAAAAGTTTTTGTTTTTGCGATAGACTTTATAATGAATATATAAATTAATTTAGCACTATAAGCTTAAAGTTATTTGATTTAACATCAAAAAAATAGGTTTTAGCGTACACGCTTTGCATCTATGTATCAGCAAAAGAAAAAACTTCCCATCAATAATCGTTATTCAATTTCAGACAGCATCAAACATTTATTTGAAAACATATTAAATGCAGTACTTTTATGGCTCAAAAATTGTAAAATTAAAAATAGTAAGCAAAAAATAAACATTCTCAAGCAAGACTGTCTAAACTGTAAATACACAAACACCGTAGATTTTAATTTTGTTAAAATTAATAATTGTTGGTTCTAACACATCAATACTATATTAATGAAGGTCCCATTCAAATATTGTAAATACAGTAGATTCTCGTTATGTCGAATCTCAAGGGGAACAGAAAAAAGTTCAAGATATCGAGTTTTATTAAAAAAATAAAAAAAATAAAAAATAATAGAAATGTATGTTTTATAAGAATAATAAATAATAGTCTATACCTATAGTCAACTGGTAAAGATTTAATTCCTTTAAAACACCTAGGCTTCTTTGCTTTACCAATGACAAATAATTTTAGTTTTTCGGTTCCAGACATATTTGATCCTATCATAATTGTAATGCGCTCTTACCGTATTTTCCACCCGAACATTCTTTACCTTTTAACATTATAATGTTTTATCTGGTAAGCATTTGAAAAATAAGCCCGTTTCATCGACATTAAAAATATCATTAGAAGAATAACCTGCTAAGACATCAGGAAGATTTTTAATCCAATTTGAACAACAATGTGTGTCTACTGAAGCTTTTTCTCTACAAACAGTTCGAAAAACTACATTGTGTCTTTTTTTCCAATTTGTAAGCCATCCACTACTAGCTTTAAAATTAGTGTGTCCTAGTTTTTGTGCATATTCGTTTGCTTTTTCAAGTAAAATTGTTCCATTTAATGGTATATTTTTATCATGACACTGAGTAAACCATTTTAGCAAACATTTATCAATGTCCAAATAAGGAGTCATCCTCATTTTTTTCATATTTCCACAATTGAACTTCATTATTTTCTCTTTCTGTTTAATAATTGACGACAATGTATTTGGTGGAATACTGAATTCATTGGCGATTTCACATTTTTTACGGTCACCTTTTTCAACTAACTGTATTAAACGAACTTTATCCGAAATTGAAAGAACATTTAATTTACGCTTCTTTTCCATTTCACTACAACGAATAACGAACTACGAAAGACTACAAACGTGACAACCAACGCGCTAAATCGCAATCGCTATACTAATGTACTGCACAATTCCTGTTTTAACCGTAGTAAAAATATTATTTGTGAACTCGAGATAACGAAAAACGATTAATTTTATATCGAGTTATCGAGAGCAAAACACTATTAAGTGTAACAGTAGTTTCAAGGGGAATTTAGAGTAGTTCGAGATAACGAACAATTCGAGATAGCGACATTCGACATATTAAGAATCTACTGTATTTAGTTACACTAAATCAGTAATACAGGGCTGATATTCTACAATATAATTTAATTTTTTTTTTAAATCTGGAATTATAATTTTCAAAACAAATCATTGTGGTTATTATTTTCAATTAATTTGTTGACATTAAAAACTGAGAACATATCAACATTTTAAACTAAAAATAAGGGACTGAAACGTCTCAGTTATTTTAAAAAAAGTGACAAGTTTCAAAATAGTAATCCTATAATAATGCCTTAGTCCCCAGAATGCGTAGGCTTGAACCACATATCAAGTAACTATCAAAATAGCCATCACAACAAGGTCCATGTTTACTATTTGAAATTCATTTGGACAATTTTTAAGAGCATCATTCAGTATTGTCAACTTTGGAATGATAGAAAATTAGTTAAGAATTTTGTGAGTCTTGTTATAATCAATCTGGACAATTTGATTGTTAGTATGATGTTTAAAATACAAAAAACATGGTTTCGTAATTCCAGGAATACGGCTTATTGAAGCATTTTACAGTATAAATACCTATTACAAAAATTGTAGAGGAGAATTTTTTTTAGAAACGTAAGAAGCCCGATTTTTGATATTTTTATTAATTAGTTAAATAATTAATTGATAAAAAGTTTAAAAAAACGTGTTAATTTACCATGCGATATTGGACGATTGGAACAAGATATCTAATATGGAAATACTGTATAAAGTACAAACACTATAATTTAGTTTTGGAAAAAAATTAAATGCACTAGCGTTTTATAAACTAATTAACTTCTTTTTAACTTAATAAAAAGTTAACAAAAAATTGTGTATTAACTTTTAACTTAACTGAGTTAACCTATAGTTAAATCAATTTTTAACTTTTAACTTTTAACTTTTTGTTATTCGTACATATTAACTTAACTAAACTGAGATAAAAAAAAATCATTTACTTGCCCAGCCTTTCATGTGTGCAAAAAAGATTCTCAGAGATATTGATTGATATCCCTATCTGTGAAGTTACTGAATGCGATGTCACAAAACAATGTTCTATGTTTCGTCACATTTTATCTTTAATCGTGATTTGCACTACCCAATCTCTAACAATTGCATAGTACCGTTATGTTTATCATATTGTATCAATCATACTATGTATATATTATATATATATATATATATATATAGTCATATAGAGTATATACTCTGGTAATATATGTATACAGTATAGTATAATTGTGTATTGATTAATTTATTTTATTCATTTCGGACGTATCAATATTATAATATGCATGCGACATTAAAACAGCTGAGCATTAAAACAAACTTATTTTATGATACAAATATTTAATATTTAGACAATCAAACTTAGATTGAATGAACACGATGGACTAAATTAGAATATTAATGAACAACAAGTAGATTACATAAAATAATGTACTGGTTAGATTAAAATTGAACAAATATTTACTTGAAATATAAAATATATTTAAAAAAAAAGGTCATCTCTGCAATACCAACATTTTCGAAAGATACGTATAATATTATTTACTTGTATACCTAGTGCTAGGTACATTATAAATTATTGTGATTATTATTTTTAACTAACATTGTAGAAAGTGAAACAACACTTGAAATACATCATATCATCTATAACTATCACTGAAGATTTAATGACATATCGCAATATGTATAGTATTTTATAGTATGGGCATCATGAATGCTTTGCTTATAAAAAGGTACTTATATTACGAGCGAATAATTTAATTCAAATACAACATTAGTATGGTTTTTCACCTACATGATTCCTAAAATAAGGTTTGAGGTGTAGTTTTTGTGAAAACAATTTACCACAAATAACACGGTATAATGCAGGTATTGATATAGTTTTTTGTAGGCGTTATCACTTTGAGTTTAGCTGTAAGTAGATAACGGCAATCAGGAATCGATGTTAACTTTGCAATCTGTACGTTTGTTTACAATGTTACATTTAATGACATTTGTCTGAAAAGCACCTAATTGCACATAATTGTTTTCACTCTTAACAAACGTACATAATATACGGCATCGTCAATTATATCCACTGAGGACTGATCCACTTCATTTGTATCTGCTGAGCTTCAACATTTATTTAGTACCTATAGGTTTAAAATCTTTAATGTAACTGCAATACAACAATTTATGTTTAAATAACAAATAGCGTAAATCAATGGAGTGGCCAACTTGAAATGTTACAGAGGCGAATCTAATATTTCAACCCCCCCCCACAAAAAAAAAAAAACGTCTCTAATAAACGCATTTACAGTCATTTTTTTTAAATTATTACTCATTGGCGATCTGCCACTCGATAAAAAATCTTCATATACACCAAAATATGACCTTATACAAAAAGTAGTGTTTGGTATCGTAGGATGAAGTGGACTGTATTTTGGTAAGGTAAAGGCTACGCAATAAATCAAACTCGATAAGTTATAAATCAATGCCGGTTTGCGGCCTACTATTAAACAAGGAAAAAAATAGAAGTAAATATTGTATAAGTGGCACAATAGGTGCTGGCCGGCAAAGGGGAATAATTAACAAATGCTACAATAATTGAATATAAATAAATAGGGACATAAAAGTGTAGATATAAAAACCGTGACGGCGGCTGCAGTCCCGGTTGACGGTTGATGGTGAACAGGTACAGGTAGACGGTAGACAGTGAAGGATAATGGTGGTCTTGACTTTTTAAGTTGACAGGGACTGCACACGCGCGCACTGTCGACTTGGTGGCACGGTCGTTACTGATCGGCGGTCGCTTTCGTGTGTGTGTGTGTGTGGTGTGCGCAATTAGCTTATCACCGGGGGATAAGCTGCATAGATATGTTTGAACATACCGGCCACCTTGAAGGGACGAACCTTCAATCTCTTAAAGGTAACGGACAGAGCTTGACCACCGGTCGCGTAAGGAGCTTTCCCTGTGCTGTTTTTACTTCTGCTACTCTGACGACTCCATCTGTGCCAGGGTGCACTTCGACCACTCGTGCCGTAATCCAAGTTAGTTGGGGGGAAGGTTCTTTAACAATAACCAAATCATTCTCTTGCAAGTTTACATTTTGTTGAGCCCATTTTGGCCGCTCTTGCAGGGTATGGAGGTATTCTTTGTTCCAACGTAACCAGAAGTGTTGATGAATCTGCTGAATAAGTGACCAACGGTTTCGAGAGCTTATGGAAGCCGTAGGGTTAGTCAGTTCTACAGGCGATGGCAAGGTGACGAGTGGTCCCATGGTAAGAAAATGTCCAGCGGTGAGAGTCTTGAAGTCACTTGGGTCAGATGACATAGCACCTAACGGTCTGGAGTTGAGCGTTGCCTCTACCTGATGAAGAACAGTGTTCAACTCCTCATAGGTGAGAACACGATCAGATATGATTCGGTGCAGCAAGGTTTTGGCGGATTTCACCGCTGCCTCCCATATACCTTGAGGGACAGCAGGCGGGTTAAAATGCCATTGAATTTGATGGTGACTTATTTTATGAATAAATCTCGTCTCTCGGGTCATATCATAAATTTGTTTCAAATATCGCTTGGCTCCGACAAAATTAGTGCTACAGTCACTGAATATATCTGTACATTTACCCCTTTTACACACGAATCAGTTGAAAGCGGCAATAAACATAGGGGTAGACAGGTCGGACACTAACTCGATGTGGACGGCGGTTGTTACCAAGCAAACGAAAATACAGATGTAGGCTTTAGTAACCTTAATTGTCCGCAACATCGCAGCTTTTACTTCGAACGGCCCGGCAAAATCCACACCAGACTTGCCAAAGGGCTTAACTTCGTTCAAACGATATCTCGGTAAATTTCCCATAATTGGCTGTATAATCCGTGATTTGGCACGAAAGCACGGTATGCATTTATGTAATCTGCTTTTGACGATACTGCGAGCTGACATTATCCAGTATTCTTGACATAAAATATTTAGCAATTTTTGGGATCCAGGGTGACCGTTGATACGATGCGCGTGATCAATTAACAGCATGGTTAAACGTGCGGACTTTTGTAGTAGCAGGGGGTGTTTTTCTGCGTATGGAATGTTCGCATGGACTAGACGACCTCCCACCCGGATTAAATTTTGACCATCCAGAAATGGAGACAACTTTCGGAGTCAGACGGAGCATGTTTTATTGTTCTTCAGTTGGTGTATCTCTTCCCCAAAGAATGTTTGCTGAGTCCAGCGCACCTGGGCTAACAGTGCTCTGTTAATTTCTTCTGTGGTTGGTATAGGGTTGTGGAACTTGATTTTATGTAAAAAATGATCTTTTAATCGTAACCAATATGCCGTAAGTCTCAATAGTTTGGGGAAATTTTCCGACTGATTTAGTATCGGGCACTCCTCAGCTTTGACCAGCATGATCAGAGTAATTGGTTTTTTCTCTCCTTCTTCATCTCGACGTGCTTCGGGAGTCATTACTCCCTCGTCCGGCCAGGTATCTGTCGGTTTTCGACAGAGTAGCAATAATAGATATAATTTAAAGAAAAAAGGTGGGAAAACGGGTGTTCTCTGCTGTACAGAAGGTTACAACTTACAAGTGGGTCACTTTAATAGATGGTGTTAAATTTGAATTCAGTGATATAATATCTTTGTATAAGAAAAAAATGATTCTGAGCGAAGACGGTCAGTAAGCCTATGATGTTACTAAGTATAATATTTGATGACATTATTGTGAATAAAATAATTTATACATAATCTATTTACGAGGAACTTTGTTTTATATTTTCAATCCTTAGATATAAAAGTTGAACATTTTATAAGCTTTTAACTACAAAATAATAATTAAATTATAAATTTGATAAATTTCGTTAAATTCAAACTTTAAATATTAATAAAAAAAAATTGTGCATTTGTATTTTAAATATTTTTCAACTACTATTGTAACCTTATACCAGGACCCTTTAAATTATCATACAATATTACCCAACAAATTACAATAAAAACTATAAAAATTGAAAACTGACAATGTCTATAAACAGCTCAAAAAGAGTTAAAATATTTTTAAAAATTGTATGGTGTATAGAAAATAAAAATATGAACTTTCAGTGAAATTTTTATGTATCTACCGTTATTCGTTTTTGAATTACAACAAAATAACAAAATTGATACATAAGAAATTGGGTGAATATCCAATCTTGTAAAAATATGAACTTCAAACGCTAATAAAAATTCAATTTGATTTACTTGTAGACATTTTTTTTTTATTTTAAGGTAGACAAACTTACGAAGAATCTTGTATTTCATCTTCAAATCTTAGATTTAAAAAGAAAATTTTTATAAATTTCTAACTCAAAAAAATTTGCTAATTTTTGTGATTTTTACGTGTTTTGTCAATGTTTGAACTTTAAATCCTTATAAAAAAAAATGTGTCAAATATTTTTCACTTGTCTTTGAATCAATATATTATAAGCTTTCTATTAAATCTTCAAGCTTTTTTCCCAACAAATGATATTTTATTGATATTTATAGAAAAACAAATTAAAAAAATTGAAATTTCAAATTGTCCGTTAACAGCTCAAAAAGAGATAAAATATTTTCAATATGTTATGGTGTATATAAAATGCTAATATCAAAATATCATGTATATTCGGTCATTTGTTTTAGAGTTTTAGAGTTAATTTAAATTTGGTTTCAGAAATTGTATCGGATGGCTATGTTAGTCAATTCAATTATTGACAAATGATTTAAAAATGAATAAATAATATTCATTAATCTAGACTATTTCTTTTGTTTAACGCACGATAGTACAATACGTAAACGACTTAAGCATATTTGTACGCAGCGCATTATAACAATTCACAAACAACCAACTCCGAATTCATCTGAAAACCATTTATTTAATTGTCTATAGATAAGAAAAAAAGATGATTTATTGTTTACGAGCTAGTAAAAACGAAGACCTGTGTTTTTGACGGTTAAGCGTTTGGTTTACTGCGGATTCCGTCGGTGTCAATTTCGTAGAGCCTGGTCGAGCCGACGGTGACCATCGGTTGTATGACTACGATGGACCTTGAATGTTTGTCAAACGTTATTCTGGAGGATTTGATGGAATTTAATCCGCTCCAAGGCATGAAACTGCAGAACAATTAGTATTCCGCTCTCACCAAGTTTTCTATGTAGCTCGGCGGGCTCACGATGTGCAAATTAACCAGATATAAGTATATGCATGGCAGTGGAAGCTATGTACCTATGCACATTTTTAAATGTCTATTTTCTCCAAACTATTTTTTATTCACTGCCGTTGTTCGTTTCCTTTCCATATAAACTGTTTAGGATAATTCAAAAATATAATTGTTGAATTTTTTTTTATTAGCTGTCGTCCATTGTTCACGTGTCTTCCATTATATTGGTAACATTATTTCTATGATGTAGTACAAGTCCCGGTCTGGAAAAAATTAATTAAAAAAAATACATTAGATAATAGATCATTCGAGAAATATACAGCGTGTACTTTGTATTCGAATTTAAGATGCTGTTTACTTATTAGTTTAACCACGTAAACCATTATTCGTGTTTATACTTTATAATATTTATAATTTATCAACGTAATAAAATTACGCTTATTTTAACAGTTACTATTGTATTAATTGATTAATTACAGAACGTTGAATGCATTTCGAAGAATATTTTTTAGACAGTGGGGCAGTAGCGGTGAATCAAGTCGGCGTCGGCACGTTGTACGTAGTAGCAGGGACCGCCGACCTCGCCGTTCCGACACACCACGCTGTCACCCACACGCCGGACGTCACCGTCACCGCGTCCCGACCATTCCACCGCCTTGTCAAATATCTTAAGGCTGGTGTCAGCCATGAACGGTCTGTAAAGCAGCGCGTAGCTCTTGGTGCACACCATAGCGTCGTACACGAACGGGTGACAGGTGGCAGGCGAGCTGACTGTCAAGTCGCTGTACTCGACAGCCGTGTCGGTTGCACGGTACACGGACCCTCGGATCGCCACCATGTCGCCTTCCAGCACTGTGCCGCCGAACTGCCAGAGCAGCACCAGCTCCACAGCGAACTTGGCGAGCGCGGGACGCTTGTCCAGGCCCATGCACTGGAACGGAGAAAACTCCAGCATATCTTCCAGGTTGACGTGCATCACGTTCAACCGGTGGATGCCGTACTTGGCCGTCAGGTCGACAAGACTCGACAACAACGACACCTGCATTATTAGTATTATTTTTATCATAACAAATATGATGTTGATGACCTAAAAGAATACCGAAATCACGGTCTTAGAAGATAAGGTCGGACAACTTCCCATCCTCCCACCAATTACAAACAGGGACTGGAACTTTTATGATTTTATTAGTCTGAGTTTAGACTTGAGTTCTCAAAAATCCAAAATATTAGTTCCAGTTTTCAAAAATATCATGTTTTGGTTTCGGTTTTGCTTAATACCGTTTTTAACCTTTTATATTTGACTTTTTATTTTATTTTTATCAATTAAGTACTGTATACAAAAATTAACATTTTAAGAACCGCTATTTAATGGCAGTTAATAAACTGTAATTAAGTGTACCTATTTTAGCGTTTAGGTAATATAATATCATCAACACTAAAACTATAAAATATATACTATTATATTCAATAATTTACTGACTGTCGATGGAAGTTTCACTGTATACGTCTATACCATTCAATTCTAAACATTGTAAGATTTAAAAAACATAACTGCCATATAATGCGTATAATATTCAGTATTGAGTTTATCTAGATAAATATTCTTTTATCTTTTATCTTATCTAGATAAATAGAGATTATTAATTTACACAGTTATCTAAGATAAAAATCACCGTTTTCTAGATGAATTATTTAATAATTTAATTTACTTAACGGCTTTTATTTATTTTAATTTATAGTTAGATAATTAAGTAATTTATTAATAGTAGGTAGTATTTACTAATAACTATCGACATTTTCGATAACATACTATTAAGTTATTCTATATTGCTACGAGCTTACGGAGAATGCCATAAACCAATATACAAAAAATTATCCGATAAATTATCTAGATAAAAAAAAATTTTTTTCATCTTTATCTAGATAAATAAATAATTTAGTTATCTTTATCTAGATAAAATTATATTTATCTCGGCTCAACACTGCGTACCTATATTGTACATGACTAGCAAAACCTAAATTATAATATATTTAAAGCATTACTAGGTATCCACTTTAACTGCCTATTTTATTGGCTAATAATATTTAAATTTTAAACTAATAGACGATACCCACATTATAAGGTATTTAATATTATAACTGCAGCTCTGCAGGCATATTACTATATTGGTTACTAGTTAGGGAACAATTATAAGACAACTTACTCTGAAACACTTATAAACGTACAAATTGTTATTATTTAGAAATTCTACATTATTTATTACGAATTGTAATTTCCGATTCAATAATAATCGAACGCAGGTACCTACCGGAATTATTGTTATCATATAAAATACATGGAAATTAGAATTTGGATTTTTGGAATTTGTTTTATGACAATTCTGTTGTACCTACACATAATAATATTCTTATTTCTTAGTACCTATTGATAAACTTTTTAGATCTATGATTTTATAATTCCATGTTATTACTAATAAGTGGTAATAACTAACTTTATAATTATATTATACCTACTACTATTGATAAATTATCTATTGGATTTTGGAACCGAAAAAAACCAAAATAACCTCTACATCAAAATGTAGGTTTCGATTTCGGTTTTTAAAAAAATGTATTTAAGGGTTCCGGTCTAGTTTCGGTCCCAAGATTTTCAAAAGGTTTCGGCACAAAACCAGCAAATTTCGGTACGGTTTCAGTCCCTGATTACAATATTTCCTCTTAATGACGCAAAAACGTTTCCCAAGTTGCCACAAGAGCGCTCATGGTTAGACGTATTTTTAGGTTAAGAATATTATTTATATGGCATTCAAGATTATTTTATAGAACTAAAAGAAAAAATGTAAAATTAATCAACATCCAGTTATTATCGTATGACATAATTCGTTTACTGTTGATCATGTTAAAAGTGATTTGGGAGTAAAAATATAAATATAAAATAATAAATGGAAAAAATACAAATTTAAAAAAGTGACTCACATATTATAATATCATAAGTAAAAAATGTAATTTAATAATCTAATTGAGTCAAAATAAATATTGGCACTGACATTTAAATACAGTCATATAAATAAACATTTTAATTATATCCTTTATACGATATGCTTATATTGTATCCCTAAAATATAGATATATGTACCGGCTATGTAATAAAAAATAAATATATTTTAAGTTCCAATTTATAAGATGTAATCATGCCGTGTTCCATCTGATGAAAATTTGGTTTTTGAGGTACCAAATCTGATTAACCATCCTAATATTATACATTATTCATCAAATTTATTTATATTATAACACATAGCACAGGTACCTTATTTAAAATTGTCTTGCAATGTTTGACAAACACCTTAATATTTTTATATGTTGCACATTTCTTAAAATTGGTTGTTGAATTTCAGTTTAATTTGGAGGATCTAAGTCACATGTGTATTGATTTATACTTATTTTTTTTAAATACACTTATTTTTTAATTGTATCAAAATATTCTAAAGCATTCAATGCTGCTTGTAGACCGTAATATGATAATACTCGATGAGTATATATTCAGCGATTTTTGGATGATAATATGGTTGTTTTACAAAACGTATAAAATTCGTCTTAAACAATAAATTAATAACAACTAATTATTGGTCAGTTGGAGATACATCACGATCGTATTTATTTCCAGTATATTGCTTATTTATTGTACGACATGTCTAAGTTTTGTATTTTGTTTTAGTACCTATTTTATAGATAGTTTTGTTGGTAATTTTCTTCGTAAATTTTTTGATAATTAAGTGTTAAAAGTGCCGAAAGTTAAATCATCGTTTTCCTGCATATTTGGTTTCCTATAAAGAAATGTTGGTAGTTTTTATCATCATAATTACGTAAACAGGGCATTTTTTTATTAGTTGTTGATAGTTTTTAGGAGATTAAAATCTGTCAGTATAATGCCTTATACTGATTAATGTTTATATTATTATGAGTACCTATATATGATTATATTGAGAAATTACTCACCGGCTCCGTCACTCCGCACTTGTTATTGGTTCGATCGAATTCCATTCCACTGACGACGAACACATTTACGCGGCCGACATGGCCAACAGCACCTAGGGCTGACTCTAGCGAACAAGCGACTGTCCACGGCACGTGCGTGGTGTTGACAAACACGTAATGCACGTCCTGGGCGCCGCCGAGGTCCAGTGACAGCAGCTTGGACACGCGGCTGGTTTTGTCAATGTAGCCCATCTGTTCTAGTGAGTACAAGTCCCTGGACACGACGGAACAGAACTCTCTGGCGGTGACGTTGACGATTTGCTCCGCCGGCACCGAGGCGCGAAATCCCGAACCGTCCATGTCATCGTAGTACGAGAATTTACCAGTAATCGGCGATATCGGCGCTGCAGTGGACTTGCACAGCAAGTGCATGTAATACGCAAACGTCGCAAGGACGAACACGAACACCGCCGTGATGAAGGATTGCATGAACATAACCGCGAGCTTTTTAGTTAACTTCGTCAACCGTTGACCGTTGGCATCGACGTCCGTGCTACTGTCCATTTTCAGCTTCGCACGTAATAACGCGTGCTGTAGTAATACGCAGGCATTGAAAAAATATTGTTGCTGATATCTAACGCAAAGCACGAATTATAATGATTATAATGTATAAAACAAACAAAAACACGTTGTCAAGTTATGAATGTCGCGTGTTTATAAACCAAGTACGTCGTATAGAGAACTGTAAGTAATTTCATAAATTATTTAATGAAATGATAAACTGCGACACATAGGTAACAAGTATAAAGACACAGAGTACAAGCACTGCAGCGTAGGTACACACCACCGACGCTCATTCTTAAATAGCCTTGACGCGTTGTCTGCCGAGGACGAGACAAGACATAAATTGGTTTATTTTTTAGGATAAATTTCGGTGTTGCGTTTATTGATACAACAAATATAATACAAATAATACACACTGTTTGGGCGCCAGGGTAATTGGCCCCGGGTCAGAGAGGTTATGTAATCACGATTAAGCACACGTGGTAAAGCCTCTTAACCGTAGTGGACGTAATCGGTAGAACTGTAGAGCCAGACTGGATACCTGACAATTCTACCGGGTTTTTACGAAAAAATCATCGTCTGGGTAACCGAAACTTATTTCCATACTCTTGATTAGTGTACCAAGTATAACATTATACATTTATACATGGAGTTTGTGTGATAATTGTCGCAAGTTTTAGGCGGTACAGACGTGCGTTAGATAAGGTAGGGATTACCGATTAACGAAGACAATAAATATGACACAATACACAAGCATATATTTTTGACAATTAATACATTTTTTCATATCTAATTTGAGGAATTTCATTAATTATAAATAGTTTTCTAATACAATCGCATTAGAAAATGCGTCTAAAATATCGAAAGGATGAGCCTTAACCGATAAACCTAAAAAAAAAAACGTCCCTACGAGTACAACCGGCCCACTGGGAAACTCCCGGTATCCCGCCTGCCGAGTAGTCTATGGAAAATAAGGCTTGCTGGAAAGACGACGGAGCCGTGAGCTTTTTAGTGACATAGACGGACATAATATTATAATCTTCAAAAATATTATTTTAATATCATACTTATATTGCTATCGAATATTCGATAAATTGTATTTTGTACCTACTGCTATCTTTAACCGATGAATAATTTATATTATGGGAAGGTTAAAATTCAAAAATATAATATAATTTATTATATATAATTTATTGACTTATGATGAGATATACGTATAATTCAACATTTTTGATTCTGAGCGGAGCTTTGAATATATAAATTGTATTTATTATTATTTTTTTTGTTTTTTTTGTGTGTGTAGGTATACCTATACGATTAGTGTTCGATATAAAGTTTTATAATTTTTATGCAATACCTCGACTAAATCGATTTTGGTTTTCGGTGTAACTCTAAAATAAATTACAGTAGAATCATGAAATATTCACTGAATATTTATATTAAATTTTTTTATATACCATTACATTTTCAAAATATTTTGGCTTATTTTGAGCTGTTTCCAATTTTTTTAGTTTTTTTTTTTATAAATATCAATAAAATTTTATTTTTTTCGGTAAAAATTCTTGAAAATTTTATAGCAGGCTCCTAATATATTGTTTTTAAAGTAGTTAAAAAATATTAAAAATCCGTTGTAACAATTTATTTTTCTAAGCGTTTAAAGTTGAAATGTCAACAAAATACGCAAAAATGACGATAATTTGCAAATTATTTTGGGTTAGAAATTCATATAATTTTTTTTCTTTTTAACACTAAGATTTTAAAATGTAATACAAGATTAAACATAAGTTTTTCTACTTTCATCAAAAACAAAATATATAAAAGCAATTAAAAATAAATTTTTATGAGCGTTTGTAGTTCATAATTATTGTACAACAATGGATATTCAATCGATTTCTCAAGCAGCGATTTTCTTATTTGATTCTAATTCAAAAACGAATAATTACGAAGTAATAATAAGTCTATTTTTATCAATAGGCACAAACGACAAACTACAATAAGATTAAATAGGTACATGTTTTTACAATCAGCATTTTTCTAAAAATCAAATTACCAAATTGAAAATTACATATCAGATTTAAATTTTTATTTCTCTTAGGTATTAAAAAAAAAATGTGAGATATATTAAAGGTCAGTAAATAATATATTTATATTTAAAAAATAAAATAAAATATATTGATTAGAAAAAAAGTTATTTAGTTTGTTAAGTCTTCCTATACAGTACTGCACCCTCCATATTAAATTAAATGTATCTATTATAATATATTATATTACTCTCGGTTTTCCAAAAAGGGCAATATAAATTCCATTTGTTGGGAAAACCTCCAAGGTGGAATATTCTTGGTAGCTTGACCACTTGTCTTATTTCTACGTCTTCTGATTGCATTTAGAAAACAATTTCTCAATTTCGTCCATTCTGACTTACACTTTTCAGCTATTACAAAAAATATTTTATTACTTGTTTGATGATTTATGAATTTATTTCATATTAAGTGAACATTTTTATTTTTTCATAAGCACAAAATTCGAAGTATTTTAAACATAATTTTATTTTTTTTGCAACATCAAATTATACATATACTGTGAATAATATAGTTTAATAATAAATAATATTAATAATTTTATATTAAAATTGAAAATTATTAAGGTAATTTTGTATTGCCATTCATTTTTAGTTTTTAGGTCATCATACCTTTTTCCTGTTATTTTTGTAGCTAATTTTTTAGGGTAAAAAAATATCTTATAATTAACTAATTATAAATAAATTATTATTTTCAATATTAAATTTTAAGTATAACATTCTTATTTAAACTTTTAAATATTTACAGATTTTTGGCCACCGGGGAATCTTATAGGTCTTTAGCCTTTAGTTTTCGTCTGGGGTTTAGCACAACCAGAGAAATCGTTGAAGAAGTCTGTGAGGTTATCTGGAAAACATTAAGACCGATCTACATGCCGAAACCCACCAAAGATGAATGGAAAAATATTAGCAGGGAATATAAAGAAATATGGAATTTTCCCAATTGTATTGGATCTCTTGACGGTAAACACATTAATATTCAATGTCCTATAAATGCTGGATCGGCATATTTTAATTATAAAGGAGTAAATTCGATCGTCTTACTTGCTTTGGTAGATGCTCACTATAGATTTATAACTATTGATGTGGGTTCTTATGGTCGGAATTCTGATGGAAATGTATTTGCTAAATCTGCGTTAGGGAAAGCGTTAGAAAATGATACATTAGATGTTCCACCTGATACACCAATAGAAGACAATGGAGACCCAATGCCATATGTAATTGTTGCAGATGAGGCATTTCCCTTGAAGCCATATCTTATGAGACCATATATTAGGGTAACTTTGGGTGGTAATGAAGGAAACAAAATTTTTAACTACCGACTCTCTCGTGCAAGACGTGTAGTGGAAAACGCGTTTGGAATACTTTCAAATCGTTGGCGAGTATTCAGAACAAATATTCAAGTGCAACCTAAGTCTGTAGACAACATAGTACTTGCTGCATGTTGTCTTCATAATATGTTATGCCAAAGTCATGATTTTCAATTGGATGAAACAAATAATTATGAAAGTACTGAAGTTCTTGAAAATATGGAACCGTTAAGAGGGAATAGCACTCAAAGATCATTTGAAATACGCGAGAAGTATAAAGATTTTTTTTTGTCATCTGTTGGGGCAGTACCGTGGCAGTACGAGATGATTCGAAGAGGACGAATTAATATTTGATCAACGATTTTAAATAACAAAATGTGTTCCTTGTTAAAATTATTTTAAATTAAAAATTATTCCTTATTATTTGTTTAAAATAAATAAAAATATAATAAACATGTATATATTTATTTTTAATATGGTGTATACTGTATATAACTATTCATAGGTAGTATAATAGGTTTAACGTGTATAATATATCAATTTGTATCAATATTCAATGTACAAGTATTATTTCATAGTATTAATAATATTATTAATTCAATCTTTAAAAAAGGGTTAATTATTTATATATTAAAATTAATATCTTACCTGACATTTGTAGATTTTTACCAATCTCTTCCCATGCTTCTTTACGAATGTTCTGATCTTTATAATCGGCGGAAAAAACATCGTATAAAGACTCGTGTTCGCGGACATTTTCAATTAACGATTCTTCAAATGAAGACATTATAAAAAATGTATTATAATTAAGAAACTAACTGAAAATAAATGATAAACCAACTGCATCAACCGATGTCTGGAGTAAAATGTCGTATTTTAAATATTACGATACTATCACACGTCACACGTTTTTCAAAATTGTTTGAAACGCGTGGCGTGGAATGGAGTGGGAACACGTTGCGTGTTATAAATATAATCACAAAACCGAATAATATTTAAAAATAAACGGGTTAACATGCGATTTAAAATTATCGGCGTGTTAACGCGTGGCGTGTAAAGACGTGTTAACGCGTGGCGTGTGAACAGTGTGTCCCTAACTTAAGACCTATGGAAAATAAGGCTTGCTGGAAAGACGACGGAGCCGTGAGCTTTTTAGTGACATAGACGGACATAATATTATAATCTTCAAAAATATTATTTTAATATCATACTTATATTGCTATCGAATATTCGATAAATTGTATTTTGTACCTACTGCTATCTTTAACCGATGAATAATTTATATTATGGGAAGGTTAAAATTCAAAAATATAATATACACATTGTATACACTTAAAAACTACAAAAAATTGAATTTGAATACGTATGTAGGTATGCTGAATTTAAACATAACAATGTGGTAAGCATGCTTAAAAATCACCCTTTATATATTTTCATTCTGCGTTAACGAGTCGTCCGTCTTTAGATTAATGACAGTTTTCGTTGCACAGTGCCAACGAGTTGTCAATTTTAAGGTAAACATTATGAATGTGCGTATAAGACTATACGAGTTTGAAGATTACCCGGGATCAGATTACGAATTTATAAATGCAATGGTTAACGTGAGAGGGATTCAAGGTAACTCAATCCCCCTTTCTATGATTGCGCTTATAAGGTCCTCTTTAACTCATTTTTCAAACAGAAGGTACGCTGATACATTGAAGCTTAGTTAAAATTATCTAACTATTTATTTTCAAAAATGTATAGTTTGATATTTTTCAATAATTATTTATAAAATTATTATTTTTAGTAAAATAAAAAAATATTGATAAATTGATGGCCTGATGAGCCTTGAAACTTATAAATTATTATAAATTTAACATTTTATGCAATGAAGTCTTAATAATTCCTAAAAGAAATATGTATGTTCCTTTAAATAATATTGTTTTGTAGTATTTATTTTTGTAAATTTATAATATCTAAGTGTTAAAAAACCAAATATTCGGTTTATAAATAATTGCACTAAAATGCAAATCACCTCAAACTAGCAGCATTTTATGAAAAATATAAAAATAATTTCACAAAAATATTGAGGCTTGCTAAGATTGAATTGTATAAGAAGAAGTTTCGATCTGTGTCGGCCTACTCTAAATTAGCCTGGAGATTGGTTAATGAGGTAATAGGAACAAAATCTCTAAATAAAGATAAAATTGACTCAATACAAGTAGACGATATAAATATAGAAGATGATCCCTTTAGACTTTTAGAGCATCAAATTGGTCAATAATTATTTTATAAATGTTGGTAAAAACTTTAAAGGTAATAACTGTACTCCCGTGTACCTATGTGCCTAACAATATAAATATAGAATCTTTTGACAACTATTTTCTTAAAACTATTGAAGCTTCTGAAGTTCAAATAATGATAAACAATTTTAGAGACGATACAGCTGCAAAATACGATAGGTTATCAGTTAAAATCCTTAAATTTATTTCTGATATGATTGTAAATCGTTTGGTACCTACATATTTATCATATTAATATTGAAAACGGTATTTTTCTAGACGAATTTAAACTAGCAATAATTAAACCATTAAACAAGGGAGGTGAACGTAAAAATATGAATAATTAAAGGCCTATTTCTATGTTATCCAATTTATCAAAAATATTTGAAAAATGATGAAAGTAAGATTAATATCATATCTAGAAAAAAACAGTCTACTTTTGAAAAATCAATTTGGTTTCAGACCTGGTCTGCGTACTCAATCTGCTCTATATTATGCAACACGCAATGTCTATATTACGATGCACTTGATAATGGTAAAAAAGAAAGAAATTTCTTAGATGTGGCGAAGGCGTTTGACACTATAAATCATAATACGTTAACACATATTTTATCTAATTTTGAGACAAAAAATAAAAACCTACACTAGTTCAGAAGTAACCTTCATGGCCGAAAACAACCTAGTTAGGTAGTTTTTCACTATTTTCTGCCATTTTTTTAGCTGCGATTGCTTGTCGTTTATAAGATTCAAGGCGGTTAACTTTTATCTGTTTTTCATTATTACATAGCAGACAAATATTTTCAATATCGTTACTATTATTTATATAATAGCTGCAATTATCAGAATGAATATTTCTTTTACATATAGTACATTGGAGTTTACTACCTGATTTTTCACAAACACTGCAGATATTATTTATGTCACAATATTTTTTTTTCTTTGAAGGTATATTGTCAACATGATGTTCTGAATTATCTTGTAAAATATTTCAAAAGTCTTCTTCATTTGATAATTTTTGAATAATTTCGGCAGGTAAGTTTGTAGAACTAAGACCTACTTTCGGTTCAGTGCCAAATAAGGATCGATATGGTGAACGACCTAAAATTCGATGATGTGAAATGTTTTTTTGCCATTGTACAAAATAAACTCCTATTGACCACTTGGTACTTTTATTGTCTACGACCCAAGCTCGTAACATGTTTTCAACATCTTGATTTGATCGTTCTACAGATCCCTGACTCTGAAAGTGCCGTAGAGTGCCCATGCACTATTTTACATTCAGGCCACAATTCTGCCAATTCTTCAATTATTTTCGCTATAAATTCTCGCCCATTATCAGACTAAAGTATTTAAGGTGCTCCTTGTTCCAAAAAAATTTTAAAAGTTCGTGTGCAACTTCGGTAGCTTGTTTTGAAGTGGTCGAAGATATAAATATTTGGTTGTGTAATCCTGATAGTTCATGATCTATTGAAAATTTCCATCGGGTGTTGATTGGAAATCAATAAGGTCAATATGCCCTCTTGAATTAAAATTTTCCGATAATATTGGTTTTACAACGACGCCCTTACAAGGTTTTGATTTTTTTACGTTACAAGTTGTACACAAATTAATAAATATTTGGATTGCTATTCGAGGAATATTGTATTTATTTTTTAAATACTGCTCAACTTAGGACCTTCCACCATGACCAGTTGCTTTATGACATTCTTCGATTTTTTCAAAATGGTTTTCATATATGGTACAACATTTTTGGTTTAAAAATAATATGCTTAACATTTCCTACTTCAATCAGATCATATTTACGACATAAATAATATTGGTTTTGAGTTTTAATTTTACCTGGATTCAATTTCGCATCATTGATTTCGTTCAGAGCTTTGTCGTAGTCTTCCTGACTCTACGGTTTTTTTTATCATGGTTGTCGTAAATTGATATTAATTTTTCATAAAACAATTCACTGTGTGACATTATATTATATTTTAAAATACAAATAAAAACAATCAAAATTTTAAATATACAAAAAATGTCAATAGGTATACGTATATGTCACAATATTACATGCAATCACGATCACACTACATACGATTTACGCAAACGTAATACACGTACTAAACTAAATTATTGTACAATTCAATCGCATGTTCTGTATCTTTTTCCGTAACGTCATATTTTTGCCGTTATAATTGATAAGATTATAATTTGTCCTACGGTACTCAATATAGATAAGGTTCTCATACAACCAAGGTAAAACCAATGGAACTTTTATTTTTATTTAATAAGAATATATAGTACTCACTACTCGTACTATAGGCTATGGATGTCCCCAGACATTTTTCTAGGGGGGGGGGGCAAAATGAATTTAAAAATAAATGAAAATTTTTTTATACATTTTATTTATAATATATTATTATATTTCGTCATTACTACAGTTAAAACTATTCAAATAAATTTAAACCACAGTCAGTCATAAATGATATAATGTTTATAATGTAACTACGGATTGAGCATTTCATTTTTCTAATGGAGTAAATCCTAAAAAATTCTTCCCTAATTTTTGGTAGATTTGAGTGTTTGTCTAAAAATCGAATTCCTATTGACAATTGTTCTGTTCTAGAAATATCTGCAGTTTCGTCAGCAATAACAGAAAAAGCATTTGCCGTCTTAGCTAAATTAACTATATCATTTTTAATTAACTTTCCGCAAAAAGAAATAATTTCATTTTGAATTCGAGGTGATGTATATTTGGCATTTCCCGCATTCTCTGATATATGTTTTTGTAATAATTCATCACCCGATTCAATCCGAAAAAGTAAAAGATCGTTAAATATGCCTGAAGTTGATGTTTTTCCCCGTAGAGAAAGATCATGAGTTGCACAAAACAAAATGCTTGAAATTATTGGTTTTAATTTTTGTCTGTTATATTCTATTTGTTTTCGAAACCCTGAATTTGTCTGTTCTAAAATATTTAATTTGTTACCCTTCATAACATTTAAAAAATCATTTGCTCGTGTTGTAGACTCAAGATGCCATTGTGAAGATAGATGTGATCGACAACAAGCATGGAAATCTTTATATTTTGTAAATGGTTTTATTATAAACCCTCCTTGTACATATAGCAACATAGGTAGACCTATTTTTAAAAGCTAATTTTTAATTGGGAATTTTACCAATTGCTGAAGAAACAACATTCCAGGGGGGGAGGGGCGCCCATGTATAGGGTATACAATATACTTGTACTATCATCTACGTCTATTACATCTAATTAGTTATTACCTGTGTATATTTATGATTTCATTTTTAAAACAATAGTAATAATGAACATGAATTAAAGATTAAACAAATTATTTCATATAGCAACGTGTTTTTCATATTAATAAATAATACATAGCTTTTTTATATATAAAATAACAATAAATAACTGATAGAAAATATATTTAAATTTTTTAAATAATACAAAATGTTTTTTATTATTTGCATGACATGAAATAGACATTTAGTTAAATTACTAAGCATTTAACTAAATGTCTAGGCGGATAGTGAAATTGCATAAACATTAAATTCTTTGACTATATGCCTAGGCATTTAATAAAATGTCTGATTTGACTATATGCCTACAACATACATAAAATTAAAATATAAACACTAAGTGAAATTTTCATTCATCTACAGTTATCCAATCTTGTAAAAATATACAAATGCTTCAGAGTCTGACGCTCATAAAAATCTAATTTGACTTTCTTGTAACATTTTTTTTCGATAAAGGTAGACAAAATTATGAGGAATCTCCTATTACATTTCAAATTTAAGATTTAAATAGAAATATTTTTATGAATATCTAACTCAAAATAATTTGCTAATTTTCGTAATTTTTACGTATTTTGTCAATATTTGAACTTTAAATACTTATAAAAAAAACTTTAACCATGGATTTTTAATATTTTTCAACTATTATTTTAACAATATATCAGGACCATTGTATTAAATTTTCACGCTTTTTTACCCCAATCAAATAAAATTGTATTAACAATTAAAGAATAAAAACTATAAAAATTGAAAACTGACAATGTCTATAAACAGCTCAAAATATTTTAGATTCTGAGTGGAACGATGAATGTATTGATTTTACAATGATGTATGTTTTTCTATTTTTTTTTTTTTTTTTTTTTTGGGTCTGTGTACACGATAAGTAGTCGAAATAATGCTTCGATTTTCAACTTCATTATCTTTTTCGATTGGAAAGTGAATATCGTTGGTGCATTGTGGAGGTCAAAATTTAAAATTCCCAATAGTTTTCAAAAGCACCAAGAAAACAAAAGAAGAATTAAGGAAAAACGGGACTTTTTACGCAAAATCAATTTTTCACAAAGTTGAATTTGGTTTTTGTTGTAACTTTAAAACCAATGACCGTAGATACATGACATTTTTACTGGTTGTTTATATTTTCATTTTCTATACACGTTAAAATGTTCAAAATATTTTGATTTATTTTGAACTGTTTAGGGAAATTTTCATTTTCCATTTTTTTTTAGTTTTTTCTCTAAAAATAATTTTATTTGTGGGTTAAAAAATCTTGAAAATTTAATAGAAGGCTCCTAATATATTGTTTCAAAAGCAAATGAAAAATATTAAAAATCCTTAGTCACAGTTTTTTTTTATCAGCATTTAAAGTTCAAAAATTGACAAAAAATGGAAAAATCACGAAAATTAGCAAATTATCTTGAGTTAAGAATTCGTAAAAATTTTTCGTTTTAAATCTAAGGTTTTAAAATGTAATACAAGATTTCTTATAAGATTATCTACCTTTATCAAAAAAAAATGTCTATAAGGAAATCAAATTAAATTTTTATGAGCCTTTGAAATTCAAATTTTTACAACATTCGATATTCAGTTGATTTCTCATTTAGTGATTTCCTTAGTTTGTTGTAATTCAAAAACGAATAAATGTAGATACATGAAAATTTCACTGAATGTTTATACTAGCATTTCCTATACACCATACAATTTTGAAAATAATTTGACTCCTTTTGAACTGTTTACGGACATTTTCAGTTTTCAATTTTTTTAGTTTTTTTTTCATCAATTAAGTTTTTTCTGTTGGGCCAAAAAGTGTAAAAATTTAATACAAGGCTCCTGATCCATTTTTACAACAGCAGTTGAAAATATTAAAAATACATTGGTACAATTTTTTTTTATAAACATTTAAAGTTCAATTTTCGTCAAAATTTATCTCATTTAAAATTTAATAATAATTTTGTAGTTAAAAATTTATAAAATGTTCAACTTTTATATCTAAGGATAGAAAATTTAAAGCAAGGCTCCACGTAAATAGGTTATATATAAATTAATTTATGCACAATAATAGCATCAAATATACTTAGTAATATCATAGGCTGACTGACCGTTTTTGCTCAGAATCGTTTTTCTTATACAATGATATTATATCATTGAATTCAAATTTAACACCATCCATTACAGTGATCCACTTGTGACCTACTGTACAGCAGAGCGACATCCACTTACCCACCTTTTTAAAAATTGTATGGTGTATAGAAAATGAAAATATGAACTTTCAATGAAATTTTTATGTATCTACCGTTATTTGTTTTTAAATTACAACAAAATAACAAAATTGCTATACAAGAAATCGAGTGAATATCCAATCTTGTATAAATATGAACTTCAAACGTTCATAAAAATTTAATTTGATTTGCTTGTAGACATTATTTTTTTTGATAAAAGTAAACAAATTTATTAGATATCTCTTATTACATTTTCAACTTTTAGATTTAAATAGAAATATTTTTATAAATTTCTAACTCAAAATAATTTGCTAATTTTCGTGGTTTTTACGTATCTAGTCAATATTTGAACTTTAAATATTTATAAAAAAAAATGTTGACTACCTATGGACTTTTAATATTTTTCATCGGTCTTTGAAACAATATATTAGGCGTCTTCTACACAATTTTCAAGCTTTATTACCCAACAAATAAAATTTTATCGATATTTATAGAATAAAAACTAAAAAAATTGGAAACTGAAAATGTCCGTAAACAGTTCAAAACAAATCAAAATGTTATCGTGTATAGAAAATGCTAATATAAACAATCAGTAAAAATGTCATGTATCTACGCTCATTTGTTATAGAGTTTTTCAAAAACCGATTTTGCGTAAAAATTCCCGTTTTTCCTTCATTTTTATGTTGTTTTTCCCGGCGCTTTAGAAAACTATTAGGAATTTAAAATTTTAACGTCCTGAATGCTGTGAATCTACACTTTCCCATCAATGAAGATACTGTTGAAGAAATTCTAAGCAGTTTTACTGCCCCAAACGGTAATGATAGACACAAAAATAAAATAATATAAACACACATCATTGTTGTAATAACTTAAAAATACGATAACGTATAAAAACGACACCAGTCGATAGTTATATTTAATTATAATATTAAAATAGTGAATTTATGCTAAGTATTACCTTCCTCCAGGTGTTCGGAGGGCTCTCGAGATCGTGTATTCGAGAATTAGATCAAATACACCGTACAATATAATTTTATGGAAAAAAATACATACAATGATGTATAATGTAATAACTGCAATCAATATAAAATATTATATGCCTTACCTGATTCGCAGTTGTTTGAAGATAATATTGTAGGAGTTTTAGGTTTTAGATGGAGTAAGGTAACACTTCAAATACAAAAATTGAAAAAGAACGAATGCACTAATTATGGCTTATCATATGAAGTCCAGATTGTCGTTCGTTGAAATCGGTTTTTGAGACTTGAGAGGTTGTTACTCTGGTGGTTGGTGCTCATCATGCACTGATTTAAGGGACGACGCAGGGATGCTGACCAAAGAGTGGTAGGCGGCTTTGTCAAAAAGTTATCGTGAGCCTGGGAACACATCCTACATAATACCGTTATGAGTGCGTGCCGATATCTTAATTGTCGTTGTTAATGGTTTTATTTGACGTGACCGATTTCTACCAACGACAGCCTGGCCGTTGTTTATTATTCTGTAAAATTTTAGTTTATTATAATGGTGTGTGAGCATATCATTACATTGTAAAATCAATACATTTATCGCTCCGCTCAGAATCTATAGTATAAAGTTAATAATATGCAAATATTACACAATGTAATAATATAATATTTATTATTAAGGCACCCGGTGCCGATCCCATTTTGTCCTCAAAAATACACTCTGCGGGAATAACGATACCGCTTTGTAGAATCAATCAATTTAAATTTCATTATGTTTTTTTTTTAATTTCTATAGGGAAATATTCTACAGCCCGCATCGATCTCTGTTTTTCAATATTTTATTCTCTAACTTTATAATATGTCTAAAAAAATACAAGATAAAAAGCATTTTTTTTACACATTTTTTAATACAATAATTTGAAATAAACACAAAATCAGAGAGTGATGCGGGCTGTATACAGCCTATAGGAAGTCTTCTTCTTACAGACAAAAAAATAATCATAAAAATCCGACGATTCTACAAAGCTTGAAAGTTATTCCCGTAAAGTAATTTTTTTCGATATATTACAACCCCCCCCCCTCCTAAATAGGTATCGGGTCGTAGATTAGTGGAAAAGTCTTATAATTGAGGTGGCAACTAAAATATAAAATTTAATTTTCAAATTTTACAGAATTGTAGAAAATTTGAAAAACTGGCACCGGGACCCTTAATTATAATTTTCCATTGCGTATACTAACACATCGTTTTACTTTTTTATAATCGTTGTAAAAATTATTGTATTGTAAGTATTGTATGTTATCCATCCAAAATAGAAATATGTAGCCATGTAGTTATGTTTAAATAGTAAATATCTACCTACCTATCATGTTGTAACTTGTCAGTTTTTACTTTATAAATTATTATACCAATATTTTGTGTAATTGTTGTATAGGTAGTTGCTCTTTCATGATTCCTGCATACATTAGATAATCAATGATTAAAATAAAATATAATAGCCATAGGTACATGAACATATTTTGTAAGTTGCATTAAAATATCACGTAGTTAATTATTTTATTAATAAAATATTAATTATTTACGTGATTCATCAATAAAATTGGTGCAAACACAATAACATTTAAGAGGACGTCGCACCCGCATAATATGCCGTCTCCGTCTTACACAATGTATTTGCAACACATAACAACGAGAACCTTGGCCGTGTAATATCGTTTTTATTTTTTCGATATCGCTGATGCGAAAAAAGTTCTTATTGTTTCGAAATCCATTATCATTTGTGTTTTTCGAACATTAATTGTAACTTTTTTTGAAGTTCCTACATCGAAGAGATACCTAATAATGATATTGCACAGCCAAACTTCTGTTTTTTATATACCTAGTGACAAAGTCATTTCCAAGGTCCGTCTCACAGCAACGCGGATCATACGCGCGCGTTTTTAGTTTGCAATGATTACGTTCATACGCGACATCGTCGTTGTGACCGGGCAGGAAAACGCGACGTAGGTCCGTCGAGTATAGCTGCTCCGATATTAACCAAATCATTTTTAACCCTAGGATAGTAACGATAATTATTATTATAGCTCTAACCTAAGTTATCACTGTAGCCTTATCGGTTTTGCCAAAACAGTTTTTACTATGCCGTACGTGTGTAAGACGGAGACAACATAATATGCGAGTGCGACGTCCTCTTAAACTATAAAAATTTTATAAATTTTAAATATTTTTCGTATACAAGTATTAAAAATCGCAATTACCTATTTAGTATATTTATACATTTTATAGGTAGTAGAAGACGTGTCCATTTTACTATGTAAAATATTAAATGTTAGCTTATCTTCGAGTTACGACTTTGTTATCGCGTATCGGGGTGAGCGGTGTGATAACGCTATCACCAATTCGCGTAATATTATTATTGATTGTTATTAGTTGTTATTCGAAATTCGTAGGGTGTAGGCGACTAGAGGCGTATTGCGCAGCCACAAACTACTAGCACAGATTGCGATCAATACTCAATAGTTGTACACGAACACACCATTCACAGGTGTGTGTACGGTACACTACACAAGTAGTACTTACATCGCTAAACGTCTACACAGACGCGTTGTTGTACGCTTCCGGATTACGTACGGATACGCTTTGGTCTTTCGGTGAGTAAAATATTTTAATTCAACCGGCCGATGTACTTATTTATTTGATCAATACCTATTTGACACTATAGTAGACAGAGTTTGACATTGTTCTAAGTAACTCCGTCGACAACGCTCTACGATAATAGTAGATATATTGAGGTACCTACGTCGCCACACCATTAGAAGTAAGTTGAACATCAAATTTTGCGCAGCCACAAACCACAAACACAGATTGCAGATCAATAGTACACTACTACGCTGTCCACAGGTGTGTATACATTAGTATCTACACATCTACACGGATGTATTGTCTTACACTTGTGGCTTACATATGAATACGTTTTTCTGTTTTAGCCTTTATGCGAGTTAAATATAATTCAATCGGCCTATTTATTTGTTTATATGATACATATTTGATATTATAGTGGACAGAGATTGACATTGTTCTGAGTAATTCCATAGACAACGCTCTACGATAATAGTATATTGAAGTACCTACGTCGTTACACCTTTAGAAGTTAGTTGAACATCAAAATCAATTTATATGCCTATAAAAATAACAAATGTATGTGAGATATTTATTAGGGACAGTTTGTTGACAGTCAGCGAACAATTGAATATAGTATGGATGATTTCTGAAGATTTTGGTCTTCGTGACAAATTTCAGAGTGTTTTACATTTACCTATAACAGAATGGTTGATTCTAGATGCTGGAGTCCCTTTTAGAATTTTGTTAAAATCTGTAGTCGCAATAAGACTCAATGTGTGACTTGCACAGCGTAAATGATGAGGCAAAAAATTGCAGATTCTTATGTCATGGTGTCATCTACATCAATACTTTCAAATGTAGCCTCATCAGTACTTTCTTCTTCGTCTGCATTTTCTCTATCATCTACAAATTCAAAACAATTTAAATAAAACAAAAACCATAGGTACACCATGTATATATATATATATTTTTTCATACTATTGAATTCTAAATCATCAGTTTGGAAATTTCAATCTATTTCACAACCAAAATCTTGAAATGTTTTGACAAAATTTAAACCATTGTTGGTAACAGTTGAAATCATCTATTCTCTTTCAATTGAAAACTCGCATATTATTTCATGTAGCAGTTCAGCAATTTTATCATATGTGTGAGAGCCACAAAATCGCCTGTAAGCTAATACACAACTTAAACGAGTTAATGTGTTTTCATCAATCTGAAATATATTATAAATATTATAGTAAATGTATTAGTTTATATACTAAAATAAAAATAAAATGTACCCAATAAGCTGTGACTCCTATAAATGATTTGTGTTTTGTTGACCAAATATCAGCTGTTGTACATACACTAGGTTTTGGATCAGATTCAAAAACATTTTTAATTTTTCACAAAGAAATGTGTAATTTTCTAAAATGTGACGGCTTAATGTTCTTCTCGAAAATATTTTTTAAGTACCATCAATATTTATTCAGTTATTAGAAAGAAACAAAAATTTATGAGTTATAGGATTAATTTTCGTAAATCTACTAATTTGATCGTTTTCATTACCTACTTTATCGCGAAAGGTGCTCTATTACGTAGTAACTATTAGGTACACTATTGTACAAAATTACAGATATCTAATAAGGTACAGTCGTACAGACATAAATTCCAATAAAAAAGTGCGTGTGTCACAGTCCACGGATATTAATATAATATACAACCATTACACCACTATTATACCATTGGTATAAATGTTTTATCATATATTTATTTTATTTAGTATAATATATCTTGTTTTCTTTTAAAAAATCTAGCTTTTGAAAAGTGACTTCTGACGAGTAAAAATAATCGTAAACAATTAATTTTTCAAAGTATCGCATTAATGTATCGAGTATCTTTTGATTAAATTGTATCTAAGATACATATCTTAGATACTTGTATCGAAGATACTGCCCAACCCTGCGCATGAAAAGTATTAGGAATAACCAATTGTTTCAAGTTATATTGAATTATATTAAAACTTGAAGCAAAATTAACACGAGCATGCTCAGTGAGGCCCATTATACATTGTACACTATATTATGTAATATTCTTGTATTTTGTAAATAAATAATAATAATAATAATAATAATAATAAAAATAATAATATACCGTTAATAACAAGATAAAAATAACTTCAATCAAAAAAACCAATGACACCTCTCCTGGGTTAAAAGGTATGGTGATGTCAACGACTAATGTAACATAATATTATAATTACCTTTATTTCAAATAGGTATACTATACAACTTCATCATATACAAGCTATGATAAACCAGTTTTTGTATTTTGCCTGTTAGATCTAAGATTTTATACTATTCAAATTACATTAATATACCTTAACAACAACATTTACAAATAATGTAGTTACCCTTATCAATATTTAAATTTTTTATGGAAGTAGTTACATTGATATCAACATGAATTAATTTATTATTATTGAATAGTACACTACTTGATTAACTAAGATCTTATTGTTAATAATAAAAAAATATAAAAAAGTCAAAGTGTGATGATTTTGATTCATATTGAATACATACTTCTATTTGTATAATTTCCAGGCCATGGCATCCTGGTTAATTGAAGTTTCTAAACAATTGGCTGATCAGTTAATTGATACAAAAGACATACCTGCTGCAAGAGCGGTGGATCCAGAACCTGTGAATACCTTACCCACACTCACTAGTACGCTGGACATTATACCATCTGCTTCATCCAGCCAAGTTATTATGAATACTAATATCTATAATTATTATAATAGTTATAATTTAGATAATACAAAAAGACAATTACTATCTGTAAAACAATTCTTTGAATCAGATGCTTAAAAATTATAATTTTTTCAAATTATAAAAAACTGGCGCACAATACTTCAATATATGCTACTTAAAATGTCACTATTTATAACACACTTATACTGGGTTGCATAAACAATTTATTAAATTTAATGGACCATTAGCTCACTATTGCTTCATTAAATGTCTTGTGCAACCTGGCATTAAAATGTTTATTCTCCACCTTCCCTCTAATCCAATCATTAGCATACATTTTTCTATTTTGTTGGATAGACAATGATTTATTCCAGCGTTTTTTAAAATTTGTTTCACAAGACCCCAGTGTACCGCAAAACTCATTAAAATTAAAATTTAGAAGTCCTGTTTCTCCGTTATTTAAAAGATTTTTTGGAATTAAATACAGTATAGTTATTATTATTTTTTTTTTCAAAAATAATCCGGACATAAACTGACACTAAAAATTACTATTGAAACAAAGTAGGGGTTCTAATTGTTGAGCTGTAATAACTTATTGATGAAAGCTAAAAAAAATAGGGATTCCACGGTAAAAGTGTACTTAAAAAAGTTTAAGAAACACTGATCTATTTTATAAAATTATCTTGATAAAAATAATATTATTAGAAAATTTTTGAACTATAGTAAGAAGTGTCAAAATATGATAGTTAAAATAATATCTATTTGTTAATTTTTATATTTATGTTATTTATACTTATTATTTTTGTTTATTATATTAAAAACTCACTAATTCTAGTTTTTTAAAATAAAATATTTATAATTATTATTATTATTACGCTGATCTTTATTTGGAATCAAATAATTGTAATTTTATAACAAAATTATTTTATTTTTAAAAGTATTTATCAATTTTAATGATGTAATTTACAATAAATATTTACATTTTAGCATTTATATTTACAAATATTTAAATAATAAATATTTTAAACTCACTTATATATTTGTCTATATTATATGTATAATTTTTTAGATTTCTTACTATAACTAAATTAGGAAGTATCTGTTAAAAAGGATCAAAAATAGTTTTGAATAGATAAATTATAATCAAAATATTTTTATTTTTTTATTATTATCTCTATTTATTATTATTATTTTTTGCTAAAATTATATAATAACACTAATCAGTAAGGATTGATGAGTAGATATAAAGAAGTTATGTTAGGATCCCCGAATTTTGGATTTTTTAAAAATAACAAACATGCAAATTTTTATTTGAGCCCAAACCTACCTGTACTATTCAATTTGTATATCAAACCCGACTGAACTTCTAAAATATTATGTTTACAATTTATAGTTATTGTTGTCATTTCATTACATTTTACAAGGATAGTTATTTAATATTGTTATTAAAATAGTTTAGCTAATAGTCTATTAAGAAGTGTGATGAACCTCATTTGTATCTTTTATTGTATTAATTGTAGTAGTTGATAGTATTAATTATCAAATATTCCATAATCATTTATGACTTATAACATTAATCTTTTTATATAGCGTAGGTTTATATTATAATGTGTGAACCTTTGTGATTATTTTATTGTCATAAGACTTAGGTGTGATTTTTGATTCAAAACTGTCTTTTAAGAAGCATGTTGATTACGTTCGTAATTAGTCTTTTATGAAATTATTAGGTCTTCTAAAACGCATTTGTATAGATTTCTACGATAGTTCAGCTTTAAAAACTTTATATTTTTCATTAGTCAGATCACATATAGAATATGCTACATTAATATGGCACACTGACAATATCGTTCAAAATACCAGCCTTTCTTCAATTCAAAATAGTTTTTTAAGATATCTGTCATATAAATTTAATGTGGAAAAAACCCCTCATTTGGGATATAATATATTCAGTAATTTTTTAGAATTTATTCTTTAAACAATAAATACCTTACATTAAATTTAAGATTCTTATTCAAATTATTGCATAATATGATTGATTGTCCAGAACTTCTAGAAGAATTAAACTTTAAGGTAAATACAATTAACTCTAGAAATAAACATAGGTACATTCTATCTGTCAAATTTTAAAACTAAATATATGTCACACAGTCCTGCTAACATTTTAATGTCTGCAGGTAACACTGAAATACATTTTGATTTGTTTCCTTAAGTACTCACGATAAGCATTTTCTTGTATTTCATTATTATTGTTATTTAAATAATTACTTACTAAACTAATTATAACTTATAGATTATTATTATCATTATTATTATTGTTATTGGAATTTATTTCGTAATAAAGAAAGAATTATTATTATTATTATTATAAGTCAAATTGTGTTTACACCTTGAATAAATAATAAATAAAATTGTATTGAATTTATTGTTTAACTATAAATTAATACCTAACATTTAGGCATTTAGTGTGAATGGAATATTTACAACTATAATGTACATGTATATGTTATTATTATGTTCATTGCCACAACCAGGTCTAAAATATAAGGAGAAGGGGGGGGGGGGGGCAATGTCATCTTGAAACTCAAAATAGAAGCGGTGCATAGGCGTCAGGCGTACAAAGGAAGCAAATAGTTACCGACCAGTACAGTGTTGAAAATATTTGAATATCAAAAGTTGAAAACACAAATTGACTGTAAACAAGTAAAGCTTGTTCCTGAGTAGATTAAACCTATTAAAAATAAATAAATTGAGACATTATATTACTGTCATTTTATTCTAATTTAATTACTTGATGTAACAGAACAATATTATACTTAAAGCATAGAATTTGTAATAATAAATTGGAAATACATAATTATGTTGTAAATTAGTTTAATAGGTACTTAAGTCTAAAAACCAATTGTTTTGTGATTATCTCATTTGTTTATCTAAATAAACATTTGCTACTTATAACTGTGTGTACATTTAATTAAAAGTGTAACTTATAATCAGTAACCCAGTAAAAGTAAACTAACCCAAAACTTTATGGATATATTTGTGTAATCCTATTACTGAGTATAAAAAATAGCAATTGAAGACTGTACTTTTTGATATATTTGCCCTTATATATATAACACACTTATAATTTAAAACTAGTAAAATGCTAATGTACAAAATAAATTTATTAAAAAATAAGATAGAAATTACTTTTGATCAGATGTATAAATATCAATAACAGTAAATAATTTAATATATCTCCATAATTTGTACCCCCTTAAATTAGTGGGTAATCGTATTAAAATATTTTGTTCAAATATACAAAAAGAAAAAAAATGACTTCCTACTGTGTTGTAGCGTGCAGTGTGTACTCTGCGATGACTTTATAAATAGCCAATAACTTATTAATAATTGAATTAATAGTGATACCATTAATAAATAAATTCTAGTATTTATAATCAATGGTATTGTGTAAAAAGTCAAAAACCTCTAATAATACAGTACATTTACTATTTTTATTTTACAATTATTAACTGAAATATCGAGGGTGATGGGACACCGGCACACATGATTAAATTTATTTTACAATGATTCGTACTTTTATATAATATATATAATGAAGATACATTATGCACAATTTTTTTTGATGTGAAACATCTTATGGCACGGTGCAGTAGTGAGACCGACTGTGCCGTGGCGACGCCCCACTCATAGCTCGTCGGCTCAATTCTCCGAAGCTCGGCGATTTCCTCTCTATGTGCGCTGTATCGGCTTATCTATTTTTATACGATTTATAAACGTATAATATGTACACCTATATTGTTGCGTATAAATAAATTGATAGTATATTACGTTGATTATATTGTTACGTGTATGTATATTTTATATTATGTTGTTTTGAACGGACCGTTGTAATAACGATATATATTTTCTAATGAAATATGAGTGACAGTGACAGTGAAAATATTGCAAATATAATGGAACGAGACAGTACATCACCGCCAGAAAAAAAGAATTAAATTTCAAGTTAACTAAAATATATGTCGGAGTGAAATGTCTCCGTCATGTGCTTTTGATGTATATCCCGATTCACAATTTACTGATTTGAGCCAAAGATTAGTTTGTTTATTTTAATAAGAATGATCTCTGAATAACTTCGTCTTTATATTACAAAATAGTGAAGAAGTAAAATACTAATTAGATTAGTAGATATTAGTTATAAATTATGTTTATGACTTAATATGGTTAGTCAACGAAATGTGATAAGTGGTATTCGACGGGTAATTATAAATACAATCGATTACGGCACCAAAGTGTTATCATTTTTTTTTATTTTTTCCGTTATCAATGTTATCACAGATTTAATTAAACAAGTCAAAAAATTTTATAAATAATTCAAAATAACATATTAAGTTAAAAGTAAATGTAATAAAATAAATAAATCAACATTTACTGCCATGATTCATAAATACAATTTTAATTTAAATAATTTAATAATATTAAATGTGCATGTGCGTGTTGAAAAAATACTTTTATTTAATAATTCTATATCGATATATTAAATATATTTTAAATATATTATATTATATATGATATAAATATATTATAATATATTATTTATATATACTGTTTTATATTATATTATATATATTATAACAGTGCTCTTAGTAAAAAAGTTCGGCAACAACGATACAGGGAACAGCACCGTGAAGAACTAAAACAACTTGAAGCAGAAATAAGGAAAAGTAAACAAAATGTACCTTTCCAACCTACGACAAGTTGTTCAGATTTTAATAGTACAGAACACGTACCGCATAACGAAAATTCCAGTGAAAAGTAACATTTTATAACTATCTTCATTGCTCTGATAATAAACTGATTTTTATTCAACTTTTCGTTTCAATTTTCACATTTTCAGTGTAGACATGAAGAGTGCTCGTAAAAAAAAGCGTCAGCAAAAATATAGAGAACTACACAGAGAACAACTTAAACAACGTAAAGCAGAAAGAAGAAAAAGTAAAAAAAAAACGTTCAGCAGAGAGAATATGATTCAGAGGAAGCAGAAAGAATGGAAAGTCAGCAATATGTACAGTCGATTGCAAGTAATTCGAATTCAGATAATGTACAACAAGGCAACATACAACATTTGGAAACAACACAAAATGATAATGTTGATGATATGACTGATCGGTATATTTTGTATTTTTGTATAATGTAAAATGTAAAATGTGTAATGTAAAATGTTTTTTTATTTGTTTTTTTAAAATTATTATATTTGATCATGGTAGGATATCTCTATAATGTTATTAGTTATAATTCTCATAACATGTAGGCATGATACAGATGAAGCAAACAGTAATCAAGCGCAATCCTCTCAACATTACAGTAACTTTCGAATGCATTCAATGGCTTATAAATATTTTCACGATAATTTCAAAAATAATAAGTTTGTCATCGCTTGTTCAATTTGCGATAGACTTTGGTTCGAAAAAGATTTGAAAAACCCATCACTTGCTCATGGAGATATCATAAACAGAATTACAGTAAATATTTCATTTTCATGATAATTTATTACTAAACTATTACTATTGAAAATAATACTTGAATTATTCTTACAGAATGCAACGGATATAACTACTTTGAAAATTTTTTCGACTTGCAAAGCATCTATGGATAAAAATAACATCCCTAATTATGCAGCATACAATGGATTTAAATATCCTGAAATGCCTCTACAATTACCAAAGCTCGATTTCGTTAGAAAAAGATTACTCTCTTCTCGTATTCCTTTCATGCAAATAAGGAGACTAAGGCACGTTCACGGACAATTTGGAATATATGGACAAATCATCAACGTTCCAGTTAATGTGGACACAATGATTCGTGTAATTCCAAGAAATATTAATGATAAACATTGCATTTATGTACATATACAGAAGAAAATAATTCACAAAAGTAGTTTCGTTCATGGTTTAATCAATATTAGCTCTATCAAAATGTGGCTGCAGTATTTACTTGATACACCTTTATATAAACATTATCATATTAAAATTGATACATCATTTTTCAATCAAAATATTCCATATATTTCACAGAACAATATTGATGATTTTAGTGAAAATATTGATATTGAAGAAAGTCTAACTGCTCAACAACAAACATTATTGTGGAACGAAGAGAAATATTTGAGACTAGCATCAGGAGAACACAATATTCCGCAGAGTCTATTGTTCGATGAACATGCTGAAGAGTTGTCATTTCCAAGCATTTATTTAGGACAATTTAGACAATTTAAGGATGATGTAAAAGTCACTCCATTCATAATAGCTTCGAGCGAACTGCGACGTTCTGATCGCCGAGGAGTTACTCCATATCATTTGTTGTATATGGCTGTAAAAATAATGAGATTACGCGTTCGCGACTGCTTGACTATTGCTTTCAAACATATTGGTACATATATCAAAGTTACTAAAGAACAAATATAGTCTGAAGAATATATCAATAATTGCATCGAGTCTAATTTGGCTTTTCTTCGATCCATACCGAATTCTCTTTGGTACTGGGCTGAAAGAAAACGCGACTTATTTGCAATGATAAGACAGTTAGGAAAGCCAACTGCGTTTATGACATTGAGTGCGAACGAAATAGGATGGCCAGATTTGTTGAAATTATTGTACACGTTAGCAAAAGGGAGACAACATACGGAAGAATTCAATGCATCAGAATTAAGCTTTATTGAAAAAAGTTCATTGATCAACAATGACGCAGTTACATGTGCAATTTATTTCAACAAATTAGTCAATGTCATAATGACAATATTGCAATCTAAAAAATTAAGTCCTTTTGGAAAGTATAGGGTTATCAACTACTTTAAACGAATTGAATTTCAACATCGAGGCAGCCCACATGCACATATTTTACTATGGCTTCAAGAAGCTCCCAAAGATATTCTTGGAGAGAAAAAAGAACAAGCAAAAGAAATGATCGACAGTTTAGTATCAGTATCCACATCAGATGCATCTGGGATATCAAATTGGTAACGGATAAACACACTTTCACATGCTATAAGAAAGTTGTAGCTAACACAGTACAAAAATGCCGATTCGATGCACCATTCATGCCCTGTACATCAACTATGATTTTCATACCGATGGATAAATCTGATTCACGATATAAAGAATATTCTACAAGATATGCTGAAATCAAAATAAATTTAGAAAGTAATGATTACAATAATATGGATGATTTCTATGAACATAACAATATCAGATAAGAAGAAGAATACAGAGAGATAATTAGAGCAGGCATTGTTAGACCACGAATATTTTATAAAAGGAATCCGTCAGAAAAGTGGCACAACACTTTTAATCCATTCGTCTTCAATATTTTAAAATCTAATATGGATTTTCAAATAATAACAGAAGAATATTCTTGTGCAGCATATGTTGTTGAATATGTGAATAAAACCAATAGAGGAATCAGTAATTTACAACGCAATATCTTAGAAATTATGAATGAGCATCCAGAATTTGATATTGTTGAAATAACTAGAAAAATGTGATGTGCTTCATTCTGTTGAAATGACCAGTCAAGAAGCTGCTTGGTATCTGCTTAGAGAACCAATTTCGAAATCTTCAGTTGTGGTTCAATATATAAACACTTGTTGGCCAATAGAACGACAAAGGATTAAAAAACCCAAAAACAAATAAGTGAGCTCAGCGATGACTGTACTGATATTTGGAAAGAAGACTGGTATGATAAGTATCAAAAATGACCTGAAGGATTGGAAAATATTTTTCTGGCACAATTTGTTTCAAAATATACAAAGAATAATAATGGAGTTTACGTTGAAAGAAAGCAGCCACGAATAATTCGATATAGAAATTATGATATGGCTCAATACTTTAATGAGTACAGGAGAGAAATGGTAACGTTACATCTACCATTTAGGAATGAAGATACCGAAATTTTAGCTGACATGAAATTCATTACGATATATGATGAAAACGAAGATACCATCTTAGAAAGAAGAAAAGAATTTGAATCAGATATCGATATTCAAAAGACTATTGAGATATGCCGGCAATTATGTCATCAAAATGAATAATTGAATGATGACGAAGCGGAAGTTCGAGACGTTGCTGCAATATTTCCAGAGCCAAATCCTTTTCAAGAGTTATTCAGAGATCCAAATGCTGCTGTCAACGAAGATTTACAAATAGCTACACTTAAAAACTTGGGAGCAATAGCTAAGAGAAAAGATAATATCATGAACCTTGATCAGTTTTGCGAATTAATGAGAAGTGCTAATGAAAAACAGAAATAACTACTGTTACACGTCATTAATCATGTTTTATGTGGAGAAAAATCTCCACTTCAAATATTTTTCACATGACCAGCTGGATGTGGCAAACTTTTGTCATCAAATTAATAATTGAAATTTATAATAGATTCTCCAATAATGACGGTTTTTGTAATTCGTTTATTACATGTGCTTCTACAGGAAAAGCTGCTGTAGCTATAAATGGAACTACAGTACACACAGCATTGAAAATATCACTATCCAAATTACTTATTATCAATGAAAACAGCCCAATAATATCGGTGTTTGTTCAAATACGTCAAAGTATTGATAATTGATGAAGTGAGTATGATTGGGGCCGAACTTTTGAACCAAATTGATGTACGACTAAAACAAATAACTGGAAATTTCGATGAACCATTTGGTAGATTAGATGCTATTTTTATTGGAGATTTGCGGCAATTACCTCCAGTTCGAGCAACTCCAATTTATAAGCAACCTAAACAGCGTATGGTTGGACCTCTACTGTGGCGAGGATTAAAATTTTATGAGTTGACTCAAGTTATGCGACAAACTAATATTATGTTTGCTTCTATTCTAACGAAGATTGGTAACGGATCAATTCTTAATGTTGATGAATTAGCAATTATTGAGTCTAGAATCTTTACGAAAGAAGAAGTCTTACAGCGCTGTCCAAATGGTATTCGATTATTCCATGAAAATGCATCTGTTAATGAATACAACAAAAACATTTTACAACAAGCTGAGAATAGATTGGAATCAATCGCAATAGACGTTATTTCTGGCTGCAAAAATCACGAACAAGAAGCATTTGTGAGGCAAAAGATGCACAAGATGTCTGTGATCGATACAGGGGGTTTGCCATACGATATCATTTTTGTAATTGGAAAACCGTACATCATTACAACTAATTTAGATGTTGCTGATGGATTAGCAAATGGTGCTGTTGGAAAATTAGTTTATATGAACAAAATGTAGATAATCAAATCACTCGTGTATGGCTCGTATTCGCTGATCAAAAAACTGACATGGCAGCTAAAAGAAAAGCAGCTGCTTACGTTACAGAACACAATATTGACAAACGTGCTTTTCCTATTACTCGTCGAACTTCAAGCATATCTCTTAATAACAACAAAACTATTCTAGCAAAGAGAAATCACTTTTCATTGATACCTGGATGTGCTATGACTATTCATAAGTCTCAAGGAGATACATATGACGAGATAGTTTATGATACAACAACAGTCATTCCGTTCAATTATTGTATGTAGCTCTTACAAGAGTGAAAACAATTGACGGTTTGTACATGTGTACACGTAATGATGATTTAAGATTTTATCATGGAAGACGGGCCGATCCGTCTATTGTATCTTTGCAAGAAGAGTTCAAAAGATTATCATTAAACAGATTAACTACTTTACAAACAGATATTACTAATTTTATGACATCAAGAGAAGGATTGACCATTTATACTCTGAACTGCCAAAGTCTCAACAAGCATGCTTTAGATTTAAACGATTCTATTTCTCAGAAAAGTAACTTCTTGTTGTTATCTGAAACATGGCTTCCTGATGATAAATCAATTGAATTGCCAAATTTTAATTGTATTGCTCACTTTAAATGAAAAAATATTAGAGCCGCTGGAGTTGCCATATATCAGAGATCGAATATTTCTCACGTTTCGACCACTAATATAGATCTTATGGTACAAAATGCTACAGAAATTTACGTGAGTCAAGCACCTGTAGGTGACCTGTGTGCTTCTCAAATTGTTATGGATGACGGAAGAGAATTTCTCATGGTCATTGTATACATTTCACCCAATCAAAAAATTAATGATATCATTGCATTTTTACATCGGCGATTACTTCCATATAATCACGAAGGATCGATGCTTTTGAAAGATAATTTGGATAAATTACCATTACTTTTAGCAGGAGATCTTAATGTAAATTTCGCAAGAGACAATTCATTACAATTAATTACATTTCTTCAAGAAAAATTTAGTTTGCTTATTAATAACGATTCAAGAGAAGCAACAACCAGATATGGAACTGCTATAGATGGAGTATTCACAAGGTACCTTGATAACGTTATGTCACGTACTTTTGTTGCTTATTTCAGTTATCATCGTCCAATTTTTACATTGATACCAGCAATTGTAACATTAGAAGCATCAACTGCTACTGTCACAGAAATAACTGACGAAGCAACAGATAATATTGATTAGAGTAGTTACATTATTAAATTTGTATATTTTTGTATGTCTTTGTAAATCTTTTAAGTAATTCATATGCAAATAAAAAACAAAATAGTCTTATGATATTAATTTAAAAGTTATTTCATAGTCATCTTATTCATCATCTATTTTCAACATTATTACAATAAAAAATTTTTGATGTTTCACATCTGCCAGGCGTCCCGCGACGGCTCACGTTTTTTTTTTGTAAGCATTTTAAGTACAGATTTTTACATAATTATTAGTCATAATATCTTGAACATTTGCAAATCTTTTTTTGGTTAAAAATTTATAAAATGTTCAATTTTATAGGTAAGGATTAAAAATTTAAAACCAGATTTTTCATAAGTGGGTAATACTAATAATATTACTTATTACAAGTGAAATGTCATAATAAAATTATTGTATTATGATTTTGCTTTCTGGGACTATAACCAAAAAATCTAAAAAATATATAAGCACAGTTTTTTTCATAGTAATTTTAAGTTGAAATTTGGACGAAATTAGATGTTAAAACAAAGATTAACAATATTCATTATTTCATTTAAAGTCAAAAACATTATTCGTGGCGACTTATAACAATTACTTACATTATTATATTTTTTACATACATAGAACTTTTATAATGCACTGTTTTAAGCAAAATTTAATTTAACACAATGTTTTACTATTAGTAAAATAAATTACTTAAATAGATAGTAGCAATATAAATATAATACTATCTATTTACATATGAAAATGATATTGCTATTGAAACTAAAGCAATTATTAATATTTTTACTTAATATATTACTAAAGTACAGTACTAAAAAAGATATTATGATTATATTAAAGATATTATATAATAACCATTAACCAAATAATATACATATATTAACATGGGTATAAGAAAAAAATGTCATAGTTTTAATTATTACTGAATCGTATGATGTACCTGGCTAACAGCTTATTTAACTAAATCATTGACTGAGAATGTTGTTTTAACTTGATTTTCATTTTTAGGAGGCTTGTTCTGGTGATGAACCTAATTATTGTAATGTGTTAAAATATTAAATAATGCAATAATGTAAACATAATGCAGTAAATATTATAACTTGTGGAAATATATTTTAGGTTAAAAATGAGTGTGATGGGGGGGGGGGGGGAGGGTTTGCCACCACGACTTAGTTCTAATATCTTATGGGGGTAGGTGTGTATAAGTTATTGTTCATTGCCACATTTAAAAAAATTTAGTTCAGCGCGATTGTTTATATTACATTTTATAATATAGATGATGCCATTCATCTAATACCTATAATATTACGTTAAAATGTTGAAGAATGCATAAAATAGCTAGATAAAATAGTAATTTATCTTAAATGTTAAAAAATAAAAATGTATATACCTACCTACTACAAATGTTATCAATTGGTAACACCTAGCAATAACTACCTAGCTGACACAGCAGTGCTTTGCTATTGCTTAGTTTTTGTAATAGTTCATTTTTTTTTATAAACATGAAATTGTTTTATTATAATTTAATTTAATTTTAATTACCACACATTTTATTAAAAGTCATAAGAAAAATAACGAAATAATATGTTATCAATCTTTTTAATATATTTTTATAAACTAATATAGTATTGAACAATATTAATGTTACAATAAAAATGTAAATAAACTTATAAAAATAACAAATTTTTAAACATGATTAAAATTTAATTTGGATTAATTAATTTAAATTATTATTTATTTATTGTTATTATATATAACGGGCAGAGCCCAACTCGTTACAAAATATTGTATTTATATAAAAATATAGATATCTAAAAGTAAAAATAAAAAACATAAAATACTATGTAAATTACGTAAGTACATTATTTAATTTTTGTTAGTTATCATATTTTTATAAAAATTCTTTCTTTGACTTTTGTTTAGCGAATTGGTCAGTACATTCATCCAATTAAATAAATTTAATCAAAATATTTTCAATATTGAGAACAGCAAATGAATTTAATTCTTCTTGTAATAGAGAAGATTGCAAATAGTTGTTAACTCTTTTTGAGGCCGAAAACGATCTTTCACCGGAACAGTTAGATATTTGATGACCGTGGTAGATCTAGTATTTTTTATGGGGGACAAATGGTTAAGGTCTCGTATTTTGTATACTACATCCTGATGGCAAGACACTTTTTTCTTCAAAATTAATGTTATAATATTCAAAAGGTGGCAACTCATTTTTTTTTAAATGGTAATATCAATTTTTTTTACATATTTGGATACAGTATTTTTTTTAAAACAATTTATGTAAAAAAAGTTTTTTTTTTAATTACAAAATTGGCATATGAAATTTAATATTTATGAGGAATAAATGTATAACGAACAGGAATTATATACTATCTTAAATACTGGCAAATGTTGTCAAAGTTATTTTTATTATTATATCTGTGTGCTAACAGGTATTTAACAATATTGGATATTAATAAGTAACAATAAGTTGAACTTAGTTTATATTTCATCAAAAACAAATTACTCGTAAAAATTAAATTTCATCGTTAAATTTCATAATTTCATATGCCAATTTTGTAATTAGAAAAAAACTTTTTTACATAAATATTTTTTTTAAAAAAAACTCTATTCAAATATGTAAAAAAAAATTGAAATAAAAGTAAGTTGAACAACGCATGCACGTATCGAAATTGTTAAAAATTTGAAATTTATCTGAAAATGTATTTAAGTACTATCTGTCATCCAGTGAAAACCCCATTTCAATACAAGGTCATCGAATTGAAATATTTAGTGGTACCTCTTAGCGTGAACACACTGCATATTACAAATATTATACAATATACATACTATAAATGATCTTTTAAAAATACAAAATAATACTAATATTGAATTATTAAGTTTTGCTGATGATACAGCTATATTAGTTACTGACAAATCAATAGGTAATTCATTGAAATGCGTATCCAATTTTAATTATTTATGCCCTAAAAATTGTATTAATATTGAAGAAGTGCAAGATATAAAATATCTAGGATTAGTTTTATATTATAAATTAATATGGGATAAGCATATTATTTCAATTAATAATAAATTTCTCAAATTTTTCTATATTTTCAAAGAAGCTAGAAATCTGTTTAATAATTCCTATAAAAGAATTATACATTTAACTTAAGTTCAATCTTTTTTTCATATCTCTTTGGGGAGGAACTTTTAATAATCATTTAAATAAACTTAATCTATATATATAAAAATAAGTGTACATTTTGAATAAATTTTTTAACTCAAGATCCACACAACCGATTTCGATAAAAAATTTAGGGCATATTAAGATTGATGTGTAGATGATTTCTGTGAAGTTTGTACACTGTGCAATAAAAGGTTCTGGAGTTATGGTCTCTTAAGTGCACACCTGGTGACATGGCCAAAAACAACAACAACGTCTATACACTTATTTTTATCTATATATATAAGTACATAACTCATAGCAACCATTAAAAAACAAACATTTCTATCGTAAATCTCAAAATTCCGGTTTGAGCACCTACGGGGGGTGATCACTTCCCTTTTAAAATTAGCTTATGACACTCACAAAAAATGTGGCTTTGTATTAGTGAAAGAATTTTCGAAATCGGTTCAGTAGTTTCGGAGTTTATCCCGAATATACAAACAAACGCTGTCATTTTATATATTAGTATACATAAAAATGAATTTTTCTGTGTATATTAGACCTCTGGGAAGAAGATAGGCTAATTTAAAAAGTGTTAAAGTTGTTTAATTCATCGGATTTTAGTACGGTTGCGTTAGGCTTTTGTATTAATTGATTATATTAATTCTCCGTAGGTGGAATTGAGTGAAAATGACAAACTTGGTACAATTTTGATACTTTAGAGTTAAATCATACACTTACGTACAAACAGCACAGGATCCGTGATCTACAGATATCCGGGCAACAGAAAAGTTAAAATAAATTTTGAACACTATACACCGAATATTAAATAACGAATAGAACAAAGTTTGAATCATATAGAATTGGTACATTTAACGGGCAACGAAGTGCCAGCGAGAATAGCTAGTATTTCTATAAATTGTATCACACAATTTTTATTATATCTACTTATTTTAACTAGTACAGCAATAATATTTAAAGAACTAAATGTGAAAAATCTGAATGTATTCATAATTTCTCTGTTTTAATCTAGCTATATAAATATAAACACTTAATTCCTATTTTTGATCATGAACACAAAACTAGATTTAAACATAATATTTACATACATTTACCAAAATGTATAAAAGTTTATGGCCAAAATAGTGTCTTTTATATAGGTCTGAAATTATGTTTAACTTTTAATATTAATATGTATAATTTTAGTAATTTAATTATTTTTAAGAAACATATTAAATATTTAGATTTAGCTTAAAGTTAATTTATTTTATGTAATTTTAATAATGTTTTCTAAAACGTTTAAATTAATTCTTTACTTTACCATGTATTAAATTTACATTAATTTATTTCTATTAATTAATATGATACTTTAAAATGGAAAATTCTACTAGGTATGTTCCTATATTTTGACTATACATTCAATTTTTTTTATTAATACCAAATTTATTATATTATATTTTTCTATTTTATATTTTTAAGAACTGCTCCCCTAACACAAACTTTGCTTACTGGGGGTGCTGCAATATTATTGTATTTGCATTTGTATAATTTTGATGTAAAATCTGTGATGTTGCAAAATAAATTATTATTATTATATATTATTTTGGAGCTTAAATGTAGTTTTTAGGCTTGAATTAAACGTGTGTTGCCACGGACAATCTATATGTTAACTAGGCGACGTGGAAGCACATACTTTACTCCCGGAAGAGCAATCTATAAAATACATGAGCCCAAAGAGTCTAAAGGCGTTCACCACGCTAAATTAAATAGGCTTTCTTGAATGATATACTAATCGCTGTATTTAGTACAAGGAATGTCATAAATTGGTCTTACTGCAGCTTATAAAAATACTAAAACTACATATTTTGTATTGAACATTTATTATGCCTACTAACTTAAAATTCTGACAAAATTGGTTATTTTAACGAGATAGGTACTTAATACAAATAATAAATTATTATTCGAAAACACTATAGGATTTCGTATACTTACATAGTTGACTAAATGCAATGAAACTCAAAAAAAACATATGATAACATATTGAGTATAAGGTCTATTATAATCTATCAGCTACGTCATATTCTATGGGTCAACCTCAATCGTCGACATCCGTCGGAGACGATTAAAGATTCTAATAATAATATCATTTAACTGAAAAAATAAGCCAACAATAGACGGACGAGTCGTTATATACAGTACCTATACATTAGTACTTAATATTATAATATTGTTACATGTAATTATTACTCGAATATATTGTTCTGTTCGGGTTATTTTCATTAATATTTCGATAATTTCAGTTCGGAGCAAGACGTAGACGGATGAATAGACAACTGTTTCTTCGGCTGCGTATACTTGCACGTACTTACACGTGCTATAGGTTTCACCGGAAGAATCGATGCTTAAGCGTAAGTATGTTTTCATTTATTATTTTGGGACTTTAGTTTACTTTTTAGACTTGAATTAAACGTGTATCATTGTCACGGACAGTCTGTTAACTGGGCGAGCTCGAACAGTCCAAAGTCTTCGTTTCACCACGCAAAGTTTAATATTTATAGGAATCTTTCTTGCATAATATTTCCGCGTACCGCCTTATTTTTTTTATATTTTATTAAAATTAATATCATGAAGATTAAAGATTACTGTGCCTCACTGAGAAAAACTCGCAAGCGCGTGGTTATAGGTAGGTCCATATTTGTGAAGCGGGGAGGGGGGGGGCAACGGGGACATTTGCATTATAATAAAAAATATTTTTTGTTAATCATTTTCGTGAGTACCTACTTGGACTTTTGCATTGCGTACAGCCACATGGCGTACATTTACTCATTTTATCAATCAATGATAAGTGATAACTATTCATTTTTATAGTTTACAATCGTAGATTGTTATACATTTTGACAATAGTTAAAATAATGTATCATCATTATCTGTGTCTTAAAACAATTTTCATAAATAAACAATCATAACTAAACAATCAAAAAACGGCATACAAATATTGTTGACCAATGGTGCAGTATTTAAAACAATATATTATTATTAGTGTTAATGTTTTATGTATTCACACCTATTTTAGTGTGGTCTAAACCCTAGAATAATAACAATGATTATTGCTTGCATTGTAAACCCCTATATCAGATTTTATGACAGATTTTTTTTAATGCAATTTCTGAGCGCACGACGATAGAATGTATCTACCAATGGAGGGCCTTGAAGAAGTCACTGTAAACAATTGAGATAGATATGTGTATAGGTGTTCAAAAACGACTTGTATGACTCCTAACGAGTTATATATCAATTATTATTACACGACAAGAGGCGAGCGGCGGCAATAAAATACAAATCTCACACTAATAAAGTAATAACTTTATTATTGAAGCGGTTAGAAACTAACCGTTTCATTTACCCATTAGATCAATATAAAAAAAAGAATTACTAACAATCATGTAAACATTTTGAATTTAGCCCCGTCTTCAAATTCCAATTATTACCAAACATTTTAATTCGTATATTGCTATTTTTAAATTCAAAAGAAAATATAAATTTAAAATAGACTATTATAAAAGTTTTTAAAGTTTTTTTAAAATTAAAATTTTCAATTAATTAAATGTACAATATAGGTACCTCTATAATAATGTATAGTAAATAATGAAGTATTTATTGTTTTACTTGAACTTTTAAATTAGAAGTTAGGTGATTTTCGATTTTTCTCTTTTTTAAAGGCGGTTCATTGGACTTTGACAATATGTATGATATTCTTTTATTTTATCACTAGATGATAATATCAACATTAAAATAATTAAATGTAGAATTTATAAATATATAGTAGGTACCTATTATGATATAAGTATCTTAAATCATTGCTTTTTGATGTACTTATTACTTATTATATAGGTGAAACCTAAAATTGGATTAACAACGATGTACAAAAATTAGTCACGTTAAAGAAAAAAATGTTTCTACTTTAACACCTTACCTAACGGTTCATAGATGATCCTATTATATTCATTTCAATTTTCCGTTTAAGATGAGTATATAATAATATCAAATAATAAAGACCGGCCAAGTGCGAGTCGGACTCGCGCACGAAGGGTTATCTGTACCATCGTCTATAAACATTTTGGCAACACTGTTTATATTATATATTCTAGAATTTTTAGTATTTGTTGATATATCGGCAACAGAAGTACATATTCTGTGAAAATTTCAACTTTCTAACTTTCATGGTTCATGAGATACCCTGATGACAGACGGACGGACGGATAATCATGAATTATGACCTCTTTTGAAATTTAAAGGTAAGATTATTATCTAGGCAATATCATAGGATTTTTATTATATTGTAATATAAAGCGAGTTATGAGTATTTTGAGATGTACAATTATATGTAGACAAGTATTTTCTTTGGGCTTTTATTTCCGATTATCGATAAATTACGTACAAGAAGAGTAAATGGGTTATAATATCAAATTTAAAAATTAAAAGTTTTTAATTTACGATGAGTGGATGCTGGGACGATCAATAATTGTTATACAATACAATAATACTATTATGTACACCATACACGTAGGTAAATATCATGAACAATACGTAGTATTTTGTACTGAACCGTCGTTGTAAGATTTTGTTTCCAGAACCTCGTGTTGTTTCAAACGCCTAAAAACTATGCAGTTTCAAATTAGACATTATTATAGTCATAGGTACACTTTTAAGTTTGAATTTCCGCAGGGCGAAACAGTGCGGACAACTTGGTGCATTCAAAACACAGTTATGCGTTTATTATATTAACGGTATTCGATTTTAAAAGAACATAGGTAATAATATTGAATGCAGTCCGCACCATAGTTACGTATAATATTATGTACTTATATGTTTGATGTAATATTAATATTTAGGTATCTGAATGCTATGGAAAACCAAACAAAAAAATTATTTATAAAAACTTGAATTATTATTATCTATATGTAAAAACAATTTTCACTAGAAATCTACATCCTGCAACGGTTTTGGACTTTGGTGACGTGTGATCGTGACGGTCGACGGTGATGGCGATGCGGCCGACGTCACGACGATTAGGGACACTGGTGTTTTAAAAAGACCCTCAGACAGGTGATTATCTGTGCGATATAATATTGAGTCCTCCCCAGAGGACTAAATATTATATATATTATAACTCTGTCGTCGCCGTCGTCGTAATTGTGTCGTTTTCTATTAAGTGACAGCCGCGGTCACCGCAAACGACTCTCCGACCGCATGGACGAGAGGACGCAGCTGAACTGACCGTACCCAACTGATGCAGGAACCATCCCGAAACCCATTTTGACGACGCGATGATGGCTCTTGGGAGTTGGCTAACATAGTGTCAGGGACCGAACCGCGTCGGTCGAGTGGCCTGAGCTGGTTGGTCTCGGCGGAGCCGGGATGTCTGAGTCCGGATGTCGGTGAAACTCTGAGCACTGCGAACGTAACGTACATTATACACAATGATAATTTAGATTTATTATTTTGCAAACAAACAATTATCATTATAATAGATTATATAATGCATTTATAGATAATAGTTTGCTCAGCTTCTTTAAGCTAGTGCTTGTAGGTATTGAAGGTGATGAGTTTTTGAAATAGTGTACAACAATTAATACAGATAATATACAATAATATAACATATTAGGAACGTAACACAACGAACGCCGGGCCGGATTTTGAGCAAGTGCCTCCCCCCCCCCTCCGGAGCACTAAACTATCATTCCCGGATCGGTGGTTGTACATGAATTTGTACAAAGCAGCGGGTAACCGTTTTTTTTTTTGTTAATTTTGCTAAACTAGATTTATACTGGGTACAGTGTAATAACTAAGGAATGACATTTTTACCACATAAAAAGGAAACCTTTGGCTGCGCAATATCGTTTTATTTTTTTTGATATCACACTTATACGAAAAAAGTTCATATTCTTTCAAAATCCATTATTATGTCGAGATAAACGCCTAAAGCCCTAAATCATTAATACACGGTGGATAACAGAATTAAATAAAGTATATAATATATAGAATTATATATCATTATAACATAGCATATAATATATAGAAAATGAAATAAATAGCACATTGTTTAATATTTAGTTGTATACCATTATGAATGTACCATTGATGACAACAATTTAAATCAGATTGTAAGAGGATTGTGTCTTATTTAGAATTAATACGAATTAACAGAATAAAAATATTTCATTATAAACCAAAAAAAATTTTTTCAATCTGACATAAAAATTAGAAGTCATTAGCCGGTTTTTTACATACATATCTATGTAAATCACGGAATACAAATAAACAATTTTCATAAATTTCTACAATGGTTCCCAAATGCTTATCGCAACCGTCCACCTGAAAAATTAAATTTTCCACGTCGTGACATCTAAATTATTAAGAATATACGCAGCAGATGTAAAAATATAGACAGACAAACGGTCTGTGCCTGGAATAGTTACTATCATCTATAATAAATTATCATTGAAATAAAATTGTACTCATCTATTAAATTGAACAAGTCAATTTTGTGGTTTGAACTTGGTACCAGCTATTACCTAGCCACTATTAAGCAATAGCTTCGTTTTTTCTACAGAATAACAAACAAAAATCTTAAACTTTTTCTAGACAATTTATTTACATTTTTTTTTCTAAGATATCTTAATCATTTAATAGTTTACAAGTATTTATTCCGATCTTACATTTTCAATAGTCGCTGAATATACGTTCACTTTATATTCCTAATGTTTCGCAAAAAATAAGTTTGAATAACAATAACTTTTTAATTTTAAATAAGCAACTAGTTTAGCTGGTAGTTTTTATAGCCCGTATAGCTGTATAGGATTAGTTATTTTTATATTGTGTAAATCAAAAATTCGCAGGGAACAGTTGTGTTTGATTTTATAGCGTTTGTGTTCTTTTTCAAATCGTATATCACTTCCCAGTAATTGGGTCTAGAATGTTTTCTCGAGGGACTCCATATTCAACTGAACCAACCTGACCTGTAATTTCACTGATCCTGACCATTTGTTTCTTGTTTGTTAAGAAGCTTTTAAATAAATTGAGGCAATGTTAACCAAAATACCAAAGTTCGGAAAAATTTGGAATAAAATGTTGTGATTAACAGTATCGAAAGCCTTTGTTAAATCCAGGAACACTGCAATTACTTTATTACTGTTATCTAATTCTCTATAAATAAACTGAGTAGTATGATATAAAGCATCTTCAGTACCTATACCTGGTCTGAAACCATATTGATTTTTCATAAGAGTTTATTGGATTCTAGAAATGTCATTAATCTTTTTTAATTATTTTTTCAAATATTTACGCAAAATTATTGAGCAATGATATAGGCCTATAATTATTGACATTTTTTTTGTCTCCAGCTTTGTAAACAGGTTTAATAACTGCTAGTTTAAGATTATCCGGAAATATACATTGCTGAATACTCATGTTGAAAATATACACAAGTGAATCAGCTATAAGTTCGATTATATATTTTGATAACTTGCCAGTATCATGACCTATCATGACCAGCGGCTGTATCATCTTTAAAGTTCTTTACAATGTTAATAATCTCTGAGTTGACTCTCTTCCGAAAAAGATTTATCAAAAGAAATAGTTTTACAAGCATTTACAGTTTCAAATTTATGAACATAATCTACTTTCTCTGCTAATTTTTTTACTATGTTAATAAAAACTTTGTTAAAAATGTTTGAAACCAGCGTTGGATTGTTGCAAGCATTATATTGTTGGCAGTTGTTCATAATAGTTTTAATAGTATATTTATTAATATTTTTGGAGCAAGTGATTTCGTTAATAAGTTGCCAGGTTAATTTAGTTATTTGAAATTTTTTTGAATTTTTTCTCATAAAATTTCTTTTTAGCTTTTTTTTTATAAGTAGTCGATTTAAGAATGATATCAGAAATAACCATCTGAAACTCTATGTAACATTCATTTACGTTGTGTTTGTTATACACCTCGGTCCATTTCTCTCTCTCTCTCTCTAGTAATGATTTAATATTATCATAATCAAGACGAGAGACATATCAACTTTTATTTATTAAGTGGTTGTTAATAGATATAGAAACACAGATTGTATAATGATCAATAATGTCTGTCTGTAAAATACCAGCGTTAATTGGCGTAATTAGCGTATATCATGGTATACCTACTATACATAATCATATTAAAAAATATTTATATATTTATATATTTACTAAATATTACATATGGATAACAACAATAATAGAAGGAAAGACAGACAGAAAAGCCGGAAGAGGTAGACCAAGAACAACATTTATGAAACAAATCATAGAAGATATAGGAAAAACAAATTACAAAAAATTAAAAGTAGCAGTAACCTAACCTAACCAGTGGAGATCCATAGAAAGTCATTTAACCAATATAAGGATTGAAAAAAAAGCAAAGCATTGCTGTGAAAAAATTATTATATACTGTTATGAACATAACTACTGAATATAATAAACTGTATTTATTAAATTTGAATACAATACAAAATTAAAATATTAAATTAAACAAAAAAACCTTAAATTGAACATTCACAAAATAAAAAATTGATGGAATAAATAAAAATGATTATATACTGTTATGAACATACCTACTGAATATAATATTCTGTATTTATTAAACTTTAATACAATACAAAATTAAAATATTAAATTAAATTAAAAACTTTAAATTGAAAATTCATAAAATAAAAAATTAGAATATATAAATATATAAATTTATAAATAAGAATAAATAAATGTGTATTATAATGAGAACATTATAATATAATATGTTAATTAGTTATAAAATGTGGTGGCCTATTAATGATTACTCCACTATAAACTTTGGCATCAGCGACATCATTGTCATTTCTTGACAATGTTCCCATGGACCAGATATTGGTTTTGGGGTTGTACACGCCTCCCATAATAAAAACAAATTGATCTCTTATGACGCCTACACCCGCTTTCCTACGACAATCATTAATTTCTGGTGCACTCCTCCATATGTTGGTTGCTGGGTCATACCATTCTGTATAAGTCTTTGGAAGTGTGTCAGACCAGTAGAACATTAGAATGAATTGATAGAATTAAATGGATACAATAATTGTGATGATAAATTAAATAAAACAGAATCATACTTTTTTTAAACCTCCAAACTGTCTAGGTTTATACCGAACCGAATGAGAAATGGTGAAATGCTGAACTGACTTTTGTAGATGAAAATTTAAAGCTTCTAATACAAATCTGTTACCTGAATAAATTATTATAATAATAATTAAAACACATATATTTATAATGAAAACATATTTATGAAAATAACATTTACATTTGGGATTATTTTTAAGAAGAGGTTCTTCAGCTATATTTTTTAATATATCTGGCTTTGATGCTATTAATGGCAAACGTATATGTTCCAATAATTCTGGCAAACAATTTTTTCTTGAATTCAAATCATATTTTACCCAATTAACAATACATGCAAATACCTACACAAGACAAAAATACAATTAAATTAAAATACAACAACATTTACCCAATTATATAAGATCTATAGATTTTTGCCTAGACCTATTTATCTGTCATTCCATTCACAGGGTCTAATAACAGATCTTGGGTTCCTGTTTTTTATAGCAATCTAAGAAATAATTATTTTATTTTTATGGTAGTGAATCTAATTAGAAATGTTAGATTCAATATTTTGATAAAATTATATTATTTCTATATTATTAACATAAATATAATTTACTGATAGTAATAGTTATAGGTAATTTAATTATATTTAACTTATTATTTGTTATTCAATAGCTACATATCATTGTTTACTGTGATTGATTGCACGCACAATACATATTACATACTACATACAAATCCAGCCTTAAGGCCTGGGGCTATTTGTTTTAGGAAAGCCCTCAGATTATAATTTTTTATAAGGTGAGGCCAATATGTCCTACAAGTGAGTAAGGCTCTGACTACATACAACTTTGAGGCTATGAAGTAGATAGAGATTTAATACTTAAAGATTTGCTATAATACTTAGTTTTCTACAACTGTGCAATAGCCATACTCAACTATCAATAACTTTGTATTTTATTATGCTGATATTAAAATAAATAATTTGACTCATCAGCTATCCAGACATGGGGTATTCAACCATTTATTATTTTTTTTAATATACTCCTTTCAAGCTGTCACTGTACATCTATACTATTAATATTATAAAGAAGAAAAAATTGTTTGTTTGTTTGTTAGGAGTAATCTTTGGAACTACTCATTCGATTTAAAATAAAAATGTTATAACCATTATTCTATCCACTGTAGGATCCATAGGAAAATTTAAGAATAGAACACAATATAAATTTAACCTGTTGTAGTAGGTAGGCGATGAAACAAAATATTTAAACAGCAAGAATTTCTACTTTTCTTTCTTATTTGTTAATTTAAATATTACTTTTATTTCTGTAGGTACTCAATCGTCGCTTATAAAAATGTATGTAAATAGTAAAAAAGAAATAAAAAATACTGACCCAATACCTATTAGATTTAAAATACAGTCACTTTAATTTTATCATTAGCAGGAAAATGTTTTCAAAAAAGTAGATATCAATGCACATTCTTTAAAAATGTATAGGTAGTCAATTTATTTGTTTTTTCTTGTATCATCAAATCACGAACACAATATTAGTTCAATGGTGTTGTATTATAAGATAGATATTATTGAATTTAACATGATTAGAATAATGAATATTATGTATGTTCTTACTTTTTTATCGTAGTTAAAAATCAGTGACGGTACCAATCGAGGACGATGCTATTGAATTGTGTTTTTGATGATATAATCGATGACGCAGGTAGGTAGTACCTATAACTTTATAAAAATTTATATTTAGGCGCCTATTCAATAATATATATCAGCACACAATTTAAATTACAAAATAACTACCTGACGTTGATAGTTGTCACTCGGCGCACACGAACTTGTCTACTAGTCTTGAATAGTGAGTATAACGACTGTGCCCGAATGGCAAATAATATTGAACGATATCATATAATATAAGATTTTTTGTCGAACACTGCCACAGAATATAACAACGACTGACGATTGTGATCGAGCCCGGGATTGGGACTTTGGATTTTGAAAGATTGTCACTCATCTATTGTTACCGGTGGAATTTTACCGGCAGTTCTGAAAAATTTGTGCGTCGTGCGGGCATTTTCGTAAACTAATCGTGATAAACAAAACTGGTGACCCATCACCTGGAACCCCGGTTATCTAAATCAATCGTGATTAACTATGGTTCATTAGTTCCACCAAGGTGTATCGATAAAGTGTCGTCACTCTGGACCCCTATGCATACACACCTTAGGGCTTAGACCATAATATACTAAGCATATTATAGTATACTAACAACTAAACAGTGGCGTAGCGTGGGTTTTAAGAAAGTGTAAGCACAAAAACTAATGAATTGGGAATTTATTAGTAATTTTATAGTCAACTAAATTTAATTGGTAAAAGATATATACAATTCCTTTTAACTTTATTTTATAACTTTTAACAATTTATGTACAAATTATATACGATGCTTTAAATTATGAAAATTGTTCAGATCGTTACAACCATATTTTCGGGGAAATACACTTTTCCACATGAATACCAATTTGATATGTAACTCCGTAATTTTTAGAACAAATATTAAAATATCCGTATTAATATTTTTTATTGTTAAATTTTAAATTGTAATACAATAATACATTGATAACCGTATTGGCAAATGTGAAATGACAATGACAGGTTTGCTCATCTATTTTTAAAATGTTTTTTTTTACATAGATTATTTTAATGTTTAAGCTTAAATACAATTTTTTAATTTTTTTAAAAATTCGGTTTTTTTTAATTTTCCGAAAACTTCAGTTTTTTTTGGAAATGTATTATTTTAATATTCTACAATTTCTCCACGTTTTCCGAGAATCTGGGAAAAAAACGGTTTTTCCGAATTTTTCCGGAATTTTGATCCCTACTCACAGATGTGGTGTGGAGCGTAGACTGGCCAGTGTACTTCCTGTTACAATAATTTTACACAACATTATACAATACATACATAGGTTAAATAATATTTTAATAAATCACATAGAATATAAATGACACCGCTCGCTATAATGCAGAGCACACTTTTCAACTATAGATGGCTAGTTACATAATAGGAAAAATATACATGATAATATGTAATATTTTATACACAATACGCCAATTTCCATCGCTCGCTATTAGACAGAGCACACTATTATACAAAAGAAACTAATAATAATGTGTCTTATGACTTGGCTGCATCTAATAAATCCGCACAGAAAAAATACAACGCGTATATTGAGACGTTTTGTACGTACTGACTATTTTGATTGTGTGTGCGTGAGATATGGCATCGGATTCATTATTACTCTGACTTTATTTAAAAGTTTTTTATAAGTAGCCATCAGTGAGTCTCTTTTTTTTTTAATTTCTGTTATATCAGTTTTGACACTAAAATCATTACAAAAATACAAAAATAAGTATTTAAAAACAAATATTTTATTTCAATAAAAATAAAAAATAGTTCGCTTAGTTTGCTTTCTATGTCTTTCCAAGCATCGTGAACAATATTTCTGTTTTTATGATCTCTATGGTGTGGATTCCCAATTGCCGGATGTGCTTCGTATAGTCATAAAAACTCTAGGACCTCCAACGAGATTGATGAAAAATTGCATTGCAGTATTTGCTGTACTAAGTTCATTTTAAAAATTGAAAACAAATACACGAATAATAATATATTAATATACGTTCATGTCGGTCTCCGATAAAAAAAAATAGAAACACGATTGTCACGATTGATGTTTTGAATTTCCGATAATGACCGACTAGCTAATATAATCAGCTGATAATCGGAATATAACAAACGAATGAGAGTAAAACTAAACTAGGTGTAATAACATAATAATGCCGATGCCGACGCGCAACGACGTCGAAAATAATTCGCTGAAAACAATTTAATTGGTTATGTGCACACCAATTCCATTACAACGTGGGCTGCGTATATCGACTCGCTTTAATTTTTACACTGCACAAATGTGCACTACAATTGTGTACACAACTGCACTACTATAATAATACACCGACACCGTTCCTTCTCGGACAGCCGGACGGCCGTTTAGCAGTCGAAATAACCCAATCCAAATATTAAATATAATATTATAATATTTATCATAATATTCTGAATTTATATATTTATATTTTGAAAATAATCCTTATTACATTACAGGTACCTAGTTGTGTTATTATGATGTATGTTTTCAATTTTTCTTGAGTCCGGGTAGGTAGTGCACATACACACGAGTCGCCACTGATTATAATGTTCTATTTTTGTTGACGATGTACAAACGTATAGGCGTCAACAACCATAAAAGTATTATAAATCAATGTATATCTATTAAATTTGCACATCTTAAAAATCGTTCAAATTCATCAAATATATAAACGTCGTACACGTTCACGTTCTATTTGAAAAAAACGAGTGACGTTCACGTATCGTTCACTAAATATATTATATTATAGGTACACATTATTTTAATATACAATTATTGTTATAACATTTATGACATATGCGCGACCAGTACGGTCTATATTGTTCGAAGAAAAATCGATTATACTTAATGCCGTATTCACAGAAAACGGACAAAAACGTGTGGGACTTCAACTCCGTGTATTTATCGCAATGGTGTGGTGGTGCCGATTGTGGAAGGGGGGGGGGGGTTATTTAAAAAAACTGCTCTCCGGCGCCGTATTGTCGCGTACGTACAAACTGAGATCGCTGTACCACTGTGAGTGCAAAACAATAATTTCGAATATTTTTCACGATAATATACTGTTCGGGGAGAGCATTATTCTAACGCTAAAAACGAGGTCGTTATATAGAATTGGACGAAAGCGTTTGGGCCTTCGACCCTTTGGGTTTATCCTCCATGGTGTAGTGGTCCGGGGCATCCCGGAAGAGCATACTGTATATCATAATGGATCGGTACCTACCCATACAAATTAGTTACAATAACATTCGCATGCCACGTTGATAATAAATTATAGGATTTCAATGCGTACAATACGTGTAAAAGTGTCCTGAAAAAATAGAAATCTGTAGATAATATTGCTTTGAAAAAAAGTAAATAATTCCTCAAGACACGATATTGTATAGGTAGGTACTCGAAACTATTTCAAGTGCACCGCTCGCTGTTATGCTGAAATATTATTCATATACAAAAATGTAAAATATAGGCATATGTAGATAATATTATTGTAAGACTAATATACTATAGACTATATTATATATATACTATACAGTAAGACTATAGAAATATTATGTGCGTGCAGTTAAAATTTTAGAGTGTAGAGTGTAGACACACTATTTACATTATTCTGTAAAAATCATTGAGAATGTTATTTATTCTTTAATTTTAAATATGATTAATTACTGTACTGCTAGTACAAAGTGTCTATTATGGTCATTGAAATTTCTGAGACTTTAAGTAAAAAATCGTTCGTTGTGCAGTGCTATAACGAAATCGTGGGTAATTGAATACCCCTCAAGATGGAACCGATAAATTTATGGACATATTATATTATAATATAACAATATACTATTACGCAATATCATCGCAGTATTACAATATACACGGCTCCTTTTTGGTGTACAAAAGAAATTACTTTGTATATATTATTATATTTTATACAATATTATTATGTGCAATATAGAGTCATAAGTCATAACTGAATACGACCAAATTCAACATGTGTGCCATTATTATGCATTATGCAGCGAATAGTTTATATAATCCTTAGAATATATGTATTACACGAAATAAATAATAATATAGTATTGTGTTCGGCATATGGCAGCTGTGAGTGTATTTATACCTACAAGTATAGTGGTAGTATCCAATGTAAATTTGAGTGCAGGATTGCGAACTCTCGTCAAATTTTCACTTTCCCATTTCGTCTGGAAGTTTCGTAGATACCTATAGAATATTGTGAGTACCTATATTGTAGAGCTGTTTTACACTATGACCAACAGAATATTTATACTTTAATAAATAACTGTACTATGCTCTTTCAAATTATTATTATTATTATTATGTTACTATTATGTTAGTCGAAAATTGATTGAATGCAAACTTTGATAACGTTTTAATTTTGAACGATGATTAACGCAAAACTTGGAAAACTTTTTAATTCTAAATAATGATAAATGTGAGAATTGTGTAACATTTTAACTATAAATAACATAAAACTATTTTTTTTTCAAATGCACGCCCTGCTTGGAACACATCAACGAGGTGTTAAACATATAACATTATCAAGTTATGGAAATACCTCTGTGATAGGCGGGTTGTAAATAAACAGTTTTACATACAAGCAATAAGTAATAATATTTTTAAAACTACTGCGTAGTAGTGGTATTTTAAAAAGAATATAATATTTAACTGCGTAGTACGCTTTACCGATTTGTAGACGTGTTTGTCGTCGTTTATGAATACATAGAGGGGCGCCATCAAGGTCTGCACCATTCTATACGTATTACTGAGATATAATAATATAATATTATATTATAAAGGTGCTGCTGTGGGGTTCGGTTTTAAATGATTTTACATATATGGCATATGTGCGACCAGTACGGTCTATATAGTTCGAAGAAAAATCGATTATACTTAATGCCGTATTCACAGAAAACGGACAAAAACGTGTGGGACTTCAACTCCGTGTATTTATCGCAATGGTGTGGTGGTGCCGATTGTGGAAGGGGGGGGGGGTTCAATCCCTGATGTGTATCTTATATTTATAAATAATGTAAAAAAACTGCTCTCCGGCGCCGTATTGTCGCGTACGTACAAACTGAGATCGCTGTACCACTGTGAGTGCAAAACAATAATTTCGAATATTTTTCACGATAATATACTGTTCGGGGAGAGCATTATTCTAACGCTAAAAACGAGGTCGTTATATAGAATTGGACGAAAGCGTTTGGGCCTTCGACCCTTTGGGTTTATCCTCCATGGTGTGGTGGTCCGGGGCATCCCGGAAGAGCATACTGTATATCATAATGGATCGGTACCTACCCATACAAATTAGTTACAATAACATTCGCATGCCACGTTGATAATAAATTATAGGATTTCAATGCGTACAATACGTGTAAAAGTGTCCTGAAAAAATAGAAATCTGTAGATAATATTGCTTTGAAAAAAAGTAAATAATTCCTCAAGACACGATATTGTATAGGTAGGTACTCGAAACTATTTCAAGTGCACCGCTCGCTGTTATGCTGAAATATTATTCATATACAAAAATGTAAAATATAGGCATATGTAGATAATATTATTGTAAGACTAATATACTATAGACTATATTATATATATACTATACAGTAAGACTATAGAAATATTATGTGCGTGCAGTTAAAATTTTAGAGTGTAGAGTGTAGACACACTATTTACATTATTCTGTAAAAATCATTGAGAATGTTATTTATTCTTTAATTTTAAATATGATTAATTACTGTACTGCTAGTACAAAGTGTCTATTATGGTCATTGAAATTTCTGAGACTTTAAGTAAAAAATCGTTCGTTGTGCAGTGCTATAACGAAATCGTGGGTAATTGAATACCCCTCAAGATGGAACCGATAAATTTATGGACATATTATATTATAATATAACAATATACTATTACGCAATATCATCGCAGTATTACAATATACACGGCTCCTTTTTGGTGTACAAAAGAAATTACTTTGTATATATTATTATATTTTATACAATATTATTATGTGCAATATAGAGTCATAAGTCATAACTGAATACGACCAAATTCAACATGTGTGCCATTATTATGCATTATGCAGCGAATAGTTTATATAATCCTTAGAATATATGTATTACACGAAATAAATAATAATATAGTATTGTGTTCGGCATATGGCAGCTGTGAGTGTATTTATACCTACAAGTATAGTGGTAGTATCCAATGTAAATTTGAGTGCAGGATTGCGAACTCTCGTCAAATTTTCACTTTCCCATTTCGTCTGGAAGTTTCGTAGATACCTATAGAATATTGTGAGTACCTATATTGTAGAGCTGTTTTACACTATGACCAACAGAATATTTATACTTTAATAAATAACTGTACTATGCTCTTTCAAATTATTATTATTATTATTATGTTACTATTATGTTAGTCGAAAATTGATTGAATGCAAACTTTGATAACGTTTTAATTTTGAACGATGATTAACGCAAAACTTGGAAAACTTTTTAATTCTAAATAATGATAAATGTGAGAATTGTGTAACATTTTAACTATAAATAACATAAAACTATTTTTTTTTCAAATGCACGCCCTGCTTGGAACACATCAACGAGGTGTTAAACATATAACATTATCAAGTTATGGAAATACCTCTGTGATAGGCGGGTTGTAAATAAACAGTTTTACATACAAGCAATAAGTAATAATATTTTTAAAACTACTGCGTAGTAGTGGTATTTTAAAAAGAATATAATATTTAACTGCGTAGTACGCTTTACCGATTTGTAGACGTGTTTGTCGTCGTTTATGAATACATAGAGGGGCGCCATCAAGGTCTGCACCATTCTATACGTATTACTGAGATATAATAATATAATATTATATTATAAAGGTGCTGCTGTGGGGTTCGGTTTTAAATGATTTTACATATATGGCATATGTGCGACCAGTACGGTCTATATAGTTCGAAGAAAAATCGATTATACTTAATGCCGTATTCACAGAAAACGGACAAAAACGTGTGGGACTTCAACTCCGTGTATTTATCGCAATGGTGTGGTGGTGCCGTTTGTGGAAGGGGGGGGGGGGTTCAATTCCTGGTGTGTATCTTATATCTATAAATAATGAAAAAAAACTGCTCTCTGGCGCCGTATTGTCGCGTATGTACAAACTGAGATCGCTGTTCCACTGTGAGTGCAAAACAATAATTTCGAATATTTTTCACGATAATATACTGTTCGGGGAGAGCATTATTCTAACGCTAAAAACGAGGTCGGACAAAACCGTTTGGGACTTCGACTCTTGGTGTTTATCTCTACCGTGTGGTGGTCGCGGGGTGGAGTTTGGCTTCCCGGAAGAGCATACTGTATATCATAATGGAACGGTATCTACCCATATAAACGAGTTACAATAACATTCGCATGCCACGCTGGTAATAAATTATAGGATTTCGATGTATACAATACGTGTAAAATTGTCCTGAAAAAATAGAAATCTGTAGATAATATTGCTTTGAAAAAAAGTAAATAATTCCTCAAGACACGATATTGTATGTATAGGTAGGTACCTACTCGAATCTATTTCAAGTGCACCGCTCGCTGTTATGCTGAAATATTATTCATATACAAAAATGTAAAATATAGGCATATGTAGATAATATTATTGCAAGACTAATAGACTGTAGACTATTTTATATACTCGTAATACTAGCTGATCTCGCGCTGGCACTTCGTTGCCCGTTAAATGTACCAATTTTATATGACTCAAACTTTGTTCAGTTCGTTATTTAATATTCGGTGTATGGTGTATGGTGTTCAAAATTTATCTTAACTTTTCTGTTGCCCTGAATAATTAATATTTGTTTCTACTTTCTAACATAAAATACATTCAACTATTAACTATATGTATAGTACTTTAATAATAATATATGTGCGAATACGTATCTATGTCAAAATTAACCAAAATCTTGTTGTGTATGTCAACATTGTCCAAAATCCTAACGTAAATGTCAACATCCACTAGTAAATGTCTGTATTATTTTAGTTTTTCAACATTCACCAATTCATTAGGTGTATGCTGACATTCACCAGGTGACTGTCAGCATTCACCAATTGCGGACATTCACAGTAACAATAACACGATCCTCCGAGCTCTATATATTATAACATATTTTATTATAATAATAATATTTTAATATTTTAGTTTATTATTATAATATAGTCTATAGTATTTTAACCTATAGGTAAATACTAAATAGTTGTTTAGTCTTTTCATCTTATTCGTACTATCGCAATGGTATGAAGTGTGATATGGCTTAAATAATGATAACGGCATATCGAGGAGCCATCGTGACACGATTTAAAATTACGGCGGCGGCGGAATGATGAACGGCGGCCGAGCTTGTGGCGGCCGCCGACTATAGGAAGCGCACCACCCGCCCAACTACCGAATCGTTCACGTTCCGTCACAACCGGTTACCAGTTCGTACGTAATCTAGAATCCACGGCAGCCGGTCATCATATCCTTTCGTGTCCCCCCAACCCCACCGCCGTTACCGCAGAGCGGTTAGTGTTCATCGCTTGCCGCCGACTACGTCCGATATTTTCATACGATGCGACAACAACAACAACAACAACAACAATAATAATAATACGCCGCCGCCGTCGCGTCCCTGATAACAGCATTGATTACACTCGTCGCTAAATAGTATTGTTGTTTGCCCCGTACGCGGGCTCAAACAAACAAACACAGACACACCGACAATCGACCGAAGATCCTCTGCTGATATATATTGTTCTATGATATTATTACACAGTGTGAAGGCCAAAGAATGGCAAAGATCTTCGCGTGACGCGCTTTTTTATTATACGCACATAGTGTTTGCGCGTTTTCTGTTAATTTTACCTATTGTTATTAATTTCTACCTGTTTGTATCGAAATATTGTTATTGGTTACTCGACACTCGGTCACCGTTGCCACTCGCTGAAACGAGCACCACCGCATCCGCCATATAGGTACCGTGCACGACCCGGACATACGACAAGGCAAAAAGTTTGACAAAATCACGAACATTTGAAAGTTATTTTGAGTTAAGCTACCTACGGTTTCCTTGCAGCGTCAAACAGTGGAACCGCACGGCCGCGTCGAGTGCGGGTGAATTATATTCTGACCAGCATGTTCCAAACGCGGTGAAAATCAAGCCGTTTTGATTTTCGCCGTGTTCACGTAGGACAGCGTCAGACGCCTACCTATGTCCGGACCGGTAGTGACGCTGGACGCCTCGTCCAGACGCTGCAGAGAAAATGTTTAAATTAGAAATTCAGGTACACGTGTCGTGTACTAACTTATTGAAAAACAACTTTGTACGGTTGAAAAGGGTATTTCGTTATTTTACTGGGCACTCCAATTCTCTTCATTTTTTTTTTTGAAGACTAATCTAGTTAACTTTCTAACTGAAAACCATGGTGGAGTCAGACAGCCGGACTTGGTTTCAAAGTTATTGCCACTGTAAGTTTGGCGTTAACGGTATTCGCACCTGGTGGATGGTGTACTATTGCAATATCCCTCAAATCACTCTTACCTATAAACAAAATATTGTGGCGAAATAGAAACGATAGCGATCGATCAAAAATTATTTTAGTATAGCCGTATAGGTTTTGAACGTACTACACAAGTTTATTAGTTTATCAATCAGAATATATGAATGACTGAAATTAATGACTATGACTGATATGAGGTGGTCGTTTGTACCACGGTATTCTGCTTCACCTCATTTAACTTGTGCGTGGCAGAAGCACAGAATAATGGTACGTAAAGGTCCAATGTTTCACAACATATGTGATTTAATCTAATGGGTTAGGTTAGGTTAGGTAAGGTTAGGTTAGGTTAGGTTAGGTTAGAATGCCAGAGAATGGCTTCTGTTGGCTGCAGATTGCTGGACTCCGGGTGTACAGCGTTGGCCACCAGCATCTAGTGTCGCACTGGCAAGCTTCACGGACTTCCTGACAAGACTGGAGGTGAGCATCCGCACTTCGGACGTCCCCGTTGTGTTGGCAGGAGACTTCAATGCGAAGTCACCTGTGTGGTGCTCACCGACCACTGATCCACTTGACGAATACCTCACAGATATGGCGGCTTCGCTTAATCTGCACGCCGCAAACACAGGGAGTCCCACATTTGTCAGGGGGGGGGCTCGGAGACCCATATTGACATCTCGTTTGTCTCCGACGCGATTGCCCAAAGGCTTACGGGCTGGAGGGTCTTGATGGATGTGGAAAGTGCTAGCTACCACAAATACATCGCGTACTCAGTACAGACAACAGCGCCTAGACCTGACGTCGCCACTCCAGACGGTTGGAACTGGAGGAAGATGGACTGCGAGGAATTAAGCTCATTCCTGAAAAACACGCCGATATGCGAGACTGACGCTAGCGAACTCCACGTGATGATAGATGAGTACGTCAAAAGGGCCTGCGACGTATCGATGCCGAAGAAGAAGCCCCGAGGATCCCGGAAACCCGTCTTCTGGTGGTCAGACGAAATAGCCGAGCTCCGAAAGACATCACTCGCGGCTAGGAGGACGTTCCAAAGGGCACGAAAAAGGATGGGTCCCGATAAGTGCCGAGAGGAACAGCAGGCGGCAAGAGAAGCGCTGAAAGCGCTAAGGCTGGCGGTCAGGAAGAGCCAGGAGAGATCTTGGAAGGCGCTGTGTGACTAGGTCGATCATGACCCATGGGGCCTACCATACAGATTGGTCACAAAAAAGCCTCTGGGTAGGAGACCTATACCAGAGCTCACTGCTCCAGGTAGACTACCCACAATACTATTAGCCCTCTTCCCGCCGGGACCAGCAGCCGTACACTTTACCCCTCAGGCAGAGGCCCCTTTTCCGAGCATCACAGAAAATGAGATCGTGGCGATAGCTCATACCTTACCAACAGGTAAAGCGCCAGGTCCAGATGGTGTACCTGATGCCATAATCAGAGCAGTGGCCCTGGCTAGGTCCAGGGAGGTGGCTATGGTGTTCAACCAGTGTCTGGAGAAAGGACTATTCCCTGGTGCATGGAAATCAGCCAGACTCGTGCTCATCAGGAAACCGAGCAAACCACTGAACTTACCATCGCCATACCGACCGCTGAGCCTGATCAACAGGAAATTATTTGAACGGGTGATCAAAAGGCGTTTGGAGGCTCATCTCGATGCCGCACCAGAGGGGCTATCATACTGACCAATAAGAGGGCGTACCGTAAAGCAGACTTCTGGCTTCAGGGGACCCTACTAGAGCTGTGCGACCATGTGCGGTACCTCGGTATGGAGCTCAGCTCTACACTCGGGTACAAGAAGCATCTGTCCTTGGTGAGCGGTAAAGCGGACAAGACAGCAACCGCATTGTCCCGACTAATGCCAAATGTTGGTGGCCCGAAGCCGTGTAGGAGAAAACTACTAGCAACAGTAGTGGAAAATCAACTGCTGTACGCCGCACCAATTTGGAGCCCATCCTTGATTTTCCACAATCACCGTCAGCTGATTCTAGGCCCCCAGAGGAGAATGGCCATCCGGGTGGCAAGTGCTTACCGGACAGCGCCAACAGATACGATCTTAGTGGTAGCGGGCTTCACACCGGTACACTTAGCCGCACGTGGTAGGGCTGATGCGAGGAGGCTGTGGAATAACGCATACGGCCTGGACAAAAGGGAGGCGAAGCGGCTTGTCGAAGAGCGGATAATCAATTGGTGGCAGACGGAATGGGAGGAGCAGACGAAGACCGGTGAATGGACCAGGAGACTGATTCCCACGGTAAACAAATGGGTCAACAGGAAACACGGTAAGATTGGATACCACCTAACCCAATTTCTAATTGGTCATGGGTGCTTCCAATCCTATCTACATAGGTTCGCGCGCGTGGACAGTGCTGAGTGCGTCTCGTGCGGGGATAAAAAGGACGATGCGGAGCATACCTTTTTCATCTGCGGCAGATGGGCAGCCAAGAAGAGGGAACTAGAGTTCATGCTGGGGGAGGAGTTCACACCAGACACGGCGGTTTCTGTTATGCTTCGCGACAGGCCCAGCTGGGAAAGAATGGAGAGGTACGTTGACAACATCCTACGTGTAAAAGAAGAGGAAGAGACTGCCCGGCAGCATCGTCCACATCAACTCTAAGTTGGATATATGTTAGTTAGTTAAGCTTGATTATTTTGTAGCCGGAATGGCACCGTTTATGGGAGGTTAGAACCCTCCATGTTGTAAATATATTATTTGTTGTAAGAGTCCTGGGAAGGAGATTGGCCTGACCAAACTCAGATGTTTTTGCTGTATTGTTTGTTGAATAAATGATGGGGCCGGGGGGAAGTAATGCGCAAGCAGTTCCCTCCCGGATTCCCGATATCACCTCAAAAAAAAAAAAAAAGGTTAGGTTAGAATCATTAAACTAATATTAGAATCACCTAACCTATATTGCATTATTTTATTTTTATTATTTAAATAAATTCTTGCAGTTGACGTCAAACGAGTATATAACTATACGAGATAAACTTAATAGAGTAGGTCTTTGTGACTAACTATTTTAAAAGTATCTGTAAAAATAATAGTATCTAAAATTAAAAAAAACTGAAATGACACGCTTGGATACAATTACCTATCTAATGAACAGCATTAACTCCATATTATTTATTTCAATTATTATTTATATTTGATAAATCTAACTAAAAAGTTAATACTGTACTTAGTATTATCCATACTTTCTGTTATTTAGGCTTATTTTACTTTGCATATTAATATCTACATTACCAATCATAAATTATACTTAATGTATAATTTATTCTATGTTACATTATTTAATATAATATTATAGCTTTGGGTTTACTACAATTATATTATTTCTTTGTTTCTAATTTTTAATACATTTCATTTATTTACATTTTGTAGGCTGGCGGTGGTAATAGAATAGTATGACATAACTTGACACATGAACACCAGTTGCAAAAATGTCTGTATGTGATGAACGTGTTAGTGTAGGAGTCTTGGACGGTCTTACGTATGCTATTAGTGGCTATGATGGAGAATATCATTAAAGTGTTTATGAACCAAGTGATGGAGTTTGGTCTTCTATTTCAGTTATAGTGTTATGGAGTTATACCGATTTTGTCCTGGTAACGATAACAATTTTATTTTTAGGGTATCCTTTGTAAAATTATATTTAATTTAAATTACATTTTTATATAGGAGTAGTGGCATTTGATGGTTTATTGTATGTTATTGGTGGAGAAACTAAAAAATCTATTTGTCATTACAGTAGAAATTGATGACCCAATTACCAATACTTGGACCATGGAAAAATAATCATTTTCAAGACATGGATTACAATATATGTTTGAGTAGTTGTTAATAAACCACTAAATTATAACTGATTAGCCTACATGACGATCTCATTGTTGGTAGTAATATGAAAGATATTAATTATAAATAGCTTATAATAAAACGTGCATTGTTCTGTACATTTTTTTTTTGTTTCAATGCTTAGTAAAAATGTTATTTTATAATTTTATTTGATTATTTACAAATTAAATAACTGAGGCATAAAGTAAATTATATTGCAGTATTTCAATTTATTTCCGGTTAACTTTTTCTGTTAAAAGTAGAAAAACATGAATAGTCGAATCTAACATTAATTTTTGAACTCAAAAATTCGTTGGTGAGTCTTGTCATAATTTTACTACAGAACCTCATAAAAAAACGCATATGACTACAACATTTAGTGAGTTACTAGTTTACAATGTTTGAAATAATATAAATTTATTTTATTAATTACACTCTTATTATGTTAATATATATTTTTTTTTCTAAAGATTTGACTACAGTATTCAATAAAATATGTGGAATTGAAATAAATCAAGTGACATCATGTTGGTTGGGCACTCCATAATTTATTGACTATATGATAAGTTACACATGTAAAAGTTGCTCACTTCACACAATAATTTACTTAAAAGTATATTTTTTAATGTTTGTTGTAAAGGTGATGTGTTTTACCTATTATGCGCCAAAGACTGGTAGAACCAGAATTTGTCTTGAGTGTTCCGTTTTTTTGTAATATTTAAAATCTTATAAAAGATATTTTTTTTACATACGCCTGCAGTAAATTATCGCGACACAACAGGCTATTTTTCTCTTTTAGTATTTTTAATATTTAAAAAAAAACTAAACGTTATTGTGCTATTCTGATACTTCTATCATCTTAAGTACCACACATTTATACATAAATCAAACATCAAACATAAATTGTTTTGAGTGAAATCATTGTGTAAATTGAGCTTTACACGTATAAGATATGAAATTATATTGAGCTCGGTCCAATGAAGTCACACAGCTGTTCTACATACCCTAATATCACCTTAAATAATATTTTGTTTTACATCGATGTTTGACCAAATTAATTACAAAATAGTTCTGATTACAATAATTTAATATTTAACAATAATTGAATAATTTAAAGAAAATATTTTTTTTTGTGTTGTATGCTCCTCTAAGTTGCATTTTGATTTAATTTTTTATTAGTTTAACTCAACCCTCTGTAAGGCACTACTTACTGATATATTTATTAAAGTGTATAAAGTATTTATTAAAGGATGCACAAAATGTTGAACAATTAAGTATTATATAAACCATGGTATATAGTATGGTTATTTTTGTATACTATCAAATAAACTTACTATACTTATTATTTATGATTTTTACTATAGATATTATGTATTTTTAACTATTATTTTTACAAATTGAACTGTTATTATAGATACTAATATTTTTTCTTGGTTGCATAAACAATTTATTAAATTTAATGATTCACTAAAAATTTAATGGACCAATCGTGGACCACTAAATATTGTTCAAAGGACCATTAGCTCACTATTGATTTATTAATTTTTTTGTGCGACCAGTTAATAGTCCATAATTCTTAAAAAAAAAAAAAAAAAAAACCTAACATAAGATTTTATTTGTATGAGATAATTCCTTTTACCCACGCTTGTTTTATTTTGAAATATTTTTATATTGTATTTTTAATGATTTATGGTTCTATACATTTTATAATGAAAGTACTTTAAAATAATGTTAATTATGATTTTTTTTTTTTTTTTGTATTGTTTAATAGAACGTAACACTGACATTTGTTGTCTCCGTCTTACAAGTGCGTAATATAGCAAATTGTGTGCTCAGAAACTAGCTCCGCTAGTTAAATTAGAGTGAATTGACTTCTTATAAAATTTAAAGGAGAGATTATTATCTAGGGCATCTCATAGGTTTTTTGTTAAATTTTAAAATTGTAAATTGTGTGCACATCTTATACTCATAACTCACTTTAAAGTTAAAATATAACAAAAAGCCTATGAGTTCCCCTTGATGATCATCTTTCTTTTCAATTTTGTAAGAGGTCAATTCTCTCTTATTTTTAAACTAACAGAGCTAAACGTGATGTGAAAGCGTACCATTTGCTATGTTACACAAGATGGAGACAAAAAAATATGTTGGTATAACTTCCTCTTAACAGATAAAAAAGTTAATAAAATACTGAGTTTTAGTAATCTGATTTTATGTTATTTGCATGGGTATAACAGATTATAAAATACTATAGTATATACGTATATATACTAAAGAATATACTCTATACATACTATAGCTAATATTGTACAAGTGGTACAACTACTATACCTACTACTACTACCTATCGCCGTCACAGATTCGGTTATATCTAATCGATTTATTATAAGAATTATAAAGTATAAATGATTAATCTTTAGCTTATAGGGTTTAAATATTATATATTAACTAGGGTCTAGGGAAAATATAATACATGTACCTTTATAATAGGTATATTGAATTATAGATAAATAATGTATTATAATTTATATGTTTGACTTTTTCTATATGTATGTTATCGGGATGATGTATATACCAGAGTATATACTTTATATACTATATACTACACGTGTATGATGTATATTTACCAGAGTATATACTATAGTACCTACACCTACAATATCATATGATTCCAATTAACTAACTTGTCTATTATTAATAAATTCATTTTTAACATATTTTACGGGCATTTATATTATGTAATACCATACATGAGAATATCTGCCTATACTCACACCATATAAAGTACTACACATGGCATATTATTTCACTCATCTTCGGTATATAAGCTCCGTGGCTTAGTTAGTTAAAGCATCGGAATGTAAGACGGGGATCGGGAGTTAAAAATATCTCCCCGGAGCTTTTACGCAATATTTATTTATTCGTGCATATTATTCATATTGTACCTACTTATAAAGAAATACAATTGTATTAGTTAAATACGTATTTGGCGTTATTTTTACGTAGCTACAATATTCCCCCATCTGTAATGAGGAAAAAAATCGTCTTGCAAACGAGCGTATTCAAATATCTCTTTATGAGTCACTCATTGAATATATCTAACACGAACATTCACAGATTTTCAAAGTATGAAACCATATCATATCATGTTTTATTTATTTTTAAAGACTTTGGCAAGTGCGTTAATTTCCTTTCCTAGTAATCCAGATCATTTTAAAAGTTCGCTAAATTTCATAAAGTTTTATTTATATCATTATTATTATTATAATAAATATTTAATATATCTACTAATTAAAAAAAATGCTAGTACGTAACGTATAAAAGTTATCGGTGTATATTACATATATAATATGTATATAATATATATTAATTTAGAAGGATATCAAGTTAGTCGTCAGATAATATAGCATTTACATTTTTTAATATATTTTAATATTTATTCAATAAAATATACATGATATATAGCTTATCACAGTGTAATTTACATTAGTGACATATTATAGTTGTTCGTCAGTCGATAGTATCATATGATTCAGATTTGCAGCTTCTAACTCGATTATTATTGATAAATTCATTTTAAATAAATTGTATGCCTTTATATAAAAATACAAATACGCATTTAAGGTTATGCAAGGCGTGTTGACTCCGTGGTTCATCATTTTTCTCCATTTTCCCAACAATAACCCACAGTAGTAACATTGGACCAAATCATCTGTACCAGTGCAAGTGAATCCACATTCAGCCAATGAATATTTATCTTGGTATGATTGTGGCGAACGCGAATCATATGTTTTCAACCTTGATAAAAAGCTTGAACACATAGGATATTCCGGATTTGCGTTCTCTTCCACCGAATGCACTAGTGATAGAAAAATCGATGGAACATTTTAATAAATTTATATATAATTTCATCTATTTGTCCACCTGAATAATTCAACATTAACCATAAATTCATAATGACGATACACTCATATAATATATTATAATATACATTAAAAACATTAAGTCATCACCGTCGCAGATTCGCCTATATCAGTTCTATAATCAATTTATTATAATAATTCTAATTTATAAATTATTAATCTCTAGGGTTTAAATATTATATTAACTAGGGTCTAGGGAAAATATAATACATGTAGGTACCTTTATTATATGTATATTGTATATATTATAACTTATATATTTGACTTTTTTTTTTATTCTTAAAATGTATACTATTTTATCATATTAACAATTCGTTTGAATTCTCTTATATAATACAGCTGGGGTTAGAGGCGATCGGTGACTCTGTTGTTATTAAGTTTATTTAAAATTCACGAAATAATATTTTATATATAATGTTTTAATTTTCCTAAATAATATTATATTTAAATGAATTAACACATACATAATATTATTATTATATTATATAGTCGTAGTGGTTTTTATTAAACGAAAATGACCAAATCTACACGTACATAATATAGTAGGCATAATCAGCTTGTAATATATTACACTGTTCGATCGATTATAATTCATAAGTCATAATATTATCTATATATTTTTTTTTATAGCTATGCATGCGACGAGTCGGCGCGTTTAATAATAAAATTGACCCGCACGCATACAACAAGGAATCACACGATCGATACTTATACACTCGTTATAATAATGTTGCTACATCGGTAATAATATTTATCGTACAATGAGGTGCCATTGTTCCACCCGCCTGCACGCCCGGTCGCCAAAGTATGTGGGATGTAGGGAAATTTTCGCGTATTACTACGAAATAGTCAACCATCTAATTATGGAAGGCCCCACGGACTGTGTGAACAACCGACACAGTCCGCCAGAGATCTAGTAAAGGGAGGGTATGAGACTATATAAGAGCCCTGGGAACAGACGTGATCTTGCCACCGTACGTACGCACTCCTGTACCTCTTCACTTCTGGTAAATCACCATTTTACTTTTTAGGACTTAGTTTATTTTCATTAACGGCCTATTTCGGACTTAGAGAATATTCGAGCAATCGCTTATTTTCTGAGACACCAGTGATTGTCGTTAATTCAAATAGCTAGTCAGTGTAACTTACTTGTCTTTAACAATTTTCAATAAAAATATACATCAAACCACAATTTGTTGCTCATTTGTCGTCTCTACCATTTACCTATCCTGTCACATTCTCCTGTAAGTCGGGTGCACGCAACAATACATTAATTTTTGTAAAGCAACTATAATAACAATAATATTTATTATCTAGATTAAAATTTATAATTGGCCATATCTTTGCTTTAGCCGTCAATATAATCGAAATCATGCATCATCACCATCATCATCATCATCATCTACGTTCATTATGCGAAATTGAGGATTCTGTTGCATGTAATTGATGTTCCACTGAAAATAACGATTCGAACAAAAAAAAAAAAACACAATTAGTTAGTACTTAAACTATAAAATATATTATTAAATAGATGTATTAATTATAATATAATAATAACTCATAAAATATGCCTATTATATTATACTGCCGTATTTTTAATTCTGACCTTGCGACTACGAATTAAATACCCACTTACAATGTTCTACTACCTTCAATATAAAATTTTTTTCTGCTGCAAAAAAAAGTTAGAGAAAAAAAAACACACACACAATCATAAAAATATAATTAATTTATCGTTTCGATCAAAATCTAAAATACTTAATAGTTTGTGTGTGTGTACGAGGGAATATCGACCACGGGCATGGCAGAAACCTACAGGCACTGGCGTAAATTGGTTCCAATTTCTGGTGTTGCAGAGGCATATTCTTAACCTATAATTTCCAATACACCAATAATCCAAATTCCTGAGTAAAATTCTTCCCAATAAAAAACTATATATTTTCCCATATATTTCTTTAAATAATAAATATATTTTGAATTATTGTAGCAGTAACACTTTTATTATTATAATATTAATAATAAAAAAATGTGGGCTACCGGATGTCGCTCTGCTGTACAGAAAGTTACAAGTGGGTTACTGTAATGGATGGTGTTAAATTTGAATTCAATGATATAATATTATTGTATAAGAAAAACGATTCTGAGCGCGAAGACGGTCAGTCAGCCTATAATATTACCTAGTATATTTGATGATATTATTGTGAATCAAGTAATTTATGTAAAACCCATTTGGCTATTTATGTGGAACCTTGTTTTAAATTTTCAATCTTTAGCTATAAAAGTCAAACATTTTATAAATTTTTAACTACAAGATAATTGTTAAATTTTGTCAAAATTTGAACTTTAAATGCTTATAAAAAAAAATTGCGCCAATGTATTTTAATAATATTTTTCAACTGCAATTGAAATTTGAAATTGTTCGTAAACAGCTCGAACCGAGTCAAAATATTTTGAAAATTTTACTATGTATAAAAAATGAAAATATAAACATTCAGTGAAATTTTAATGTATTTACAGTTATTCGTTTTTGAATAACAGCAAAATAACAAAATCGCTACTTGTGAAAATATGAATTTCAGATGCTCATAAAAATGTAAATTGATTTGCTTGTCGTGTATAAAAAATATGAGTATAAACAACCAGTGAAAATTGTATGTATATACGTTCATTTGTTTTAGAGTTACGCCAAAAACCAAAATCGATTTTATCAAAAATCGATTTTGCGTAAAAATTCCCGTTTTTCTAAAGCTTAGCTTAAACATAATAATAACTCAGAAGCTACGCATTACAATGTTGATTAAGATGCATCTAATTTATTAAGGAGATCAAGAAAATTATCCGTAAAATAAAAGTTTATATCGCCACGGGACACCCCTGAAGCGTAGTATAGTGTTAGTACGAGTATGACCATATAATATGAAGGGTAGAAATCCAAAAGTACTATTGTCAAAATTGACAAAATTGAGTTAGTTATATATTCTGATGGAAAAAATATCGATACATCAATAATTGGCGTCGTCAGAATAGATCAAAACGTAATATTTCCTGGTCAAATCTGCGAATCAAAATTACTGGTTAATCCAAAACGAACATTTTCCATACATAAAAATTATATTTAGAAAATCAAAATGTACTTTTTCCAGTTTTACGGCAAAACGTACTAAAAGAATAGGAACAAATCATCAACTATATCAAAACGAACTATTTCCAAAACCCAAGCCTGGGCAAGTTAATGATAATTTTTAACTAAGTTTAGTTAAGTTGATGGAAAACATTTTAAAAAGTTTAAATTTAACAGTTAACCTAATTTTTTTTTATATCTACATTCTATATAAATACTCAGTTATATGGTTTAAAATAATAAAAATCATAAATATTATTAAACACAGGAAATAGTCAATAGCTTTTCTATAAATCGAATTAAATTATTAGGTACTGAATCAATAGAATTATGTAATAGGTACCAAAAGAATACAAAATTGAAAATAACGAAATAAATACAATCTTTTAATTTAAAAATAAATAAATAACTTATTTATGACGAAAATATTTTATAATATTAAGTTTTTGAGAATTGTACATTTGTGATTTGTATCTATATGAATATAATAAGATAATATTATTATCATATTACTTTAGTATTTATTAATTATTTTTACTACAATATGCCCGTTTGCCGCAGTTTGGTATATCTTTATACCTATGAACGATACACCTACCTATATATTATAATATAATATATACCTAAATTACTATTGCTATAATATGTATTTACTATTTAATCAAGTTATTTTTCATGAAGAATTCTGGTTAATGGAACAAGAAATTAATTTAACTGTGTTTATAATTTCCTATTCTAGTAAATGGTTATGTAATATGCAACACCAATAATAATTTTTATTTTTATCATATTTATTATTTAATTATTTATGAATTAACTTAACTTAGATTTGATTAAAAGTAACTCGTTATTTATAAAGTGTATATCAATTGAAATAAGTTAAGTTAAAAATAAGTTAATGAAAATTAAATTTAAAATAGTTAAAATTAACTTATCTTTAACTTTTTAACTCGTTTATGCCCAGGCTTGCCAAAACGTACTTTTACCCGTGTTGTAGGTATACCTATATATAGGGAAGTAAAAATGTTATTTCAAAAGGTAATAAGATTTAATTTAAAAAATTTTAATTTAGTGTTAAATATAAATAATATATTATTAAATAATTTACAAAAAACCTCTTATTCAAATTGATTTGTCGGGTTGTAAATGGTTTGTTTTTTATTGGTTTATTTGAAATTACTGGATACAGAAAATCGCTTCTCCCGAAAAATCAGTATTTTGGTAATAGTACGCGTTTTAAATTTCCATCCCTCATATACAGACACATTTTATAGGGCAACAGGTGTATAGATTTACCTCGGACATGGAGTGTATGAGATTGCGCATTTCCGCGGGCAGCGAGGGTGATATCGGCGGCGGCGTGCCCTGCATGATGAGTAGCGCGGGCTGTCGGTGCGGCGACGATATGGGTGGCGACGAGTATGGCCAGTAGAGGATCGGCGGCGATATGGATGGCGACGAACATGGCCAGTAGAGGATCGGCGGCGATATGGGTGGCGACGAGTACGGCCAGTTGAGGATCTTTATAGGGCAACAGATATATAGATTTACATCGGACATGGAATGTAGGAGATTGCATATGTCCACGGGTGGCGAGGGTGGCATCGGCGACGGCGTGCCCTGCATGATGAGTAGCGCGGGCTGTCGGTGCGGCGGCGATATGGGTGGCAACGAGTATGGCCAGTAGAGAATCGGCGGCGATATGGGTGTCGACGAGTACGGCCAGTAGAGAATCAGCGGCTGGTACGGCGTGCATAGCGACGGCGACAGCTGGTGGCTTATCAGCGGCGGTGGCCTGGAGAACGGCGAATAGCTGGAAGTTGGTGGCGGGAACGGCGGAGAAGTCATCAGCGGTCCGCCTGCGTGTGCACAAAATACATACCTTTGTAACTAAAATATTATAACATATACTGATATATAAATATTTTATTTTATTATATTATAGTTAAGGGTTATTGAACCCGTATGTGGTAAGGATGGATGAATATAAAAGCTTGACAAATATATAATGTTTATATATATATATATAAAAAAAAAAACATAAGTTTTAACAAGCGCGGAAATAGGATTACGGAGGATGGTGATGATAAAATATATAAATAATGTCAGTGAACCTCGTACATAAACAACAAAAAGAAAAGTGAAATAAGCGTTTAAGAAAAAAAAAATATTAGATACTTAGACTAAATTGAATGTTATGTGTAATATATGTTAAAAATTATTTATATAGTTTTAACGGACTCATCGGAAATATTAACACCACCAACCACCAGCAACCAATATATACATTTTGCTTTTATACGCCCCATGCTCCAAATTTATTTACTAACAAAATGTGTGAACATCCTTATTAAATCTAATACGTTTTGTAATGAGAAAAAAAATATAAAAAAAAATAATATAAGCCATGATAAAATACATCTAAATAAATAAATCATACGTATAAAGGTTTTCAGAAAAATAAAAATATTAAAAACAGTCAATTTTAATGACTGTGTTTAAAAAAAATGTAAATTTTAAGTTTTAATAGTATTACAACTACAACAGTATTTTAACTGTATAAAATCCGTTACAGTAAATATCAAATGTAGCATGCAATGGATATTGGATACGTTTGACATTGTTATGATAACAACGTGTATTGGTTTAACAAAATATTTGAACAGAACAACAAAAATGTGCTAACAATGATATAAGTATAGTAATGGTCATGCAACAAAAAAAAAACACCAAGCTTGTACCAACCCCAGAACCATTTCACCACAATGACAGTTTGATTATTATTAATGGTTGTAAATTTTATTATTTCATAGATAATTTCCGTTTCAATCACCATACACATGATTGGGCCACATGAAGCTTTTAACAGAATATATCTAAGCGTAAAACAATCCCACAATGTGAATGAAACAGATTACTATTGAAGAAATAAATTTATCAATAGCGAAAGCCCGAGACAAAACGTAACTAGTCTTAATGTTATAAATAAAAATAAAATTATTTAACTATTTAACTTAACAATGTCAAAGGTCTAATCTAATGATATTGCATTTTATCAAATGATAGTATTAAAACAGATTTTAAGCTCAACACATTAGGTTAGTCCTAGTTAAGCAAGGATAAAACTAAAATAATAATAATAATAATAGGATAACAGGTCTTATGAAACTATAAGACAGACAAAAACGAAAATAAATAAATAACAAATAATACTAACATCAGTAAAATATTAAATTTAAAAAAAATATAAAATGGGATCTTTTTGATGTTTAAGGAATGTTTGATGAAATTATTTAATGATTTTAGTGAACTGAATAAAGTCACATAGATAGTGGTCCATAAACTAATAAATTTCATTAGTTAATAATTGGGAATAATATTTAAGTACGTATTAGTAATTTAAAATTAGTTTTAAAATCTATTAAAAGTAACTAAAAAAAAAGTTAAGAATTAATTTAGAAAATTCATTCAGTACCCTGTAAATGATTTAAGTTAAATTGCTTTAAGTACGCTTTGTGCAGTCTGTATTTTTGTATATATTAATATATATATGTATACAATTTGTATATACTATATATAATATATAATGGAAAAATACATAATCCAGAGGACGGATGTTAAAAAAAAATAAAAACAAATTTTTTGTAACCATTAACCATTAACCATGTGGCATGTACCCGGTTATAAGCTCTAATAACCAAACTACAATAGCAAATTAACATTGGAGGGAGGCAAAACAGAGTGGTGGAAAGAAGTTAAATGGTATAAAATTGTCCAGGGTGTTGTAGATACGGGGACGATACGACTATGGCAGCTGCGTTAGGGCCTTGACTCATTTGAAACATGGGCCAAGCAGCAGAAGCAGACGGTGGTGCAAACTGTCGTTTATTGGATTTTTTATGGCCACTAGGAAATGCTTTTTGTCATGAACGTTTTTGTGGCGAATTGGCTGTTGGCGGCATGACAAACTGACCTCCAGTAGCCGAAACTGATACATAAGGCTTAGCCGCCATGTTGTGTGGAAATTGTGGCATGTTAATGTACATATAAGGTGAGGCTGCACTTTTAGCCATGTCATTTTGGGCACTATTATCCAACAAATGATGAGCCACATTCGGAGATATTGATTGAATATTAGGCTGTTGTGCCATACTACCATACCACATTCATGTCTTGTTGCTGTTTAGCGAGTAAAGCAAGATTGGTTAGTCGATTATGCTGAGCTAGTTGATACAACCATGATTCCTGTGGTTGTTGGGCAGCTGCCACAGCCGCACGCTAGAGGCTAGGGTTTGGGCTAAATTCTGGGCGTAAATGGACATTGGATCCCAAGTGGACATTAGGGTAGGGACTAGGGTACCAGGATTAGCAACCTGGCTGGTGGTCATTAGAAAGCTGTGAAGGTAACATACCAGGTGGTGATGATAGCGCATTGGCGGCTACTTGGGATAAAGCTCCTGACGCAGCACCTCTGCCAGTCAACACCAGATGCATATCTTCACCAGAACACTGGAACACTTCGATGTACCGTTGTTTTTTGCCAATAGACATATAATTGTTGTGTTTAGCCATTACTGCCTGAGCAGCACTGCCCTCGTTGCTCATTTGAATGAATGCTTCACCAGATGTATTACCCTAGGGGGGACAGTATTCAAAATTTAAATAATGCAAGTCATAAAAAAAAACTGAATGGAGCATACATAAGTATTTTATGTATATATAGGCATACAAAAATATTGAAAAGTTATAAAGTTCTAAAGTGACTAATTATTTTTAGTTCAAAGTAAAGCATACAATTTATTTCTATTTTTCCATTTTTATTAAATTATATATCAATTTTACTTACCGCAGAGTTGTAAATCATATGCACACCTTGGAATACAATATTTTTGGAATGTTCTCCGAGGAACTCAAGTATATGTTCTACATTTGCTTTATATGGAAGTCCACGTAAGCGTATACAGTTCTTTCGTGTGCCACTAGTGATGACGTGCTGAGGCAATGGCAGAATCGACACATGCTCAAGAAGTGCATGAGGCGAATTACTCACACCAGCTGTTGTTGTTACTGGGGTGATAATGTTGCCACTGCTATCACTAACTGTTGATCGCATAGACGGATCCATGGCACGATTCAAAACCTTAGAACATTATAAAAAATGTAATCATGATTTTAGACAAGTAAAAGCAAAAACAACAACATTTTCATGTTTAAATGAATACGTAAATTATTAAATAATCATTGTGATATATATCATCGATTGAAAAATTTTGAATTAATAATCACATACAGTAATTATATTTATTCTAATGAAAATTATTAATCTTACTTTAAAAAAAATATTATTTTTTTTGCATTGATTGTTATAAGATATTTTAAACATTTTTACCTGTTGTACCTCAGCTGTTGTACTCCTAAATAGTTCAATATATCTTGTGCCTATTAGGTCTCTGTCCTTACTAAGTGCTTTAGGAGCATCATCTTCATCAGCAAATAGAACAAACGCATCACCCGTTGAACGTCCATTAGGTTTTTTAACAAATAAGACGCCATCTTCTCCATCCATTACAGAACAAGTTTGCTCGCCATTTTCAAAGAAACTAATCTAATATTTATATAAAAAAATATTATCATTAAATTAATGGTACAAGCGTACAGTGTTTATGTATTTTAAAATAGGTATTTGAAACTTACGACATCTTTAGCTGTACAAACATAAGGTAAACCCCTCATGCGCACAATTACTTGGGCACCCTTGGTGAGAAACGTTTGGGCTTCACTACTATTACCTGCAAGAAAAAAAAAAATATTTAAAATAAAATCATTTATTATTTTATCACATACAACTTCTTTAGTTTAACATACCCCCAGCAACATTTATGAAGTCTTCGCCATTACCGTTATATACTTCAATACAACGGCCACCAATATGGGGTCTTTTCATAGCCATGTCTCTATGCTCTTTGTTTACAAAACGTACAACCGCTTCACCGTTACGACGAACATGCGCACTTAAACACAATGCCACACCACTTCTGCAAAAATAAAATGTATTATATATAATAAAAATCATATTATGCTCAGTTGCGTAAAAAATTGATTAATGGTTCACTAAAATGTAATGTAGTAATAATGTGCCACTAAATCATGTTTAAGGGACCACTAACTTACTACTAAATTATTAAATTTTTAATCATTGTTTATACAACCCGGCATAAAGGTTTTAATTTCTAACTAAACATACTTGGCTATGTCGTGATCAGATGATTGCCATGGAAGACCTCTTGCTGTGACTACACAATTGTTTTCTACTTCTTCATTTTTCCAACTATAAATAAAAATTAAATATATAATAGTAAAATTTGTTTATGTTGACTACAGTGAGACCAATAATTTAATACTGGGGTCATCAAATAATATTTTTGGAGAGCTAAATTAACATTTTGGAAGTAGTTAGGAGCCATCAAAACCTAATATAAATAAAAACCAAAGGAAGTAAATGCAAAATCATTAAAAAATTTATAAAATCTCATTTAATTCACAGTAAAAAATAAACATTAAATTAAAAATGACAAACTAATCAAAACTGTTTTATACTTCATTGATTAATTAATATAGTAAGTGATATCGAAAAATTAGACTAAACATTCTCAAAATATAATTAAAAATCATAAGCTATAGAAAATTCGAAGTCTATTGAATCGGTGAAACAATGATAATTCTCGAAGAATGAACTATCTATCTCCAAAATTAAATCAATATTACAATATAAATTATGCTCGTAGATATACATAACATATTCAGTGTAATTGTATAAATCACAATATGTTTTCTGACAAGTTAAAATAAAAACATGTGCAATGTATGATATCCATCTCATACCTACTAAGAGAAATAAAGTATGCACCCAATTAAGAGATTTTTTGAATATAATTTAAATATCTAAATGACTAAATGTATGTATTTCAATGCCATAGTTTACATACTCACGACATGTTTTATATATGTAATATGGTGCAAAATATCACAGAACATTTATTTAATACAAGGTTTAAAAAAATATTCCAAGATAGGCACAAGGTATAATATTAAAGCAATTGAAGAAGTTATTAAAGAGTAATTGTTTAAATTATAATAATGACGTTATTATTGTTTTAAAATAATCAAAAAAACAATAATAAAAGAAAAATTAATCTTAGTAAAAGTAATGGTTCAGTAAAATAAAAAAACTGTTTATATTATTTTAATTATTGTAAACAAAAACAACAAGTAGGTACGTCATAGATTATTACAGAAGTGAAAAGAGTCGTCGAAGCGATACCGAAAACTCAAATGGAATCAGTAGTATAAACATGGATATAAAATGTTAATTATTACTCGAGATCTATGCTCAAAGTCGTTGTAATTATTTTATAAAATACGGCTGGTTAGGTTAGGTTAGGTTATTATACTGTATACCTATTAAATATTATCGCATAAAAAAAGATGCATTAATTTGCATCATATCGCATTGTCCATCGGCAAAACATTAAGTTAGACACTATATAGAGACGACGTTTATGTGACATATTATTATTATGAATAAATTAAAAAAAATAGATTAAAAAATAAAAACCAGGCAATTGAAACGAGCGTCGTTATAGATTCGTTTGAACAACGAATCAGAACGCAATGAAACGCGTTATTTACCGAACCGAGTATTGATAACCCAGTTACAAAACGAAGACTCAACGGAAAAGCGGCAAGAGTGGTAGGTAGGTAAGTACTAGGACGACGGGAAGTCGTCGAAATATGCATTTTTCATAACCTATTTACAACTGTTGCTTTAGCCCATCGACCGTAATCGTATAATAGTAAATTATGAGTATATCATAGGTACCTTTAATATGATGTATGTGTGTCGTGTGTGTGTGTGTGGGCTGGTATTATATTGTATGCGTTTTTTTTCAGGGATACCATTACTCGAGCGCGCGTTCGAGGAGTAAAAAATGAAATAAAACAATAGGCGTGGGGGGAGAGACAGAGCAGAAGGTATTATTTTATTTTTTTTTATCGTCTGCACCCGTGTCAACGCCATAAGTGAAAAGTGCGTGTATTGGTATTGTGTTCGCCTCGTGGCTCGTTCGCGGCGTTTATAGTGTGCGAAAAGTGTGTGCGACACACGCGCACGTTTGGAGAATTAATTTTTTACTCGTATTGTGGTGATATATTAGTATTCTTGTAATTATACGGGTAAGAAAAACAACCTAAACCAAAAAAATTAGTATACAACGCCGTGTGTAATAAACTGTCAAAATTATACCGAGTGTATATGTGCAGGCTGCCGAATGAAAACACGCACATACTTGTTGATGTCTACGAGATTCATGATAATAATATAAATTATAATTATTATAATATTGTGTCGTATAACAAATAGGTGCACACACAACTCGACGTAAATGTCATGTGCGCATAAGTTACCCAATAGAAAAAAAAATTTGTAATAATAATATTAAGGAAATATCCCGAAAAAAACGTTTGCTCGTCGATTACCTTCGGTGCAATTATAAATTATCATGAGATATTGTATTTATATATCAATGAAGTATATTTAAAAACAAAAAAAAACGGAGGCTCAAAAAAATATTAAATAGGCAGTCTTGTCGTAGGTATACGAAAGATTTGTGTTCTCGTTCGCATTAAAATCGGTTAAATTATATATCACACAATATTCTTATATTATATTTGTACAGTATAAATAATTGATTACACGAATATTTCCCAAGTTATCTTTGTTTATCCATAAAGAATCCAGTTCTCGGAAGAATAATAAGCACTTATTAGCACAGTTGTATTAATCATCAAAACATAAAAAACGATAACTTGATGAAAGGCACGAAATCCTTATTGACATTTTATTGAATAGATATTTACACAAAATCTACCTCATTATCTTTTTACGAAACGTTCAAATAATAGTAATTATAGACAAATTGAACTCCCATTTTAATTATATTTATTGTTGGAAGTAGAATGATTTGGTACATTATACAAAATAATAAAATAATATATCTTTCAAAATATTTTAGAAATTTTTCATTTAACTGTAGTGTTTAGTCTCTTGGCTCCTACAATGTTAATGGTCGGCCTCAATGACTACACCAACGTAATCGACAATAACTGTAAATACAGAAACGAAATTTGGTTTTATCGGAATCTGTGAGGAATGAATCTCTGTCGTTATGCGACCACACTAATTACACGTACATTATGGGAAAGTATGGCAAAGCACATACATGAATTTATTATTTATTAAGTATAAATGTAATACAAGGTGTTTTGACTGGTAAATACGTCTCTTTGACCAGCCAAAAGAATACATAACAAAATACAAGTCACAATATTATCAATATATACGATAAGTGACAATTAGAGATGTTCCGGGTACTCGATATCATATTTAAGACTCGGCTCTTACTCGGTACCTGGCGAAATACTACATTTTTACTCGACTCATATCCAATGGCAAACGCTGATAATGTATTTATTAATATATATATATATATGTTATTTATATAATATATGTATTTATTTATATATATATTTATTAATAAATGTATACCATTTAATATAACGGGAAAAATCTAAAATTGTAGGGTAATAAATTATAATTTATTTTGGTACATATTGGAATAACTGAATCGATTTACAATAGCCAGTTGATTATAAAAAAATTATGTTTTTCTTCCACGAATTACAAAAATAAATCTCGTGTTTACCATCTAATGTTTATATAATTGATGATACTTGGTACTTTGATGGTAATATAATACCCATTTTGTATTTATATTTCTACTCGGTCTATACTCGATACCCGGTTGTGTTAAATTTTTTACTCGGCCAATACTCGATATCCGGTTAGTATAACAAATTTTAGTCGACCAGTACTCGGTACCCGGTGTAATACCAGATTTTCTACCCAGAATATCTCTAGTGACAATAACAAAATGTGATAGTATAATAATGCTAATTCAATAGTTACGCGACTCCAATTTGAGGTTGTGAATTTTCTGTGTGGAGCGACCGACGGCGACAGTAGGCCCACCAACGGCGACGTTTGAATGTTAGCCGTTAGGTTGTCGGGTGCACGATAATAATATTATATTATACGTACTGCGTTGGGCTCGGATCCACAACGCGACGACCGACGAACGGCGATCCCCAAACCACGACAATACCGATGCCGCAGTCCGTCACAACGACATGTGGGTTTTAATTCGTACACAGCACCCGTATTTCGATCGTGACGAGGCGCGTCGGTAAGAACGGCGGAAATACGGCGATACGGTCTAACACGAGGTACAACAGCTGCGTAGACACACTGTCGCACACAAAGAGAAGGGCAGTCGCACAAACTAAGTACAACACCAACGCAACCAGGGCGCAATCCGACGACGGGAGAAGAGGAGATCAACGACGGACCGTAACCCGGCAAAGGTCGTGCGTACAACTAAACTAGGTCAGGTGTCTACGGTAATACGGTACCTGACGTTCGGGACTGGCGACAGCGTACAAAGTGAATGGAGGGGGCGGATACATGCCCCGGTTGACAGACGCATTTACCGTACACCTATAATAACGGCGCGCGAACATGTGGGTACAGACCACACTCCGGTCTATGAGAGTACATATTATGTAAACTGCGCATCGACACTGACGCACCCAACGTCTGCCGGCCGAATTTTCTCCCACCATAGTGCCATTCCCAACACTCGGCAACGTGAATACAGCGGCTCAAAAAAAACACAGCTGATCAATTGCTGTTTTGGGGGTGTTATATTATGATTATCCATATTGAATAAAAAAAAAATTCGTCATAAACTTATAACGTTAATGACACAAAAGACCAGTTATAAAAACGAATTGGTCGAGTTTCGTAAACGTGTTTACTGCTATCGCCACGTATACACGAATGTCAACGACGCCTGTCCCGGACCGTTGCCGGCTGGCTTCCGATCAGTATGATTCGGCGTATGGAAGGGCAACCGGTGCGCAGCGACGGACGCGTTTTTACCTACGGATTCTCGTAATAATATACAGATGAGATACTGAAATGGTTTAGTATCATCAATAATAATAATAATAATAATTAACGTTACAATAAAAACTCGAGTTTTGCCGTTCAAATAGATACTTATAGCAGGTACATTTAAAAGTTATTGATTGATGTATTAAAAATCTTCAAAGATTTATGTTCGTTCCTCCTAACACATAAAGATAATTTTATATTTTAAATAATTGACGTTATCAAATTGAAAACCTGTCAGATTAAAACACATAAAACCAGTATATTATGGAACATATTATTATTTCATATCAAAATAACTGTTATCATAAAAAAGTCATTTTTAATAAATTAATAAATGAAATCTGCAATTACAGTAGGTAATAATAAATTATTTTTTTTTTTAATACCTTTAGCCTCTACAATATTTTTAACGTGATTTAGAATTTGAAATTATACAGCTTAACTTTTGTCTTCGGATTTTAATTTTGAAAAATACGTTGTACAATGTTGTTACGGTTATCGATGAACTGGAACCGAAAAAAATCCTTTTGAAGTACTGTTACAATTGGAAAAACAACTACTTTAAAATAGCTTAGTACGTAATCGAAAGGGCCGTTCTGGTAAGGTCATTTATTTTTACGAATAATGTATTGTAATTTAGGTTCTTTACATGCGTTAGGATTTAGAACCGTTTTAAAACAGTTTTAATTATCTTATCCCGCTATCCAATAAAAAAAATCAATGGTAAAACATCCGTACAACACTTATAACTGATAACCTCGGTGTCAAATCAATATAATGTGAATATTAATAATATGTTGATTTACTTACAAAATCCCATATAGATTGGCAATTGGTTATTTATATGATATTAAGCTCATATTTAAAATAAATTAGGTACCTATAATAATATATATAACAATTTATTTATTTTTGAAGAGGTAAAACGGATAAATCCAATAAAACACATTTGAGAATGTTACGTTTAAACATCACAACACTGTGATCGCGATAAAGTTAAAATAAATTAAATGTTTAAAAATATACTATATACCTATTACCTACGTGTGGTAGTAAACACAGACGATACTTAATCGTATATAACTGTTCCCTCATCGAAAAATATGGTTTATTTTGTAGCTACTAATGGTTTAATAAATAATAACTTCTTAAATCCTACTATTATATCTTCGTTTTTTTCCCTAGTCTAAATTCTTGTAATCATGATTCAAATAATCAGTATTATACATTTCTATTTCTTACCAAGGGCCTAAAATTGTGTGCAGTAGCACACACTATGTGCAGTAGCTAATATTAAATGTGCAGTAACAAATTTAAAAGTGTGCAGTACTTATTTTCGGCTTCTATTGATTATTGAAAATTACTAATTAGCATATTGTATTCGTTTAAAATCCTCAACACTAAAAATAATAGGTACCGACTACACCATATTCTGTGCGGCTTATAATATAATAAGTATATTAACCCAAGCTATTTTGTTTTTAATTTTAAAAATACAGGTATCAAGGACTTTTGTAGAAGATTGTCTTAGATTGTATTTATTATAACTAATTATTAATAAGTAGCAAAAACAATTATGCAATGATGTTATATGTGACATGTGCACTACTAGGTATATGTTCATTATTTTAAAATATTTTGGTGTGGAATTAGGTGTGCAGTAGCAAAATATCTTAATTTTAGGCCCTGTTACCTACCTATCACATAAAATATCGTTGGTTGGTCATGACAGTACTCGATATTCGATAGTCCCGGTCTCCCTCATCGTATATTGTACTGGGAAATCTAAAAATAGTTTGATTCCTATAATAACACGAATATTGTATTAAGTATACCGGTATAAAGGTGTAGTATAATTTTTTTTTTAGAAAACCGGTATTCAATCGGTTTCAGTAACCGACAATTTTTGGAAGCGGTTATCACTTAACGGTAACCTGTAATTTTGAATATAGTACCGGTAATTGGTTTCCGCTAACATCAGGACCGGTATAAAACAGGTAACCGGTAATCAAAAAATGTTGTGTTACCACTGACGCGGTAACCGATTAAATTAATAACGGTTTCAAGCCCTGGTTGAAAACAATACCGCGTAGGTTAGATTAGGTACGATTATAAACTAATCTTAGGTTTGTACATCTAGTATTTAAAAACGATAAAAAAAAAACAATGATCGCTCAAGTGTAATATAATATTGTAAGTAATGATATTATGATATCAGTAGAAAATAGTCGACAACCAAAATATATCCGATAGTATTTAAGATTAGGAAAAACATTTGTAATGACCATGGCTTTAGATAGAATTTATCTATCTGCAGTTGTGGTAATGACTAATAACATAATTAGCATCATTTAGTGTTTTCAACAAAATTCAGGAAACGATTATTGAAATATTGACATGCAAATTAATAGATAATACTATATCAAATAATTATTATTTTGAACTACCTTGGTGCGTATTCGAAAAATGTATTTGAAAATTCCTTATATTTGTTTTTTAACCAATTTTAAACGGATAACACAATAGTTTATGAATAAAAAGGAAAATTATTTTACACTGTATTTAGTTATTTTTATTGAAAAGTGATTATAAATAATGAAATTAATGTAATTTATTAATTTCAAATCAATTAATTGTTATTTAGGTATACTAATGCTTTGGTAAATAATAAGTCTTTAAATAAATTTGTTGTGTAGCCAAACATAGACTTTGGAGATATAATTATGGTTAGAATATCACGTATAAATAAAGTTATTCTTCAAAAATTGCGATCTTAACAAAAAATATTATTTTTGAATGCTTGTTTATGTATAGAAACTAAACATTACATTTTTTAATGCCATATACAGAATCTAACTATTGTGTATGTTATTTTCATTGATTTAATTCATAAATATTCGATACTTGTTATCGACGACAAATATCGGTATCCTCTAGACATTATCGATGCTTACAAGTGTTTCAAGAGCGACTGAACCAAATAAAATATATTTTCAATACTTACATAAAATACTATACATAGTTAAAAAATGTATACATTCATAGTTGATATAGTTTTTTTTTTTTTTTGTTTGTTTTTGAGGCTTCAACAACTTAGGTCATTAGCTTTTGGTACTGTGGGGGGTGGAACTGTAGGTTTGTTTGTTTGGAACACGTGGGCAGAATTTTTAGTGGGCAACCGTAGGTATCTGCTATTGCCCGGGAGGAGGATGGCGGCACTTGTTCTCCGGACACCGTGACTTGCCCGGAGAAAAATGCCGTCCGATGGCCGGGAATCGAACCCGGACCGGCTGTGCCGAAGTCGACGCGTTGACCACTCGGCCACCTCGTCCCCCAGTTTATATAGTATATAAGCCTTTTATGTATATATTTTAAACTATTTTTTTCAATCTTCGATTTATATTTAATAAATAGTATTGAAAGAGCATCGCGTTACAAAATAATAGGTATCAAACTCTCATAATATGATATTCGTTGAGATCAATAATATTATTAGTAATTAATTATTATTTCATTACTAAAAAAAAAATGACGCCACGTGACCGAAATTCAGTATGTTTAATAGGATTCTAATAATGACCAAAGTACGATAATTATCATTACAATACAATACAATTAAATGTTAAGAAATCTCTATCTAATATCGCCTTGTATAGCTCTAAAATGTAGAATTAGATAAGCAATAATACAACATTACTATTATAATCGGACAAGAGTTTATTTTTATCGTTATCTGGAAGTAACGAGAATAAACTCTGTAGTTTATATCTTAGTTTGAAGATTTATGTGATCACATTAAACTATAAAGTAATAACGATCTAATATCATCTCATTAGATATTCAGAATAACTATTGTTACAATTGTTTAATTTATATTTTAATTTTCAGTTGTAATAATAAATTGTCATTTGTCAAATATCTAATGATGTGTGAAAAACAATCCACCAGTGAAGTACCTAGTGAATATAAGAACAGCCGATAATAAATCAAGATGGTCATATATTAGTCAATATTTTGAACAAATTTGTGATACATCTACCAAAAACTTGATTTTTAAGTGTCTTCTTTGTGGCCCTAAAGAGAAACGAATTTCCACATCAAATACTTCAAACTCATATTTGAGAACTCATATTAAAGTATGTAAATTGTCATTTAAGACACATAATAGTGTAATAATATACTATGTAGTAACCTCATGATAAAGCTTATAATATTTTTGATATGAAAAGTACCTAATTCATAGTTAGAACATAGAGCAGTGTTTGAATTAAGGGGAAACGAGTGAAGGAGTACCTCTAGTTTCAAAAAAATAGTTTAAAGTACCTACCGGTACTTATTATAATCTAAGTATTCAATAGTTAGATATCTTCGGGTAGATAAGCAGTTTTTTTTTTACACTGCATCCCTCCATTGAACTTTTTTCCAATTCAAGTAGTGAACATAAGTACCTAAGTAACAAATTAGTTGAGTATAAATAAATGATTGAAGCCTTATATGATATTATACTACCATTTAAACATATTTTAACTATTGTTATACCTAGTCAATAAAAATAAAATTAGAACAATTTTTTGTGAGAAATAAATTTAAAAAATAATGTTGATGAAAATATGTAATTACTGTTTCTGTACCTTTGGTTTACTGAAATATTAAATTATAATCACAGAACTCATAAGAATACTGAATAAATATTCCTGTAAAACTAAAAAATACATACTACACAGATAATATTTCATAATTATATTTTTTATTGAATTTATCTGGTTTTCAAATTATGCATTCAAAATAATTAAACAATTTTAATGATTTTGCGAAAAAAAGATCATCAGTGACAAACATTGTTGAATCTAATAAACAATTAAAGCTGTGTGACGTGGGTAAAATACCAGTTGGAAAACTAAGTGATGGTAAATTTAACGATGCCAATTTAAAACTGATGATTGATACAGTATCTCCATTTTCCTTAATCGAGCCCCTGCTTTTATAACATACTGCAAATTAACTTCAAACAAGATTCCTGTTTCAAGACGAGTATTAGTTCGTAGGATCGAAACTTTGTATGGTAAAATGGTTGAAGAAATGATAACTGATTTTGAAAAGATCAAGTATATATGCTTAACTTGTGATTGTTGGAGTATATTTCATAGGTAAATATTGAAAATATTGTAATATATTATTACTTATTTTAGTTTTTAAAAGTAGTCATAATTATTAAAGTTTATATTATTACTACATTAAATTTTACTCGTAGTTTTCACTTATAATTGGTTTATAACATAATTTTTAATTTTTCACATTTATAATTTTAAGCACGGATAGATGAAATTGTTTTAATAACCCTTGATGTTCGGTTCGGTTTGGACTGTCGTGTATTATTTATAATAATAATGTTATTGTTCCTCGCCCCTTACACATCCCCCCCCCCGCTGACCAATGGCTAAGTTGTTTATCACCCATAGTGGCCGGGTACCTACATTCATAATAATAATAATATGTAATGCTATTTTTACTTTTTTTTATCATATTTATTGTAGAAGTTAAAATCTATTTTGGGTAAACCCGTGGTAATATTCCGATACCACGACTGTGCTATAGTCTGATAATAAAAACATGGTTACAACTTCATTCTAAATTTTAATCATTCTATATTTGTGAATTATAGTTATTATTTTTTATTTTTTATTATAATGTACTGATTGCATGGTCATATTGTACTCAGTAGTCAGTACTCATTTATTATTTTATAAGCTGCGAGACAACAAAATACTGGTTCAGTGGTTTTGATTTTCGGCATTCAACATTAAAAGTGAGTAGATAATAATTCAATATTCATAGTAAATTAGCTATATTTTCATTATTAATTATTATTAATAAATTAATATAATTTAGGAGAATATTGATGCATTTAAAACAATATTGAACAGATTTCATTAATTTTTCTTTGCAATACATGTTGAAACTTGCAAAACTTTAAAAGTTTAAATGTAGAATAGGTAATACAAACATTTTAAATACAATAGTAATTACTAATTAATAATTGTGGTTGATTTAATGTGTAGGCTGGTACAATGTACATAATAAAAAGTATTGAGTTCGAGTTCGAGTTCGACTTAAAATGATTATAAGTTCGGTTCGGTTCGGTTGGGTAGAAAATATTACGGTTCGGTTCGGTTCGAGTTCGAAAAAACAATTTAAGTTCGGTTCAAGTTCTATTCGATTTAAAGATTTTTTAAATTATTTAAAATTTTTAAATTATTTAAAAATAAACCGAATTTTAAAGTTTTAACTGTTTTAAGTTTAAGTAATTGTATTTATGATAAATTAATGTATACAGGTACACCCCTCATATTAAAATAAATTAATTTACTAAATTTATCATAAATACAATTACTTAAACTTAAAACAGTTAAAACTTTAAAATTCGGTTTATTTTTAAATAATTAAAAAATTTTAAATAATTTAAAAAATCTTTAAATCGAATAGAACTTGAACCGAACTTTAAATTGTTTTTTCGGACTCGAACCGAACCGCACCGTAATATTTTCTATCCAACCGAACCGAACCGAACTTATAATCATTTTAAGAGGGGGGGATGTGTAAGGGGCGAGGAACAATAACATTATTATTATAAATAATACATGACGTGCCATTACAGCTATAACTTTCTATCGCTAATAGTCTAATTATTTCTAAATAATCATTATCAATTTTTATTTATTTTTAAGTTTGAACTATCGTGGCCAATAAGTCTGGTTCGAGACAAATATTTTCAAGTTCGATTTTCGAACTGTAAGTGATACTTGATAGTTCAGTTCGAGTTTTTTTCATGCTGAGTTCGAATTCCGAACCGAACCGAACATCAAGGGTTCGGTTTGAGATTCGAACAGTTCGACCCATCACTAGATGAAACCAATTGCTAAGGCTTTGGATATATTACAAGGTGTGAAGTTTGTTTCACTTGGATATTTGCTGCCAACAATTGGTGCTATTCACAAAACATTAAATTATATTAACGGAGTAAATTTGTGTAAACCTTTGGTTCATGCGCTAAAAAAAGGACAAAATAAAAGGTATTAAATATATTATATATTATTTAAGTACTTGTAGGCTATTACTAATTTATACTTATAAATTATTCAGACTAATCATTGAAATTCTAAACAAAATCTTTTAAAATCATTATAGGTAATATTTGTAACTAGTCATTTATCTCTGTTATGTTTAATTTAAGTAAGAATATTATCTAGTCGATGCCATTGGTTTTTTTTATGTTTCAATTTTAAAATATTCATTACTGGCTTTAAAATTAAAATAATTCTAAATTTAGTTATGTTATTTTGATCTAAGATTAAACCTAATTTATTTTATTTATTATATTGATTTCTCAAAATAAATAATTTTCATAAGAAAATGTATGATTCTTGTAAATCAAATTATTTATATTGTTAATTAATTTGCAGATTCAATAGATATATGGACTCAATATCATGCCAAGTAGCTGCATGTTTAATACCAAAATTTAAGCTAAACTGGACAAATTCTGAAAATTGTAACGAAATTAAACAAACATTTTTGGAGTTTATAACTGATAATGCTCAGTTATCAGAAACAAATCTTGCTGTAACTACCACTGCTTCTACAGACAATAATAGTAGTGATTCTGAAGAAGACTTTTTTAGATTAAATAATTATAAAACCAATGAAAATACCGATGTCCAAATTATAATAAACAATTATTTTTCAAACACAAACATTAAAAGTCCATTAGATTTGCCATTGGTTTTAAGAAACGCATATATACAATGGAACACGGCTATTCCTTCATCTGCACATGTAGAACGTTTGTTTAGTGCAGGAGGTCAATTATTAAATAAACGTAGAGGATCAATGGCTGACAAAAATTTTAAAATGACTCTTTTGTTAAAATTCAATAAATATTTTACTGATTCATACAATTTGCTTAGTTTTCTGAAAAAGTATTCAGTTAAAAATTAATGCCATGTTATTTTTATTTATTAATTAAAACATGTATATTATATATTTATATTATTATCTATTAAAATAAATCAAAAGGTTATTCGTATATCTTATTTTGTATACTTTTGGCACCTACTACAACTACATAATTCTTTTCATCTGTATCTTTATATTCCAAATTTAGTTTAATGTCTATTTTCTGAGTGTAATAATATTTAGGAATTTTATTATTTCAAACCATAAGACTAGCTATTTATATATTAAAAAAAAATTGTTAACTTAATTGAAAGTTTCCATATAACTTTTAACTTAACTGAGTTAAAAAAATTAATTAGTTTAACTATTAATTTTAAACTTTTCAAAATGGATTCTATAAACTTAACTTAACTCAGTTAAAAATTATCATTAACTTGGCCAGGCTTACATTAAACTGTTAAAGGTCTAAACAAATTGCTTATAATTCAAATAACAAACACCACACTAAAACAGATAAAATGAATCCTGTAAATACAGCGATCCTTCGAAAATAGGCAATATCGCTTTAAGTGTAACCGCGTATCCCGTAAATACCGTATTTCGTGTTTCTATTTGTCATCGTACTATGTTATTGGCAATGTCCTGATATCAAAATCTAAATGTACATAAAATAAAACGAGTCACTGATTGATTTATGTTAATGAGGGGAAAGGAAACTGAGAGAGACTGTAATATTAAATTTATTAGTATATTTTTTATCTACTAATTTTGTTCTATTTTGTATAATAATTTTTAAGATATAAAACTAATAAAATTATGTTCGTTTTTTTATACTATTTTTTGAATATGATATTATGTTTTGTCGGGAACGAGACATTCGATAATATTATTATTAATATGAGCGAGAAAATAACGATAACACTACAAATAGTCCATAGCACATAGAGCAACACGTGTTGTAAAATTATTTCAAAAATTATACACACTGTAAGAAAATAATCAAAATATTACTCTCGCAACGCCGCCGTGGCTGGAGATATTAGTTTAACACCACTTATTTTCTTTACGTACAAAAACCACCATTCGCTGCCTATAATATTTAATACGTGTATGCACACATACACACACACACACACACACACAAATACCCGGTAGAGTGAAATCACAAGAGATAACTAACCGATGACGTCATTGTTGACGACAATAAGAAGTTACTAATTGTTTTTTCTAAATCGGTAATTGTCAACGAAAAAAAAAAAAAATATTGTAAAATACGTATGAATTCCAATGAAGCAACCTTATAAACAACCCTCCGAAATCAAACTAATATTATCGACCATTAAATAAGCTATTCAAAATAGTACGGAATACCGACAACATTATACTAATTGCCGAGACCTGACATATGGGTACATAATAATATGAGCTCTAAATGACAGTCATCTAACTTATTGGTAATATTGTATTAATAACATGCTAATAAACGACACAATAGTGGTTACTGGTTATTAATTCTTAAATTCACAAAACATTATAATAAACACACCACACGAGTCATTATTTTCAATAAAAAAATTTAAACTAATATTTTCTTTACAAAAGTATACAAGTATATAATGTATACAGTGGCGACTCGTGGGTACTGGTCGTCCAAACACTGCTCGTGTGTACATGCGTACGGCGCGGCATACCCATGATAATATTATGCTCCTGGTATCTGAGAAAAATAACCAGTTCGCACACGACAATTAATGTAATAGAGGAAATGTAAAGTAGGTAGTTACTAGTAGGTAATTTATAACTATTTTACCATATAAAAATTTGCAATATTTTTTAAAAATGTAAAATTAAGAATATTATACAATTAATTGTCTTCATTTAATTAATTTTAGTAGGGAGTGCGTTCGTCTCGTCGTCCAAACCACGAGCCGCCACTGAATACATATATATATCATATTGTACAATATTTTAATAGAATAATGTGATCAATTTTTAATTGGTTTTTGAAATGTATTACAACATATTATCTAATTCAAGTATGCTGCATAAAAAAAAACGAATAGAATATTACTTATTCGTAATTAAATGTCAAAATCATCTAGACAACAACAATACCTACTTTTAATTGTTTTAGTTTAATAGCCGGTTAAAAAAAAATAAAAACGATTGACTACGATAAGTATCAAAAAGTTGGACGAAATGTTATCAAACAGCGATTTAAAAGTATATTATAAAACAATTAAAATATTAAATTAGGTCTTAAAATTGGTTTAAATCGGTTATACTCGAAGTATAATTGTTTTATTCTAATAAATACATTTGAAAATGTATATTTTTGAATATAAATAAATACGAAAAAATATAATACTTACGTAAAACGACAATGTACACAAAATGTTTAAGAAAAATAACAACAATTACAAAATTATAATAAAACGTATTCCTAACTACACGCTCAACGTAATAATCGTGACTGACGACTGATGACTGAGTCTAAGAAACACGGACTAAGATATACAGGACTGGACACGACAAGGTTGAAGGGTGTGAGGGATTGTTCACGAAATATAGTACAATAGATGGAGTTTGGAGGGATATTTTCCTTTTAGCATTACTAGCGCTGTCTTAGTGGATACTTATGGAACTAGAAATTTGTATGATGTGTTTTAGTTCCATAAGTATCCACTAAGACGGCGCTAGTAATTCTAAAAGGAAAATATTGTACTATAGTCTGTCTCACGAGAGAACGGGACCGGCGGCCGACCAAAACTCGTTCGCTGCCACGCATCCCCCACCAATTATCCGTTGTAAGCGTGATTACGTGGTTGTCCACTCACCAATCGAATCAGTCTACATGCGCGAAACGATCCCGTTCTTTCGTGAGACAGACTATACATTTCGTAACCACAATATTCATCTCGTTCTCATTCCTGTATATCTTTGTCCGTGCTAAGAAATAAGTTATCTCTAGTCCCTTGGTGTGTCGCCTGTAGCGCTGCACTCTACGACGGGTTTATATTAGCCACAACTCGGCTATACTCGGGACTGTTCGGGAATTGTCGATTTATCTTTATTTCATTATTATTTACATTTCTTATCAGATATTTTTTATTTATTTTTATTTTATTCAAACAAAGTTCAACACTTCAGTCTTCACATAAAAGTGGAAATTATGTCATTAACTTAAAATGTTAAAATGTTATATTTCAAAATTACATCAATTTGAACATGCGTTGCGTCAGTACCGCCCATTGAAAAATTAAAATTTTTTATTTCATCAATAGTTAGCACGCAATTAGTGTGAATTTACATGACTAATTTTGCAATTTGCACGATACCAGTGTCCCCGGAAACGCAAAAATCAACAGGCGGTGCTGACGAAACATTTCGCCAGCACCGCCCAACCAAAAAAAAGAAATTTTTTATAATTTTACATATCCTTCATTTGGGACACATTTAGCATGAATTTGCACTACTATCACCGAAATCCGCACGATCGTAATTTCCGTGCAATGTCGTCCCTAATAATTTGCGCGTTTATCACTCGTCATATAAGATTTTTGCCACTATTCAGTAGGCCGTATCGAAAATTATTATTTATTAAATTCAATTTAACCATCTACTTATTAGCTATTAGCTTAATGGACTATATTTATTATAATTGTATTTATTTTATTTGTCACAAATGTTTTTTTAAATAAATAAAATCATTCAGTCAAAAAAAAAAAAATAATAATAAATAAACAGTGTTAATTAAATTTAAAAACAATTCACTAAATTTAAACTTGAAAGTGATTTATATTGATACATTAATACGGTTGTCATGAGTCAGCTATACACCATAATATTATCATTGTCATTCTTATTATTATTGTCTTTTGCTACCATTTATTATTATTGTTCTACTACCTACTAACACCTTAAAGTAAGCCATTTATATATGTAAGGTAATTATTTACTGTATTCCTTGCAAAATATTGTTATTTATACAATTTGTTAGCATTGTTATTATTATAATCATCTCTCTCAGTACTTCACAGTGACGCCATCAACGATAAAATTATTATCGCATTAATCTCATTATTTACTAACGAGACTTGGTACGCATCAGTTAAAGCATTGTCATAATTAAAATTAGTATAATTTTCTACTCAAAATTCTATATTAAATTTGTCCATACTACTATGAAAATTTAAATTATCCAATTTATTATTAATTAACGTTGTACATTCAGACTCCATCTCGGTATCCATAGTCTCCATGTCCATTTTTATGTAGAAACGTATGGTAAAAATTATTTCTTACAACCAATAATATAACTATCGGATATCCATTGTGAAAAGTACATAATGTGTTTCGATTATAGTAATATTGTCTAATCATTAGAGACCACGAGGCTCTAATGAATCCGTTCTTTTTTCCGTGTATTTTTTGACTGATTAACGAAAATGCAAAACGATATAATGTTATAATACGTGATTGTCATATGGTACAATAAAATTATCTTAATCGCTATTTAACTATCGTTTTACTGAAATGTCATTAAATAATAATATCATATTAGAGTGATGCGATGCGAATAAAAAAATAGTTTGATTATTGGATGATAAGCGTATTAATTATAGTAATAGACCGGGACTATTATATAGGTACATTTCATCGTTTTCCTAAAATGTCAAATTAGATCATTATATTTTACATATTATTAATGATCAGTGGGCAACAGTATGTTTTAAAATGTATAACATTTTATAAAAATATCAAATAAGAAGAATCTCATTGTGTTGTTGTACCGGGTGAATTGGTTTTCGCCCAAATTACCTTTTTACTCGGAACACAAAAAATAGTGATTTGGTTTTCGCCCAAAGAAATATTATTCATAGTATACGAAAAAACATTTTGGTTATTACTGTCTACTAATATAAAAAAAAAAAAACAAAATGCATCCCAGTTAAAAGTGGAGGAAACTACATATTCTAAATTAAATATACCTACACCATAATCTCGCCGATAAAAATAAGTTATAATCGATAATTACGTTGTAAAATAGTTTTGCACCAAAATTACCTGTTAGAAAAATGATAGCCCATTGTTTTTACATAGTAAAATATTTTTTATTTTTTTTCATATTCATTACCATACGATTTAAGGTTGTTGTTATCTACGGCGCGGCGGTGTTATATCTGTACGGTTGATAATACGAACCAATTTCGAACATAATATAAAAATTCACTGAAAGCTGAATACTATTGGCATACACCTACTGTATACTTCTTTAATGATCATACTTAAAGTCAGGGCTTGAAACCGGTTACCGGTTTTTACTGAAAACCGGTAATCTCGGAATTTTGGGGGACCTATAATCGGTTACTGTTATTATAAATATATTTGTACTCCCGGTTATCGGTTACCGGCAACCGTGACAATTTTTCAGCTAACATAAAACGTTCTAATAACGTAATATTTTTTAACCGGTTAAGAACCGATTACCGGTATTTATAAATACTGACTACCGTTACGTATGAACTATTATAATATTATGTTTAATTTATTTTAGCTACATAAATGATTGTACGCTCTTAGCTACTAATGGTAAAATGAATAATAACTTCCTAAAACTATTCTTAAATCATACTATTATATCTTCGTTTTTTTCCCTAGTCAAGTCTTGTAATAATAATTCAAATAATTGGTATTCCACATTTCTATTTCCTACCTACCTAGCTATAACACAAAATATCGTTTGTTGGTAATGAGTAATGACGGTATTCGATTGTCGATAGTCCCGGTCTCTCTCATCGTATATTGTACTAGGAAATCTAAAAATAGCTTGATTCTTATAACAACACGAATATTGTATTAAGTATACGGGTACAAAGGTCTAGTACAATTTTTTTTTAGAAAACCGATATTCAATCGGTTAACGGTAACCGAAATTTTTTGGAAGCGGTTATTACTTAACGGTAACCAGTAATTTTGAATCTAGTACCTCTAACAACAGGATTGGTATAAAACCGGTAACCGGTATCCAAACAATTTTCTTTATTATAGATATTTTCGATTAAATTAATACCGGTTTCAAGCCCTGCTTAAAGTCCTGACGTAAATTGACACTCGTTTTCAAACTAAACGCCTCTTCATCTTGCGGACATTATAAAACCACCTTTTTGATGGTGAGAAGGAGGGGGGGAGGTACGCACGAATGGTAAGCGTCAGGACTTCGAGTATGATCATTAAAGAAGTATACAGTAGGTGTATGCCAATAGTATTCAGCTTCGGTGAATTTTTATATTATGTTTGAAATTGGTTCGTATTATCAACCGTCCAGATATAACACCGCCGAGCCGTAAATAACAACAACCTTAAATCTTATGGTAATGAATATAAAAAAAAATAAAAAATATTTTATTATGGAAAAACAAAGGGCTATCGTTTTTCTAATAGGTAATTTCGGTGTAAAACTATAAATTTTGGCTTAAAAAAAAAAAATAATAAAAAAAAAAATCAGTTTTTTCTTTAAACTACTACATTAGAATTTAAGTGATTAAAATATTTTATTATTATAGTAAATTGTACAGTATTTAATTTTGGTCCTATACTTTTTTGTCGGGTTTTCAACAATTAACGAGTTATAAGAAAAATAGTAGGAGGGTAGATTTCACCCCTTTTTAGGGTGGTGGAGAGATACACACAGGGTTTAGCTGTCAGGACTTTTAGTATGTTAGTTGGGAAGGTACATTTTAAGTGTGTACCAAAATTCAGTTAAGGGCGAATTTTTTCCGTTCTTTTTCATAATTTGACTGGACTAATAATAATATGGTAGTGGTTGAAAAATATGAATGGTATATTGGTACTATTTTTTTTAGACATTTTAAATTAAAATGGGGACGGACAACAAAATCACAATCAGAGCCTGCAAAGAATATGGTATTGAAACTAGACGGCAAACTGAGTCAGCAATCGGCATGCGATAATACAGTGTATCCCCAAGGTGAGTAAACAATATTAGATACATACAATTACAGATAATTCCATTAAAACAAAAATAAAGAGACCAAATTCCATTTCAGAAAAGTCCCAAAATGAGTCACACGATTAAACAGCTTGCGATTCGGTTGCGAATGTTGCTTCTCTTTAACCCATGTACTACATGGATTATTCATAATTTTTACGTTTTTTAAAAATGTTGTGCATTACTTTGAATCATGACTCATTATAACTTTTATAGCTTGTACAATAAATTGCGCATTTATTTTTGTAGGTATATTTCATAAACATTCATCATTCTTATGAAACTAATTTGGACCATCATTGGCACAAAACAATCGTTCAAAAAGACACATTATTTGTACATTTTTAACTACATAATCGTTTTTTTATTTTAAATTTGATAAATTTTGTCAAAATTCAAAATTTAAATGATTGTAAAAAAAATTTGTGACTGTATTTTTAATATTTTTCAATTTCTATTATAACAATATATCAGGAACCTTTTATTCAATTTTCACGATTTTGTCGAAAACCGATTTTCCATAAAAATTCCTGTTTTTTCTTAATTTTTATTTTGTTTTTCACGGCATTTTTACTTTTGACCGCCAAAAGTACCAACTAGATTCACTTTTCTATCAGATAATTTACTGTTGAATATAATTTAAGCATTTTTACTGTCCTAAAAGGTGATAACAGACACAAAAAAAAAATAATAAAAAACACTTCATTGCAAAATTAATACATTCATCGCTTGAAGAATCTAAAATGTAAAATAAAAGTTTCATTAGTAATTTATTTGTAGTATGAAAAAAATTTTGTATGTTTTAAAATTTGAAAAATGTTCCTATGTAAAATGTTTTAAGGAAAACATTTTTCTGAGTGTGTAATATTACCTATATAATATACATTGCATAAGGATACGTTAAAATAATCATTGATTATAATAACTGTTATCTGCAGTGGTAGCCGGTAGGTACCTATGTAGTTTTGTACAGGAAATAATTTTATTATTGCCACATACAACCTGTTGTACAAACTCGTTTATAGGTCTATGCAACAGACTGATTATGTCATATAATAGTATAATACAAACACTGAAAGTGTTATTCCCATAATATCATTAGATATTTAAATTATAAGAATAAAATAAAATATAAATTATCTAATCATATAGTTTACTATACTTGACTTAGATCCAAATCGTTCTTAAAGTCAGATTCACAAAATTGGCTATTTTAAATTTAATTAAAAAAATTCAAATCAAATTTATAATTTTTTTTTATTACAGGCGTAGCGCAATTGGCTATAAATTATATATAAACAAAAAAATTTAAAAATATTGATTAGAACAAAAGTTATTTCAAAAGTCAGTTCTTTCTGTTACACTCTGTGTATCATGGACTAAGATATACAGCACTGGCAACGAAAGATTGGAGGAGGCTGGGTGGCCGAAACCACAATGTAACGCTTGTAGTACTTGAGCAAATGTGGCTCTATCTATTGATAATATTTAGCATTTGTTACACATGCATTTATTTGCATATTTCTATTTATAATAGCTTATTACTTTTATACGCAATATACCTACTACATTATACGAACTATTATAACTATTTATTTTCCGCGAAAACGCCGAGAAAATGTTCTGTAAATGGCTGTACGGGATTTTCAGAGAGGAAAAAAATAAATTACAAATAAAATTAAGTAGGTACTAATTATTACAGATGAATGGAGAAATGAAACGCACTATACCTCAATTAAGGCGTGGTGCTGTTCCACCAATTTTCTCTTCTTACATTGGTGAAGGAAGTACCTATGATAGTCGATAGACGATAGTCATATTATGAACGTAAAACATTGGTATATTTATCTCTATAAATAAATTTTAAATGTATTAACTAAAAATATATTAATTATTCAATTAAAAATATGATGAGGTACTACTATTTTTTATATTTTAGCACTTAGTTATTAAAAAAACCAGACTATCATGCAGTAAACAGTTAATATTGAGAGATATTCCTACTACTATATTTGTGAATGATGTTAGTGAAGCTATTCAGGTACATTTTTATTTAATCATCTATTAAAATAATTATAAATGGTTCTATACTGCTTTTTGCATAAATATATTTGTATTTTGTACTATAGAAATGTGAACATGTACCTGCAGTCAATACTTTTGACAGTCTTTTAAATGTGTATAAACATTTGAAGTTACCAATAGGTTGGTTGTCATATGGAAATGTGAAAGCAGTCACATTTTATTTATTAAGACATACATTTAATGGTGAACAACTTATTGCTACAATTGAAAAACAAATAACATTTACGTCTGAGCATGAAATTGGATTTTACATTATGAACAATTATCCCATAAGTTACAACGATCTTGGTTTAGGTTATAAATTGACTTTTCCACTTGATGAAAAAAATATTGGAGAATCAATTGATCATTTTAATAATAAAATAGTTTGCTGTGGTGGTCCTCATGTATCTAATTTTTCTGGTAGTATTTATCATTATATTTTATGATTGTCTGATAAGTTTTGTAAAATATTTACTTTTAGGTATTCAAGTTAAAACAGCATCTCTATGATTCAATAATATATGGCGCCATGTTAAATGCTCAATGATTATTAATTCTAACAAAATATGTAAGTAATGTAAAGGCTTATATTCAACATTTTGAGTTTATAAAAAAAGATTTTTGGAAGCAAAGTCTAAATATATAGGGCCAATTCTTACTCCAAACTGCAAAAAGAAATATTGTGACATATAAAATAAAAAAAAATTTACAAAAATCAAATTTAAGGTAAGTATCTAGTTGTATACTGTTTTTTATGAATCACTTTGAAATTTATTTGATAATATAACTCTAACTTTAAAAAATGAGTAGATTGTGATTAATAGTTGAAAAAATGAAGAATAAATTTAAAAAAAAATCACCTACAAACAAGAGAAATGAGTGATTCTTCGGTGAAATTTGTATTAAATGATTGTAAATTAGGTGAGTCACAGAAAACAATTATTCATGAGATAATTACTGTAAGTAAATCAGAAACTCCAAAATGTAGAAGTTACAGCGAAGATTGCATTTTAATATGTGTATTATTCGGTAAGAATTCGGTAAGAATCAATCAATATTGTATTTTAACACTAAGTCCGAATGTCCGATGGATATTATCTAAAGTAAATTCAAAATTAAATTATAAATAAATAACATTTCAATATAAATCAAATTAATCCTACACTGCATGCATGATCATACATTTTGTTTATATTATTTTATAGCTCGCCAAGTACCTATACATTTTTAAGGGAGCAAGATATTTTACCATTACCATGTATTCGTATGATAAGAAGATATCTTTCTCTTGTAAAACCATAATGTGTTTTGATGACAATTTTTTTTTAATTTTAAAAATAAAATGGCTTTTTTAAGTAAAGAACAACAACATGGAATGCTCATTTATGATGAAATCATATTGCGAGAGAGCATTGATGTAAATTCGAAAACATTGACTTATACTGGAATAGAGAATTTTGGTCAAGATTGTGAAACCTCTGGTCTAAAAGCAAACCATGGACTAGTAATTATGTACGAAAGTTTATGTTCTAATTTTTTCACAGCCAATAGCTGTATTTGCTTCTAGAGGACCAGTTAAAGGTGTTAATATTTAATTTTCTAGGAAATATATTTGTTATTTGTAAAAATGTAACACATTCATGTAAGTAATGGTGTATATTTTAACTTATGGTGATTTTTGTGGATAAATTTATGTTATGGTCAGTAAATAAATGTGGATAAAATTAAGTAGCATGTTGTAGTGTTGTTGTTGTGTAATTATTAGTTAATGTGTGGGTTGACTGATTACTAGCCACTATAGGTATACCTACACAACTAGTATGTATTTCTATTTTAACAAGAGGTTTCAGTTAATTATTAAAAATATAGGTAATGTGTGTTTTAATAAATTGTTTTTTTTTTTTTTTAGTACCTTCCTACTAAATTAAAATAAATAAACGTATATTTTATTTATCTTTATTTTAATTTTAATTTATGTGAATGTATGTTTATTGTTGGTAACTGGTAAGTTATACACAATGTGTACATATCTCTTGTTGTATTATATTATTTGTTTATTATTTAACTAAATATCTTCACTCATATAGGCATAGTTCTATCTCAGTTAGTGATAAAAGCCATTAGCCTCCTTGAAAATTTTGGAGCAAAAATTGATGGAATCGTATCAGATGAGATTTCTACAAACCGCAAATTATGGGTAAAATTTGGAATAAATGGTACAATGAATGATTTAAACAATTAATTTATTCATCCTTTAGACGACAGTAGAAAGATATACATATTTTCAGATGCCCCATATTTAATAAAAAATGTGAGGAATCGAGTTGTCAACAAAAAATCTTTGTGGGTACTTATATATTTTTTAAGGAAAATATAATGTTTCAATTTCTTAACCAAAATAATTTTTCTTTTCTAGATTTCTCTCGAAAAACCATATGTTAGGAGGAGTCATTTCATAGATGTCTATGAAAAGGACATTGATAAGGACTCTGAAGCTCCCATTAAAATATGCCCTAAAATTACTAAGAGGCATTTGTGTATTGACAGTTTTTCAAAAATGTCTTTGAGGTTAGCGGCTCAGGTAAGTATTAAGAATAATAAAATATCAACTACCTAGTTAAAGTAATTTAATTTAACAATACATTTTGGTTTAATACTTATTATAATATTTATAGGTTCTTAGTGATTCGATGGCTAAAGGTATCACATTTTATCGAGACCATGAAGGCATTGATTCATTAAAAGATAACCATGAAACACAATAATTTGTAGACATTTTTAATAAAACATTTGATGCACTCAATCGCAAATACCCAGCTGAAGGAATCAGAATAAATGTGAAAAATGATTTTAATGTTTGTTTATTTATCTACAATTTAAAATTTGAAAATGTATACCTAACTGCATGATTATTCATAGGTATTAAATGAAACATACACTTGGATAAATGTAGGGGAAAGTAATGTTAAGAATAAATTAATTCCAGAAGAGGAATATCTTACAAAAAATACAGCTGAGGGATTAAGAGTTACAATAAGATCTAGCATAGAGTTATCTACATATCTTTTAAAAGAATGTGGGTTTAAATACGTTTTATCCTATAGATTTATTTTATCCATATCAATTTTTGGGAATGATACGTTAAGCAACAGGACCAAATGACCATCCAATAGCTCCTACATTTTTGCAAGTCTATATAATGCTTTCTCTATATTCAATTTTAAAACCACTGAAAACTGGAAACTGCAAAATTTTAGAAAAACATAGACCAAAAATTACAATGGATGATGTAAAAAGTATTTTTGTTGAAGATAGTGTTAATAAATCTGAGAAAATATTAAAATTACAAAATAAGCTGGATAGTAAAATAACAGTTGAAGAGTTGGAAGTTAAAGATGTTTTTGAAAATGATATATATAATTATTAAAAATTATTATATTGCATAAAAATGCAATTAAAGGTTAGTAGACATTATTACAATTGTTTATTATCTAACTTAAAATAATTCAAAGTAAAAATGTATTATACCTTTTTTGTATATTAATTAGTTAATAAAATATTTCTAGGAAAAACGTATTCAAGTAAATCTGAAGAAGCTTTTAAAATATAAAATCAAAGGTAAAATTAAATTATCCCAATGAACATTTCTATCGACTAATTGCAGCCATAGAATATTCTTTTTCAAAATTAAATTTTAATGTTTATAATGTGCAACAAGAATGCGACAATATTGCAATATTTAAAATAACAACCAAAAAAAATGTAATTCAAAGAAAAAGAAGTCTGTCAAATTAGTTATAACTTAATAATTGCTTTTAATTTACTATTATTTTCAATAATAGGTACTTTTGAATTAAATCGATACAACATGTATATTTTGTACATTTTTTTTAAAAATTAATTTCATTTGAGTATATAAATAGAAGCAAAAGTTATTAAAGAATTAATAAAAAATTTAAAACAGTAATCTATTAAATATTTATATGCATGATACAAATAACTAGTTGATAGTTATTTCTATCATGGATATAAGGATATTATATTTATTTTTATTTTTTTAAAGGTAACGATTTATGATTAACAATGATCAGTGATGGGTCGTCTACTCGTCTCACTTCAACTGGCACGAAATACAAATGCACGTTAACACTGAACAAATAACAATAAGTATCCTATAATATATATTAATTAATTAGCTAAGTAATTAATATTGTATAATGTATTAATATTTCTAAGAATGGATCATTGTTAGCGTTAAAATCGCGCTCGAACCAGAAGCGTTACACTGTTTCCAGTCCTGTATATCTTAGTCCGTGCTATATATACATTTTATAATAATATGACCTAAGATTATAATAATTAAAGTGATTATGCTTTACTATTATCATAGCTGGTATAATATTATTATATTATGTTAAACTAAAATGTAAATATTTGGTATCTATATAAAATATAACTTTTAAGTTAGAAATAAGTATGAACAGCGTAGATACCTATAATTATTAGAAACGCATTTATTTAGTCATTATTAAAATCAAGAAATATTTATTGTACTTTTACTAATGGTTGAAAAGGTATTTTATTTTCATCAATCCAAATTAAAGTGAAACTTACCAAGCTTCCTACGGTCCAAAACACATTTAAATACCCAATGACTTTTTTCATACATTAACAATTAATAACTACTAAATTTTAATAAAACGTAGGTACCTACTTGGAACGAGCGTCTAACGTTACTAACGTACCTATCAGTCAACTTCTCTGAATTATTTTTTGCACCTATGGGCTTTCAATGTAACGTTCGGTGAAGGAGACATGTATATGATACCATACTCGTATATGTTTACCATACTCACAATATCGGAAAATATTTTTATTTGTCATTTTATTATAAAAACGTAATGTAAAAACTAAATTATATATTTTATCATTACGCAGCCATAAGGGTCTGTAAAAAACGTGTCCGCGGTTCAGATGCGGACTGCGGGCCGCCAGATTGTGACCCCTGGTATATGCGATACTTACATAATATAAGATGTTTCTATTGTATATTCGATTGGGTACATAGGTAATACTTACATATAATTTTAATCAATTAAATATTTCCTTTTGATGAAATTTGTATTAATTTAGCAGTGAGTATATTATATACCTGCTTAGTAAATATAAAATTCAAAAAGACAGATAATTTACCTAAGGTAAAGCTACCGATTTCTCCATAACATGAAACTTGGATTTATTCAAAACTGTTTCAGATAATTAGAATTAGGTACCGTTTAAAATAATACAATTTCCCTGATTCAAATTATAAAATCTTAAAAAATTGTAGAATTATAAATGAGCTGGATAAATTTACCTTTGTATATTAATTGAAACTATAAATATGAGTTTTTAAAATTGTGATGAATATACACAATATAACTATGAGTATAGGCAATCATCGGAAATGTAATTTAATATAAAATATAATAAAAACTATAGATTTTGGATGTTGAATATGTGTTTAAATATTAAATTTTAATAAATATTTAGTTATAGGAAACTATAAAACTTAAAATTTCTCATTATATCTAAATGGAATTCAAAATAGGATAAATAATTTATAATAGTTCAGGTATATATTATTATTATACCTACTTAAAATATGTGTACTACAATTTTAATTGATGAATATACTAATGTAAAATAATCAATATTTTGTTACCATGTTTAAATTAAAGATATCCTGTTGGGTGTATGGTGTATATTTTAAAATTATGACAAGTAAAAAAACTAAGCGCCGAAGAGTGAGGGAGGAACTAGAATTATTATCTGATGTTGAAGATTATCAATCTTCTAATTTATTAACATATATTGTATCTGATGTTGAAGATAATGAATCTTCTAATTTATTAACAGATATTGAATCTCATATTTTAATGTTTGTTTTTAATACAAATGATAGCGTAGAGCATATTACTGAAGTAGTTAAAGAAAATTACTTAAATATAGAAAACATTTTTCCAGAGGTATGTGTTTATTGTACAACTTCATAAATTAATCATATTTGATGTTACTGTTATATATTAATATTTATATCCATGTATAAACAATTTTTTTTAAGTTTATTCAACATGATAATTCTATATTAGAAATTATGGATAATGCAGCTAAAGCATTTATTTCTTTAGATCATTAAATAAAAATAATCTTGCTGCATGTGCTTTGCAGTATAATATTCCTCAAAATGCTTTAAATGGATTGTTATAAGTTTTAAAAGAAATTTCTGGTTTGGAAAAGCTTCCCAATGATTCTCAAACTGTACTTTAAATAAGACAAGTAAACAAAACTAATAACATTACAGTCTTGGAACCTGGTTTATCTTTCCATTTTGGTTTTGCTTCTGCCATTAAAAGATATTTTTTGGCAAATCTAACTATCAATGTAGACGTGGTATAAATTGTGATTGGGACAGATGGATAACCCTTCTCTAAAAGCAGCAAAAGTAAATTTTGGCTAATATTAGGATATATTTGGCCTCATAATGATTCAGTGTTTCCAATTGGTATTTATTGGGGAAATGAAAAACTATATGATTCTAATAAATACCTAGAAGAGTTTGTTTTTGAGGCAAACCATTTGTTGAGGAATGGTATAAGTATTGATGGTATAGATAATTGATGCATTTTCAAAGGACGCTCCGGCGAAGTCATTTATTTTAAGAATCAAAGAACATACTGGGTTTGATTTGTGTTCTAGGTGCATTGAAGAAGGCGAATATATAAAAAATTGTACCTGTTTTTCATATAGACCTAGTTGTTAAGTGAAAAAAACCCATGCCGATTACATTACAAAAAGTATGAGAAACATCATGTTGGAAATACCATATACATTTTATCGAAATTGCCAGATATAGACCTAATATCTGCTACTAGCCTAGATTATATGCATTTGACTTGTTTAGGTATATGAATTTTATTTATTAACTGCAATGACTAATCATAGATACATATTACATACATAAGATATTTAAAATAAATACATAATTTTTAAGAGATTGGTATTTAAAATAGTATATTTCTCAAGGCACTTCAGTTTTTTAATTTATCTTACCAAAAAACTGAGCTTTAAAAGTTTAAAACCTTTTATATTTGTATTTAATATTTATTATAAGTATCTATGTTTAACAGATATAGATTATAGGCTGATCCAATACTTATATTATTATAATTATTATTATTAAATAGCTTCTATAGTATATTATTATAAAAAGTCTTTCATGTGTTTAGGAGTAATGAAGAAACTAATTACTTTATGGATGCATAAAGGAACACCGAATGTCCGTTTACCAAGCTTGGTAATAAAACAACTATCAAGACTTTTACTATTGTTACGTTGCAATATACCTTGCGAGTTTGCCTGAAAACCAAGATCTTTGAATTAATTATCAAGGTTTGAAGCTACAGAGTTAAGGAAATTATTGATTTACACTGGACAAGTAGTGTTTAGCCATTATTAAGTGAGAAAAGAAGTTGAGAAAACATGAGTTACCACTTCAACAGCTTGTAAAACGATTTCATGAAGAATTTAATCAGGCTGAACAGTATAAATAGGTCAGAAAAACAAAACAACTTTATTTAAAAAAAAGTGCATACAAATGAGCCATTTTTAACAAATTTGTTTGGACCTCAATATAGTACAGTACATTTAAAAGAAATGGTTATTAAAACAACAAATGCTGCTGTCTTTTATGCCTTAACTATTATCAATGATGTAGTTAAAGTGATAAATACTGCACTCATAAAAGACACCAACATTGTAGTTTTGATCAGTAAAATATTTTTATTAAAAAATCCATATTATGAACAACCAATCAATTCAGATTTCAAGTTTTTAATATATATGAAGTAAACAATTTGTCAGAACATTTATGCATTATTCATTTTGAAGAAATTAAAAAAAAGTTATTCTAGTGAATACATTAAATAAAAAAAGATAGCTATTATACCTGTTATGCATACAAATCATTGTTAATATTATACTTGAACACAGACAATTTTTCAAAATATTAAATGACACTTAAAGATATAAAATGTACAATTTTCATTATAAGCTTATTTATCTATATGATATAGATATAAGAAATATATTCATTATATTCATTAGAAATAAACAATATTTTTTTTGAATTACATTGATTATTAATTTTTATACATCCCTATTATGTTATTATCCACCTATGTCGTCATTGAATTAGAGTTTTTCTAATGCAATGTAGACATAATTATGATAATAATTATAATTATTTTTCTTCTGTAGATTATACAAACATGTGGTAAATTATTTGTTTTATTGAGGTAAACACAATTGAATGTATCCCATACTTTTGGTTTAAAAATAGAAAATGTGCATGGCCGAATAGTACAAACAAAATTAATTCTCGATTACTTGTTGAACGACACACTTCTCCAAATCAAATTGATTGTAACTTCTTTGAAGCAAGATTATTAGCTACTGATACAAGTAATTAAACATATATATATATTATATTGATTGTCTGTTTTTATCATTGTTGTAGGTGCTAATAACAAGAACAATTCTAAGACAACTATTAATGTTAAAACTATGACCATAGACCAAGTAACTGATGGATATTACATAGCTAAAGGTAATATTAAATAACAAGAAAAATATGATTAAAATTTACCATGTAAATAATAAAAATAGTTTTTACTATTGTTCAAAAAATATTTTTAAATTTAATAAATAAGGTATAATTTTTAAAACATTTTGAACATTAGATAATGGTAGTGATGGAGAGTTCATTGTAAATTCAGATGGTGATAACTATGCTCCACTTAGTCAGCAATGCAACAGTTAGAGATATTCAAATTTAAAATCATTTACTTATAAATGTACACAAATAATTAAAACATAATTAACACATTATCATACAATCATTTTCACTTCCTTCTGGATCAAAAATAATTTGTAATTATCTCATTGAGTAATTAGTTGTAAGTAATAGTTTAAATAATATAATTTAATTTAAATATAAAACAAATATATGATTACTTATTATTAATACAATTATATTTTATTAAATTGTTGGAACAATATTATATTAGATTTTGATGGATACAATAGTGATAATATGGTGAACTTAAGTCTTATATTTATATATAAATGTTATATAATTATATATTTTTTCTTGTTTAATAAGTATTGAAAAAAAAAATCTCCTTTTAAATGGAATTCAAGTGCTAGTAATTTGCCTCTTATTGGTAAACAAAAATAATCTAGTCCTAGTAGATTATAACACCTGTAAAACTATTATAACCGAAACCCATATCATTCAGTGTAAAAAGAAATTGGATTTTTATTCAAAACCAATATTATTCAAAAACATTGGAGTATCCGTACTGTCTTGTAATTACATTTTGCCTAAATAATCAATGCATACAAATCAATATAAAAGAAATTCCTAAAAAAAGCCATACTGTTCAATCAGAAAATGATAAGACTTCTTCTAAAGGTATACATTATTTTTAAATTGATGTTCTTTAAATATATTTATATAATCTTTAATATATAAATATAAATACTATTTGCAATTGGTTAATATTTTAGATTTGATGAACAAATTACATCGCTCGATTTTTGCATCGGAAATTCTAATAAAATTGAATTGTATCAAAAATAAATCAACTGACAATGAGGCACGTCTAATTATGACTCAAGAATTACACGGTAATGAACAAGAAGATGCAATTCTATAGAATTTTCCAATTACTTCATCAGACGAGATTGCATTGTTTGAAGAAAAACTATGGGATTTCGATTGAAAATGGTAGTTATTTTGATAGATTCATTTTTATTATTTTATCAATAAGTAGCCACATTTATTCATAATAATTTGTTTTTTTTTAGGTAAAAGATCTTAGTTTAATAGTTCGTAATTCTGTATCAGAGACTGTACGTTAAATACTTCTAAGGATGTTTTTTAATGAAGTTTCATCTAAATATTATTTTGTTGGACAAAAAAAAAACTATCATTTTCTATTTTGAACTCATGCACAGGTAAATTTGCTAAGAAACGTATAATTTTGAGTAAGATAAATATATAAAATATTATACATATACATCTAAATTATGAAATATATTTTAAATAAAAGTAGCTTTTATAATTAAATAAAAAATTATAATAACATAGATTTAAATGTTATACTTAAAAAAATTAAATGAATTTTTAACTACAATAAATTATAGTAATAAAATTTTCCTGATTTTCAAATGCTTTAAACACAAAGAAAATTGTGGCTTCAATATTTTTTTCATTTCTTTAAGTAAAAATTAAAAAAACTCTTATTTTTTAAATTTTCAAAAAGTTGAATTCTATAAATAGCTAAAAAAAGGAAAATAATTTTTGAATTTAAAATCTTTGAATACATTTTTATATAATTAATATGTGGTTAACATTTCAAACCTATTTAGTTATTCATTTTTGAATTACAATAAAAACAAAATTGTTTTAGTCAAGAACTTTTACCAGTTTTTCATAATTTAATTCATTTTTACCTAATTATTTTGAAAATTACTTGGAAATTTCTACTTTTGATCTAATAAGTACAAACCAGATGAAATTATTATAATTTACTTCCTTATTGAATTTTGTAATATAAATAGTCTTCTAACCAATATTTGACATAATTGTAAAACCAATACAATATATTTTCAGTAATATTTGAATAGTTGTTAAATTTTATCTAATAAAATGTTTTTTTTTTACTTTTACTTTATTAGTAATGATGATGAAGTTTGGGTTGATAACTAATAATTACCCTTGTGATAATAATTATTTCTCTACGGCTTTAGACCTATCCTTATATATTTATTATTTTTTTTTTTTGTAGATGCTATCAGAAATATAAAACAGTTTAAAGATACACCATCTTTAATAATTGACAAGCCATTTAAAGAATATTTAGCCAGAGCGAAATTCCGTGACTTGAAAAAAAAAAAATGAAGATAACAAATACTTTTTTAAATTAAATCATAATTCTAATTTTTTTTTTTTACTTTTATGTTATAAATTGATTGACATGGGATGCCCTCGATTAGATCAAATATGATATAAGAAACTTTACCAAGTTGCATTTTTCATATGGAGATTAATCCTAAACTATGTACATTTTATAAAGTATTTAATCTAAGAAAATGGTTTGTAAATAATTGTTGAAATGTTTTGTAAATAAATATTATATTTTTTTTTTTTACTAAAGAGTTTTATCTCTATCCTAACCTATTCTAACTTAATATCTATTTACAATATCTACAGGAATACTTTACAAAATAAAAAGAAATAATATACCTGTAGATATTTTACAAAAAATAATTAACTACAAAGATATTATACAATTCAATATCTATTTTAGAATAAAAACTGTCTATTCAGCTCGGTTCTAGAAGTTGTATTAATTCGGCTTACTCTAGTGTATCGGCTTTCCTATAATATTATAAGTTCAATAAATATAAATATAAAATTATTTTTAACTCATTCAGTGGAGTAGAGACCATGACCATCAGGGTATGTACTTTATCCTCAAGTATAACTCTTTTGTCATCGAAACTATTATAAGTTACTTTGTTTGATTTAATGGTCTTCAATTGATGATTGAATGAACGGATAGAGACATTTTCTGTCTTGGTATCCAAGGTTGCAAATCCAAACAAACAGCGATAATGATTATTGAAGTTCATGTGGTTTTTCACTACATGCCCTCGGATTCCTTACGCCCTGATATTCTCCTTGCCATTGATCTTATATGTATAGGACTTTGCGCGGAGTGCACAAAACTATGTCATAACCTCTGCCCTAATTTCGTCGGAAAATATTTTCTTTTGTTCGACAATGTAACACGGATGGTCTTGTAGTATATCTGATGCGTCCATTCGATCGAGTAAATTGAAATTATTCTCTTGGTCTTTGTAAAATTCGTTGGTTTGGATATAGTACACCAGTGAATCTAAAATAACATTATAAATTAATATATATGAAAATTAGATTAGTTTAAAATCATTTACCTGTATCAGTATACATGAGCCCAAATTTTTTCCATAATGGGCTTGCATAACGTTGTAATGGTAGGTAACGTACATGATGGCTTTAGAAATTTCCAACACTGCAAAATGTTTAAAATTAAAAAATACTAAAATATAGCTGCTATAAGAAAATTAAGAATAAATTTACCTATATAAATAGGCTTGCGAAAATCAATGATTTTATTTTCCAATGATACCACATTGAGAGTTTCATCATATGTAATGCAGTATTTAAAAGTTGAACGGTTTATCCGTTTCTGTAAACGTTTTTTCACCACAAACCAGTTCCATTTAATAGCTTGTTGCAGGTTACGATAGTGGATTACGTATTTTTTCTTTGAATGAAGTGTTGCCATATGTTTTTAACTTTTGAACCAGGTGGAATACCATTTGTCGGTAGAAATAGTAAGTTATTATGCTTGTCATGAAGTTCTTTTGGATATGATATATCAACCTCGTATATACGCCCGATTGGTGATATGTCGTCCAAATAATAACCTCGTATTGGTGAGTTAGAGTCATACAAATTAATTAATTATATATTAATATTTAGTTGAACAAGAAAAAATGAACGCTAAGATAGTATAGAATAAGAGAGAAGGAAAAAAAAGATAGAGGTTATGTGATTTTTGTATGCAAGAAAGATATAGGATAATAGAAAACAAGTAGAAAATATAGTTATATCGTATGAATTTTTTAGCCATATTTTTATAAGAAGTTTGAATTTTGAGTATGATTGACAGTTTGAAATATGAGAAGAAACGTTATTTAAATGTTCAAGGCCTACTTTACTAAAGTATCTACTGGATTTTAAAGTTTTAAATGTAGGAATAGTTATTTTATCATTTTCGCGAGTTGTCCGCGTGATATGTTTGAATTATATTATGTTGAGTTTATATGTAAAATATAATGCAATTTTTATAAAATAATTGTTTTACGTTGAAGACATTGTTAAGCGCCACTATTCCAAGTTCGCCCCAGGCGGTAATGCCATATTGTAATAATGATTGGGTCATTGCAAAATAAACCATACGTAACATAGGTTTATCGAGTACTTTTTAGGGTTTATATAGAATTGATTAAAGTTACCGCATTTTTACTATTCAATTTTGAATTTGAATGTCCCATTTCATATAATGGTCGAATATGACGCCTAGATATTTAATATTATCAGTTTTTTTTAATTATATCGCACAAATCATTTTTAGTCTTAGTTTTACAGTTTGCATTATGTATTTTAGTTTCATTTATTAACGGTTGAGTTCTTTTGTCCTGTGTAAAGGTTGTTGCGTACACCCGACTTACAAGAGAAGGTGACAGGATAGGTTGATGGTAGAGACGACAAATGAGCAACAAATTGTGGTTTGATGTATATTTTTATTGAAAATTGTTAAAGACAAGTAAGTTACACTGACTAGCTATTTGAATTAACGACAATCACTGGTGTCTCAGAAAATAAGCGATTGCTCGAATATTCTCTAAGTCCGAAATAGGCCGTTAATGAAAATAAACTAAGTCCTAAAAAGTAAAATGGTGATTTACCAGAAGTGAAGAGGTACAGGAGTGCGTACGTACGGTGGCAAGATCACGTCTGTCTAATTGGCCGTTTCCAGGGCTCTTATATAGTCTCATACCCTCCCTTTACTAGATCCCTGGCGGACTGTGTCGGTTGTTCACACAGTCCGTGGGGCCTTCCATAATTAGATAGTTGACTATTTCGTGGTGTGAACATTGATCTATGGCTCAGGGTTGGAGATGTGCTTTTGGTCGATACGGGGTATCGTTCTAAAAAGTGCGTTTACCCACGGTCGTGCTGTTGTCACAGTACCAAGATCTAATTCATAGAATCTACTGCGCCGCGGAGTTCCCACAGATATTCTCACCGGGTCAGGTTCTGTCATCTGGCCGTTGGCCGATGCAGAGCCTGTTGCTAACAATTAATAATGCTGCTCCCCCAGGGTCCTGTGTACTATGATATCGTCATCCCAACTATATATGTGTTATCCTAGTACATTTAGGTATTCGTATATTCTACTATGTGTAGGAGCGGAGTAGAGGGGTCCCGTACGTAGCAAGGTTACAAATTTGGTTTTGTTAAAATTTACTCCAAATTTGTGCTTGTAAAACCATTTGTTGATGGTAAACATGTCCGACTCAGCGTATTGAGAAGCCTTTTCCAAATGACTTTCGGATATTATCAGAGCCGTGTAATCAGCATATGAAAAGAGTTTGCTGTGTATGCTTGCATTTAAATCGCCTAGTTCTGCTACATATATCATATATAATATAGGCGATAGAACAGTGCCTTGGGGAACTCCATTGTAGATTATTAGTTCGTCACTTAAGGTATTAACTATTTTCTACTTGTTATTTTCTATTATTTAAATACGATTCAAAAAGTCTGTAAGGTTTGTTGACTATACCTATCGATTGTAGGGTACTTAAAAGTTTGTCATGTGAGATGCTGTCAAATGCTTTGCTGAGGTCCATAAATATTTCTAAAGATTTGCTTTTTTGTTCTAAATTGGTATATAAGTCTTTAGAGAGTTGGCCTAATGCATCTTTAGTACTTAAATTTACTCTAAAACCATATTAGGATTTAGGTAGATTAAGGTTCTCCTCTAGGTATGTTAAAAGTTTCTATAAAGGTCTATAATTAATCTAAACCTTTCTGTATGGGTTTAGTTAAAGCTGTTTTGAATGAACTCGGTATGTTGCATTCCACTAAGATTATATTGAATATATGTTCTAGGATATCTGATATGGATTCTTTAATATGTTTTATAATGTTTATAGAAATTTCGTCTTTACCCGGGGCCGAGTCCCTTTTCATGTTAGTAATAGTGTAGTCAGTTTTTTTTTTCGTGGTCATTCTAAGGAAAAGTAATTGAGTAGAATTGTTATAGACAGGAGGGTACTGTTTTTTACTAGAATTGACGTTATTTGGATTTCCCATTGAGATGAAGTATGAGTTGAATGTGTTTGCAATTAAGGTAGCGTCTAAGTTAGAGTAATTAAATTTTATTGTTAATGTTTATATTATAATTAGGTGTTTTGTGTTGAGTATGTGTTGTTACATCATTACTGTTGACCATAGCTTTTTTATGTTTTTGCTGTTTTTTGAGATTGTTTCCCTATAGTAATTTTGTTTTTGTTTCATAATTATATCTGAAAACTTATTCCTATATTTTTTATAATTATCAATTAGAGCTGTGTTAAATGGCTGTTGTCTAGTTAAAGTATGTAGTTTGTATTTTTTTTTTATTAATTGTATAATAACAGTCGCGATCCAATGTTTTAGTCGGTTTTTATTTTTGGGTCTTACAGAAGTACAGTTTTTTCTGTTATTTTGAATTATTGACGTAACTAGTGTTATTTTGTCTTCTGCCGTTTAAGCTAAATGTTAAATGTTTCCAATAATTTTTCCCTAACCAAACATCTCTCAATTCTAAGTGTTCAATAGCTTAATTTTTATACACACACATTTTAAATACTAAATCCTCCCAATATTGCACTCCTGATATATATTCCCATACTAAACTTTTACATAACAAATATAAGTTCCAGGAAGCATGACTGTGCATGAACGTATATTCAAAAAATTTACGAAAAACATATTCACAGTCGTAACTAGAATATTCAGCTAGTAACGGGATCAACCATTCAGGTTTAAATTTAAACTTATCAGAAATAAAGTCATACTATAACTTTCTATCTACCAAACGAAACAAATCATAAAAATTACTTTTTCTCCCTTTGCAAGTTTCAAATTCGATCTCGAAATTATTATGAACACTGCATGAAGGTGTTAATAAATTTTCCAACGTAGTATTAAAATACTTATGCAGTACTTCTAAGACTATAAATAAAAAATCATATTGATAATAAATATATATATATTTACTCGAATAGGTGTCCATAGTATTTGAACGGAGTGGCAAAGAAATAAAAATATTATAAAAACTTCGATAGTTAAAATACTACTAAATCATAAAATTGTAAGATTTTTATAAGCAGAAAGGATTTGATATCATTTTAATAGCTTACAATGAGGGGTACCATTATATCTTTTTAATGTTTTTGACCCTGTTATGTTATAATATACAGAATAAATGTCATATAGTTTGATATACTCGTATTATAATTATGAGTAGGTATTTTTAAAAAAAAGAGTGGCGGGTAGGGACGCGTTTATTATTTGAAAAAACATTAAATTAATGTCACATTAAATATTCTTTCAAATAATTCGAATATTTCTGTAGAGCTCAAACCCATCCCTACACGGTCGTAAATAGATTCCACCTCTTGCTGCCCTACCCAAATTTGTAAGCGAGATACGCATCCGGTGGTGGGATATGCCACTGGACGTTAAATGTGTGCATTGACCTTAGGTTTTAAACCGTAAAGACAGTTAAACGAGACATGTAAAACAGCATGCTGGTGTTTATTATCCATGTAATGCATGCATCAAGACATTCAATGACAAATATGTCTTCAAAACTGTTGAATATAATTTAATATTGTATTACGTATCATCATATTGTGCAATAACAACATCATTGTTGGTATTAATAGTGTGCAAAATCACGTCATATCATGTGATATAATTATTTGCAAATTGGATATTGTTAAACAGTGGCGTGAGACTTAGGTCAATAGGTCACTTGTATATAAGGTCGACTGTTAGCATACTGTCGCCACTACATTTTAATATTACTTATGTGTACGTCATGCGTTTAGTAAATGTTACTTATTACTAAAAGCAGTGTAGTCATTTTTGTCCAGATCGATCTACAAACATAATCCTAAACTCAACAGGTTATGGGCCCAGACACATTATCTGGATAAACTTGGACTTCAAAGGAACTACTCTCTATACAAGTAATTTTTGTTATTCTTCAAAGTTTTATAAACAGGAAAAGTCAAGATGGACGATTCAGTGAAAATAACAAAATTATCTAATGTGGAAAATTGGCCGTTATGGAAATTTCAAATGAAGGTAATTTTCAACTCATTTGTATTAACGTCAATAATAACAGGAGAGTGGAAAAAGCCTAGTTCTAAAATAACTAAGATAGAAAAAGAAACTGATGAAGAAGCAAGAGCTAGATGGCAAAGGTTAACTGTTGACTGGAGTAGAGCTGACGGTAAGTGTCAAAAACTAATTGTAACTTCAGTGGACAATGGTCCATTACAGAATTTGATTAATTGCGAAAATGCGGGAAAAACTTCTTGCTATTTATGAATAAAAATCCGAAGCATGTATACATTTGCTTCAACAGAAATTTTTCAGTTATTCAATGGAGGCGACTGACGATATGTCGACTCATATTTCCAAAGTAGCAAATTTGGGAAAGAAACTGAAGCAATCAGGGGAACCAGTAACGGACAATATGGTCATGACAAAAATATTAATGACTTTACCTGATGTATATAATCATTTTTACAGTGCTTGGGACTCTATCCCAGCAGGTGATAAAACAATTAATAATTTAACAAGTAGATTATTAATTAAAGAATCAAGGGTACAACAAAAAAACTTGACAGTGATTTGGAGATTCAACAGAACGGGTATGCAAACTAAACAGAAGTTTGTATGGACTAAAACAATCGCCAAGGTGTTGGAATTCTAGGTTTAAGCAATTTCTGTTAGAATTTAATCTAGAACAGAGTACTTCGGACTCGTGTATTTATTTTAATCATAATAATAATGAAACATTAATTTTAGCTATTTTTGTTGACGATGGACTGATAGCGTCTAGTAGCATAATAAAAACAAATATGTTATTACAAGGTCTTGAACAACAATTTGAGATAACACAAGGTAATCTAGATATTTTCTAGGTATGGAAATAATTAGGTATACAGACGGATCGATACATTTACACTAATTAAATTATGCCAATAAACTTATTAGCAAATTTAATTTATTAGATGCAAAGGAGTTATCTATACCGATTGATAGGTCACATGGTGTTGAACATAATCTTACAACGAGTGATAATCACTTTCCATACAGGCAAGCTGTGGGAAATTTATTATTTCTATCACAAGTCACGAGACCAGATATAGCATTCGCTGTAAACTATGTCAGTAGGTTTTTAAATAATCCAACGTCGGTACATTGGACTATGGTTAAACGTATAATTCGATACGTAAAAGGACAACAAACTTTGGTCTATATTATAAATCTAACGTAAATCTGTGTTTAAGTGTGTATTCAGATTCTGATTATGCAGGGGACTTAGAGACAAGACGGTCAACTTCAGGTCATCTGTTCATGATAGGGCTATCGACGGTGTCATGGCAAGCCCAGCGACAATCCATAGTGACACTCAGTTCCACAGAAGCTGAATATATCGCGGCATGTGAAGCAGTCAAAGGCTTGGTTTGGATCAACAGATTATTCAAGGAAATCAGCAATGATATACAGTACGATCAACCAACATTATACGTGGACAACCAAAGTGCAATTCGACTAGTGAAAAATCCAGAGTTTCTGGAAAGGACTAAACACATCGATGTCAGGTACCACTTCATCAGGGAAAAGTTTGAAAAAAACTTATTTCGACTACAGTACATTGAGACGGAAGAACAATATGCAGACATATTCACTAAACCACTTCCAAAGGATAGGTTTGAAAAATTAAAGGAAAAATGATCAGTGTTTAAATTACATTAATTCTTTATTGTATAAAATATTAATTATAGGGGTGTGTTGAATATAATTAAATATTGTATTACCTATCATCATATTGTGCAATAACAACATCATTGTAGGTATTAATAGTGTGCAAAATCACGCCATATCATGTGATATAATTATTAGCAAATCGGATATTGTTAAACAATGGCGTGAGACTTAGGTCAATAGGTCACTTGTATACAAGGCCGACTTTTAGCATACTGTCGCCACTTCATTTTAATATTACTTATGTGTACGTCATGCGTTTAGTAAATTTTACTTATTACTAAAAGCAGTGTAGTCATTTTTGTCCAGATCAATCTACAAACATAATCCTAAACTCAACAAAAACTTATCTGAAAAATGCTCATAATATGTATTTTTGTTTTCTACAATCTTATTCATTTTTGTATCCATTTGTCATATTCTACCTTAAATAGTCATCAATAAGGATCGGAAAATGTAGGAATTGAATATTGTTCTGTATGATCACAATTAATAGCAGAACTAGCTAGAAATCTGATATATACAAATCAAAGTTAAAAAATTAAAATTAAAAATACATATTTCATTGATTTTATAAGCATACAAGTTACATATTTAACATTTTTTATGCATATTTTGCAACTTTTTCAAGCATATTGTACCTTTTTTAGCTCCTAAAGCTTCCGAGCCCAAGTCATCTAAATATAAATAATATTATATAATATATAGTATAAAATATGTTGAAATAAAATTTAGCAAAAGAGTAAATAATAAATTGTAGCTCAGTTCAATGAAGCTAAAATATGCAGGTGCGCCACTATAACATGTGTTAACACCGCTGCATTCTTGGCCACGATATAAATCTTTTAATTTCAGCCCCATTTATGCCACAATTTGAATACGCAAAATTGAAAAATAGATAGAGTTGTCAAAACAAAAGTCGCAGTAGTCATGATTTCTTAATTTATCGTCTCATGTTAATTTATTGACATTGTCAACACATGCGTTTCATCAAATTCATAATATCATGATATATAACACGACAGTAAATAAAATAAAACTATGAATACAAATATCAATATACGGGGGACCCACGGCGTTGAGATATTCACGCGGATGTCTATTATTTTCAATTCCTTTGATTTTATAGAGTGCCCATATTTTCAAATGTGGGGCCACATTGAAAATGACTGTTGGTACAACCAGCCAGCAACAGCGGATACTGAGTATATGGCTGCACAAGCGGCCCTAGTGGCCCCATAAACCAAGTCTAGAGAAGCTGTCACAGCACAGAACTTCAAGTACGAGCTTAATTTATTGATCCCATATTTTTGAAAAATGATCTATCAGACCGGTATTGGAAAAGAAGAGGTGATTTCATAGGGATTCGAGGGTCGACCCTGTGACAATGCCATCAAATGTTTAGCATATGCCAAGTTTACAAAGCCTGTGAACACTCTTTTTCACAAAAAATGGACTTAATAATCCATATGAAGACACATAACGGAGTAAAACCATATACATGTGATATCAGGGCATAAAATATTGGAAGAAGAAGAAGAAGAAGAGGGATGACCGATAGGTTAACCCTACAGACTATACCCAGCTTAATATTGGTGTTACATAAATGAACACATATGATCTCATAGTTTATTCTTGTACGACTTGTCACATAAAATATAAAAGAATACTAAACCGCAATCATATATTTTAATTTTGAAATTCCCAATAGATATAAAGTACCTCAAAACTGTAACGCATTATACATTATAAACAACTTATAAAAAGTAATTTCCGTTACTTTTTCGTTACTTGGATACTACTGGTCAATGATGAATTATTGGGTGTGGTTCATCAGAAATCACTCTCTTCTCGCCCTATGTAGAAGACCGTTACAGTTCTAACGGGAAAAACAATTGTTTAAATATCTGTAGGTGATTCCCTTTGCTTAGCATTGAAGAGGAAAATAATATACGGTATTGAAATCCAGAGGTGGGGTCTCGGACTGTTTTTTATACGCAAACAAAAACGATTGTGATTGGCACAAGAATACAAGATTAAAAGTAAAAAAAGGCAAGAAAAATTGACCAAACACTTTTTAAATCGTGCAGGATAACATGGCGATTTGGGGGAAGTGGCAAATGCCCCCTGTGCTGCCCTCCTGGATCAGCGACTTGACTAAAATGTCTCAGTGTTTCACTTGAAAGACTATACAATTTAAAAGTTACCACGCGAGTACAAATTGGGCTAATTTTTATAGAAAATCAGAAAAACAAATGCGGTTTTATAGGTATTCACTCTAAAAGTATCTGTACATTTGTTGTAACATAACAATGTGGTTAAAATATATAAAGTATTCTATCTGCGTTATATTATATTGGACGTGAAAACAATAGCTATCATTGCGAGCAACGGCATTTCCATTCACAATTACATTCATAATCATATTCATGACATCATGTTATATTACACGACAGTAAATAAAATAAAACTATGAATACAAATATCAATATACGGGGGACCCACGGCGTTGAGATATTCACGCGGATGTCTATTATTTTCAATTCCTTTGATTTTATAGAGTGCCCATATTTTCAAATGTGGGGCCACATTGAAAATGACTGTTGGTACAACCAGCCAGCAACAGCGGATACTGAGTATATGGCTGCACAAGCGGCCCTAGTGGCCCCATAAACCAAGTCTAGAGAAGCTGTCACAGCACAGAACTTCAAGTACGAGCTTAATTTATTGATCCCATATTTTTGAAAAATGATCTATCAGACCGGTATTGGAAAAGAAGAGGTGATTTCATAGGGATTCGAGGGTCGACCCTGTAACAATGCCATCAAATGTTTAGCATATGCCAAGTTTACAAAGCCTGTGAACACTCTTTTTCACAAACAATGGACTTAATAATCCATATGAAGACACATAACGGAGTAAAACCATATACATGTGATATCAGGGCATAAAATATTGGAAGAAGAAGAAGAAGAAGAGGGATGACCGATAGGTTAACCCTACAGACTATACCCAGCTTAATATTGGTGTTACATAAATGAACACCTATGATCTCATAGTTTATTCTTGTACGACTTGTCACATAAAATATAAAAGAATACTAAACCGCAATCATATATTTTTATTTTGAAATTCCCAATAGATATAAAGTACCTCAAAACTGTAACGCATTATACATTATAAATAACTTATAAAAAGTAATTTCCGTTACTTTTTCGTTACTTGGATTCTACTGGTCAATGATGAATTATTGGGTGTGGTTCATCAGAAATCACTCTCTTCTCGCCCTATGTAGAAGACCGTTACAGTTCTAACGGGAAAAACAATTGTTTAAATATCTGTAGGTGATTCCCTTTGCTTAGCATTGAAGAGGAAAATAATATACGGTATTGAGATCCAGAGGTGGGGTCTCGGACTGTTTTTTATACGCAAACAAAAACGATTGTGATTGGCACAAGAATACACGATTAAAAGTAAAAAAAGGCAAGAAAAATTGACCAAACACTTTTTAAATCGTGCAGGATAACATGGCGATTTGGGGGAAGTGGCAAATGCCCCCTGTGCTGCCCTCCTGGATCAGCGACTTGACTAAAATGTCTCAGTGTTTCACTTGAAAGACTATACAATTTAAAAGTTACCACGCGAGTACAAATTGGGCTAATTTTTATAGAAAATCAGAAAAACAAATGCGGTTTTATAGGTATTCACTCTAAAAGTATCTGTACATTTGTTGTAACATAACAATGTGGTTAAAATATATAAAGTATTCTATCTGCGTTATATTATATTGGACGTGAAAACAATAGCTATCATTGCGAGCAACGGCATTTCCATTCACAATTACATTCATAATCATATTCATGACATCATGTTATATTACACGACAGTAAATAAAATAAAACTAGGAATACAAATATCAATATACGGGGGACCACGGCGTTGAGATATTCACGCGGATGTCTATTATTTTCAATTCCTTTGATTTTATAGAGTGCCCATATTTTCAAATGTGGGGCCACATTGAAAATGACTGTTGGTACAACCAGCCAGCACCAGCGGATACTGAGTATATGGCTGCACAAGCGGCCCTAGTGGCCCCATAAACCAAGTCTAGAGAAGCTGTCACAGCACAGAACTTCAAGTACGAGCTTAATTTATTGATCCATTTTTGAGAAAGTCATACAAAGTAACATACCGGAGAAAGATCTCACAAATGTGGTATCAGGACATAGTTTGAGGGTAGGGGAATGGGATGGCCAATAGTACAAAAATTACATAAAGTACTTACAAAATTGGCTAAATACAGTTTAGTTAAACTACATGGAAACTATATTGATCAGGTTGGGGATTGTGGTAAGTGTCTATTAACCATAAAGACAATTTAAGGAGACATTTAAACCGGTATTTCGGAACTTTACAGACCGACTATGCCCAATGCCGGTCGGATTAGGAACGTTCCACAATGATAACGAAACAATAGTAAGAAAATTCCACTTCCGATGGACACACCAGAACGTTTTCGAATTCTCGTGAGATATTCCAATGTAAGCGACGTTAGCTTTTCATAGTCGATTCATGTGTAGTTGATTTATCATAGTTTATTATAATCACATTGTTTTTTCTAATTTTAACAGCGTCTCTTTGGCTAAGGCTGCTAATTTCAATTACACTTAATATTTATCCTCTACATTATATTATTGGCCGAACGCTACATAAATTTTCATAATGGGTTGTATATAAATGCAATAAACAACAAAGTTGATAATGAAACGATAAGTTGTGAATGCATGGGATTAATATAAATATATTGCTCAATAGACAGAAATAGTTTATTAATATTTTTTACATAGATAGAATATATAATGTATTTGATACGTTAAATATAAATTTTTTTTTCTTTATTAAAATTTATTTTAATTATTCAAAAATATTAACTATCTTATCAAACAGATTGATGATGTTCATTAGATTTGGTTCTAAGTCATGTTAATGTGCGCATTGAAATTAAGTTATAAGACGTTATTAGATGAACTAATATTTTTTTTTTCTTATTTTGAAATCAGATCTTTACATTTATACTATGTTTTTGATTTTTTGTTATCAATTATGTCCATGTATTTTTACAGTTTTTTAAGTAATTTATTATAATATTACTCGTAGTTAGTATCTATTATCAATTCGCTCTTGTGGGTTATAGGCTTTGTACATATTTTTGACTTTTTGTATGATTAAAACAAACATTCTAAAATACCATATTCTCATTATACAATTTCCATCGGTCAAATTCTGACGACATTAGTGCTTATAAAATAGAATAATTAGCTTGCAAGCATTTCGGCCAAGCCAGAGGCTAATTTATTTATTTTACTAAGCGTTAAATGTAGAATGCAGACGCAACTATCCTGGTCTCTTGGATATGAAGGCTTTTTGAAGCACATTGTGTCTTGTCGTATATGTCGCAATAACTATAATGATGAATGATAACTTTTGGTGATAATCTATCCAGAGGTACAGTGCATAGATCAACTTTGGCGTAGGTACTAACAACAAGTAAACACTATGAAATAGATAAAATGTAATTTCATAAGTGAAATGTTTAATTCTTTTGTAAATTTATTTATATTTTCAGTATATAGTAACTTTATTAAAATATATATTTTTTTTTATTGATCAAGAAAACGCTTACACAACAATAGTTATTAGCGTGTGTGGTTACATTTTTTTTTCTAAATATATTAATTATCATGTAAAGTCCATTTTTAAATTAGTATAAATGTAACACATCTTGTTTCAATGTCATTATATAAATCTCAACAGTTAGATTATTATACCTTCAACTTCGGTATACCTCATTTCATAAGAATCATCAGAAATGTTATAGGTAATACCTAGGTATGTTTAAAATTAAACTTAACATTTTGGCAAATCATAATTTATCATATAGAAATAAGATAATTAATAATTGTTGAATTAAACTGAAACTTAAATATTCAAATAGTATCATTAAAGTATTGAAATTTGATCAGAATTGATCTTAATTTTTAAAATAAAAGAAACGTCATTGTATGAGTTTATCATATAATATAATGAACAATTCAAAATATGTTCACCTCACGCATTCACAAACAATATCAGCTATCATTGGAGCCTAAAATTAATGAGTGATAACCCAATCACAGTTAGCAAGAATTATTAACATGTTGTATTTTTACGATACTTGGAGAATGAATAGTTAATGTGGATGAATAAGCATTTCCTGAGCATCTGCCGGATTCGGTAGACTATAAAAAAGAGATTTAGCTGCGGGTAATTCCCGAGAAAGTTATCTAAAGAAAAGAACTTTGAAAGTTTTCCACACATTTCACTGAGGTTGAAAGATGTTCAAAAGATGACCTATGTAAGGGTAGAAGATGCATATGTAATATGCCCATACTATTGCAATTTATTTTTACGAAACATTATGATATGCAATATGGTAGGGTGGATCGTGCCTGTGTGCATCATAACACTGATTGGATTTTGAAAGCATATCGAAACAATAACTAAAAAGGAGACTTGACTTTCAATTGTCATTTATGAGAATAAGCCTAATAAACTTAATAAACCTTCAGCTATGCTTAAACTATATAAAAACAAAATGATACGATAATACAATGTATATAATTATTATGATGTATCAATTTAATATATTTATTAGTGGGTACTGGTAATTAGTTTTATGACTATTGCATAATATACAAAATATTATATAGTACACAAATTATGTGTGCACCAACATACTATTATATGATATAAAATGTATTGTATTTTGTATTCTAAATGTTAACGCGGCCATTTAATTACCTACGAAATGATTTGTAATTACATAAAACTTATTGTAATTAAGTGGCATTTATATTTGAATTATAATTTCTTCATTTTTGTATTAATAAGTTGTTAAAATGATATAGCACTTTAGAATAATTCTTCCCGTGTATAAACTAATAACGATTCCTGAATTTAATCTATTACAATATTTCAAACAAATGTTTATTGTCCAAATTTTTGATTGAGAGATTTGTAAGTGTCACACTCTATACTTCTCAATGATTTTATATTTTAGTAATATTTTATAATGGTATAGACCCAGGGTCAACAATGATATTTTTTGAAGACCACATTCGATGCATGCGGTACATGGATCATGAAAACCAGCATGCCGGCTTGCAATTGCCTATTTACAAATGTATACAGTTAAATAACATACAATTATAAAAATTATTTTGAAATGTAAATTTTCATTGATGACAAATAACGTGTCTTAAATAATAGCTCTCCAATTGAAAAATATACGTATAGATGGTTTGATCGCCGCGCTGAACAAATCTAAATTAAATTAAAAGAGTCTAAGACAACAGTTTATGTTTTAAAATACTTGCATATACTGATTCATACCGGTGATCAGCCTCGTGCATGCAATATACGTGATTATAGATCTGCAGCAACTTTTACGTGAAATATCGATATCCATTTAAAATTATTATAGTTATAACATATATTTAATTAAGTATTCATAAATGTATTATAGAACATAGGATCCCAATAGGAAGCTAAACATCAATTCTGACATTTTACATGACAAGAAGTGTCTGGTTTACACATGATTAGGTTTATAAAAGGACATAATCCAGTATGGAAAATTTCAGAAAGTCAAAAAATGATTCCTCAATATACTCAAAGTAAGCAAATTTTTGTTTACTACAGAATGATAGCAACGCAGCCATATACAATAAGGTAGAAAATCCTGGGACCCGATGAAGATGCAAACAACAAAATTATACATTTTCTAAAAATTTCTGATCGCAAATTTCTGTTTGCAATAAAGGGGAACAAATGGTTCTGACCGGTCTACATAGCTAAAGAAAACCATTCGCTTAGCTCTAAACTTTATATTAAAAAAACTTTTAGTTTGTAATTAATATAAGAGAATTAGATTAAAATCTTGGAACAAAACAAAAAATTATTGATAAAATCGAACACAGTACCTATATTGTATTTCCAATAGAAAGTATACATGCATTTGCGTTAAACCAGTGGCGTAATTTCTGTTTACAATAGAGAGGTACAAAGGTTTGCAATAGAGAGATGCATTGTATAACATAGAGAAACTAAGGTGGTTGTTGTGAGGGAAGGATTGCCCTTCTCCCCCCCCCCTCTTGGTCTTGCCAATAGTTTTAATATTTTGTTACTTACGTTACAACAGTGGCACAACCAGGATTTGTTCAAGGGGGGGAGGGAGGAGTCCAAAAAATGAATTTAACTAATGTTTTTCTGTTCCTTTCCTGAGTATAAATATACATTTTATTTCTTAATTAACTCAATTTCCAGGCTTAAAGCAATAAAAAAAAAAAAAATTATTATTATTTTACGTTTTTAAAGGCTATTTGTACAAATGGTACATAAATTCACTACAAAATTCACATTTACCTTGTATATACTCAAGTGTAATGGTACAAACAGGGAACAAATACTTTTGGAAAATAAAATTACGTGATGGATAACGTCTTGGTTCACAGCGTAAAAGCCGAGTTATGTCACACTTAGCCTTTAAAGCCCACCTTTTTGCACCTATGTAGCCACAATATTGTAAAGAAAAGGATAAATTGTTCAATATCGATTTCATTATTGAAGATTTGTTAGATGGAGAAAAATCCCACGTAATGCAAATAACATGAGCGCTATTTGCGCCTAAGGCCATGATTAAGTTACGTTTAATGGCTATTTTAGAGCGTATTAAACTCATGTACAATCGATATGCTATACTATAATATTTTTATTTAAAATTTAATACCTACTACCTATAATTAAACTATGTTTTTAGGCATAACATGGGCAGCAGCAGACACAGTTCTAGTTTCAACTACAGCCACTAAAAAACTGCGTCCAAGGAAATATAAATAACCTCATAATATTAAATATTATATGCAATACACATTAAAAAAATTATGAATAAAAAAAATATATGACATTATTATTTGAAATTATTAAATCATAAAAAATTCTATGACTGAAATTATTTAACCGTTGAATAAATAATGTTGATAATTATTATATTATTAGCTGTTGTAATTGGAAAATAAGTACATAGATTTTATTGGTTTTTTTTCTCATAAACATTTAATTTTTTTATTAAGAAACCTATTCAAAGGGTCTCAAAAAATCTGTAATGGTAATTAAATAATTGAATTTATAAGATTATAGTTCTATATAAATATTATAATAATTAATAATTACATTGGTTAAGAAAAATAAAAAAATTAATCTATGTACAATTTTAGTTAAACAAACAATATTTGTATGATTTACAAAATGTTTTAGTGATTGTGTTATTTTATAATATTTGAGTGCATACTAAAGTTTATCGGAGTATTAAATTATATAGAAATACGGTGGATGTTAATCCCTGAATATAACCATTAAAAAAATAAGCAATGAAGATATTACCGACAGTAGGACGATGAAATAAATAAAACCTGTCCGGGCATACCGAGTGCGCCGAATGAATAGAGAACGGACGATAAAATCCAACTGAACCCAGCGGGACCCCATGACTGAACGGCGATCATCCTGGGGTGGCAATTACGATGGACGCCAATAATAAAACGTTGTGCCATTTTACACAACACGATGTGGATGAATACAGTTTTCAAATTATTGCGGACGGTCCGACGGAAAATTAGTTGAACTCGGGACGGTGGCATCCGCGAGAGCACAATAACGTACAACGCGTGAGGCGAAACATCGTATCGACGAGACGACGTGCAACGATAGGCGAACTGAGAACGAGACGCGACGAGTACTGTCGTTTACGAAATGATCGGAGAGGGGTAGAGACCGGTCACCGGATTCTCGACGGACCGCTACCGCTGCCGCTGCATCCCTCTCCACAAACACGTCAAGGCTCCACCCCCCCCACAAAACGCCGTCACTACCGCAGCCACACGGTGTACCAACAACTTACTGTTCCAGTGACGAGAATATTTTAAATGTTTGCTAAGATACGGATACGACGTTTTATTTTATTTCACATTTCCTAAGATTATTTTTATTCAAGTTGAGATGAAATTAACTATTTACATACTGCACTCTATCAGCACGTATTTGTGTTTATCACGATATAATAATATGTAATACTATTCTTAATTATCTATTCAGTCAGTACGATGATTATACATTTAATCATAATTAATATTCGATTATTATATTAGTCGGCCATAAATGTATGGATTTATTATACAGTCATCTAAATTATATATATAGGTAATATATATATATAAAGCGACGTTTGATAGCGGTGTAGCGTATCGAATTTAGACGTACGAATATAAAATAAATATATATGTTACGGGTAAAGTACAAAATACGGTTAGTGTTCACATTATCCGGGTAATGTGAACACTATACCTGTACCTATTGGATAAAGTAAAAATACTATTTACAAGACATTTATTCCGTACAATATTCGGGTATTTTACATATTATCTACGACTGAGTGGGTAAAGTACTTGGATAAAATGTATACGATAAAATAACGATCGTAGATAATTGTTTTTGAAGAACCACATGGAATAATATTTAGTACATAAAATGGGTTTGTCATCATCTTTACTACCAGCTGAAGCAGTGGAAAAATTAACACCTACGTGAAGCTGGCACTACAAAGTTGGCACAATAATCTAAAACCATTCCAACAAACTCTACTCGAACTTGTTGGAAGTTGTTGGACAATTGTTGGAATTTGTTGGAACGTATTTCAAAAGTTATTCAAGTTCAAAGTTTGTAGTGCCAACTACATGACCAGCACTACATATGCAAAAAAATACTTTAAAACTCTACCAACAATGCTCAGATAACATTGTTGGACATTGTTGGACACTTGTTGGAATTTGTTGGAACATATTTCAAAAGTTATTCAAGTTCAAAGTTTGTAGTGCCAACTTCACAACCAGCACTACGTATCAAAAAAAAGAAAACAACGAAAACAGATCGAAAAATAAACTTATACAGTTTTGAAACACTGTTGGACTTTTGTTAAACATCGACTAAAAAAAATAGTCTCAATTTAAACAGTGTTAAGTAGTTAAGTTTGGTTCATAAAAAAAATGATATCTCAATTAAAAATTTTTAACAATCGTTATATTGGGATCTAATGTCCAACAACTTTAAAAAGTGGTCCAACAAACTTGTTTTTACATTATAGAACAAGAAAATGCCTTCCAACAACTTTCCTAAGTTTTTAAATCACCATTTTCTTCTAGCACTACATTTTTCGTTTTTTCACCTTATATCCATAGTAAAAATTTTTTACAATCGTTCTATTGAAATCTAGTGTCCAACAACTTCAAATAGTGGTCCAACAAACTTGTTTACACATCATAGAACAAAAAAATTCTTTCCAACAACTTTCCAAAGTTTTTAAATCACCATTTTCTCCTAGCACTACAATTTTCATTTAACACCTAATATTCATATTAAAAATTTTAATTGTCATTATATTGAGTTTTGGTGTCCAACAACTTCAAATAGTGGTCCAAAAAACTTGTTTACACATCATAAAACAAGAAAATTCTTTCCAACAACTTACCTAAGTTTTTAAATCACCATTTTCTTCTAGCACTACATTTTTCGTTTTTTCACCTTAAATTCATAGTCAAAATTTTTTACAATCGTTATATTGAAATCTAGTGTCCAACAACTTCAAATAGTGGTCCAAAAAACTTGTTTACACATCATAGAACAAAAAAATTCTTTCCAACAACTTTCCAAAGTTTTTAAATCACCATTTTCTCCTAGCACTACAATTTTCATATAACACCTAATATTCATATTAAAAATTTTAATTGTCTTAATATTGAGTTCTGGTGTCTAACAACTTTAAAAAGTGGTTCAACAAACTTGTTAACACATCGTACAAGAAGAAAAATTACTCAAACAACTTTCCTAAGTTTTTAAATCACCATTTTCTTCTAGCACTACATTTTACGTTTTTTCACCAAATATTCATATTAAACATTTTAATTTTCATTATATTGAGTTCTGGTGTCCAACAACTTTAAAAAGTGGTCCAAAAAACTTGTTAACAACTCGTATAAGAAGAAAAATTACTCCAACAGCAATTACTTATTGTGATTTTGTAAAACAAGTAATGCTTGCAATTTTAATGCACAGCGTTTGTTTTAATTAATTTATTCAATATCAATTTTTGTATTTGTATATTATTTTATCGTAGAAAACACATTTTATTTTATTAAATGTGTTTATACATAGGCTTATCGCATTAATAATAATAATTATTATTATTATTAAAACCACTAGCAACCATATTTTATGAACAAAAGTTTCCATCGTTAATCTCAACATTCCTGTTTGAGAACCTAGTCGGTTTAGACCTTCTATATACGTTTTTTGCGACCAAATTTAGCCTATCCTTTTCTTCAAGGTCTATTTTATCTCTGAATCAAATTTCATCACAATCGGATGAACGGTTTAGGAATGAATAATGCACATAGCTAGTTAGAAAAAATGTTTGTGTTTATAATATACTTTTATATAGACTTATGGTGTTTAAGACTTTATAATAGTTGTATGACTTACAAGCAATGCGTTTTACTGACAACTATCATTCAACTATTAATATAAATATAATGTGGTATAATTATTGTATTGCTTTATTGTGTCACGTGTAAGAACTATCAAATATTACTACAGTTAGGAATAGTCGAGAGTCAGACAATGTTGATCTTTACTATGCACTTTCATTATAATAATTAAAAACATTGTTGAGAGTGGTTAAGCTAAAACCGTAATTTTTATATCAAAATAATAAAGGTTAACATCTAGTTATTATATATGACGTGTATACATATGCATACATATATGTAAATGACTTACACAATCACACAGACCATCATAATATTATAGTATTATTTACCACCATTTAACGGTAGAGGTCACCTATCAACCATAACGAAGATGAAATATTATATTTGGTGGTACGATAAATATACAGTGCCGTAACATGCCACAAATTTTAAAAAGTGGCACCAAAACTTAAAAACCTGTAATATTGTGATGGAATGGATAATATTTTTTATTATAATAATGGAACATGGAACATTGTAAATACAAGTAATTTATTGTAAATTTGTGAATATCACAATGAATCATAATGTTAATATTCTTTTCTCATGTGATAGTATATATAATAGTTAATAATATTTTTACTAACTATACCATAATAATAAAAATTAATTCAAAAAAAGTATCGACGAAAATTAAAAGTTAGAAATAAATAACTCGATCAGAAATAGCCCAAAAATACATTAGTTAGGTGTTTTGAATAATAATGAATATAATTATCATAGGATTAAATATAATAAAATACCAAGACATAAATTATAGTATGCTTAAACAAGTACAAATATATTAACCCGTAATACCTACTTTAAGAAAAAAATTTAGTTACCTAAAAAATATAACACTTATTTTAAATTAACCTATACGTAGATTAAATAAAAACAAATTTTTTTTTTAATTTTTAAAGGGGCTTAAATTTTCTAGTTGTATACCACCAACGATAAAGTACACAACATCTGCACATTTATTGAACCGTTCATCCTGTAAGATTAGTTATATATATAGTTAGTAGTTACTCTATATAGTTTATATCAAACATAGTAGGTATAAATTATACATAGGACATAAAGTATAACCATGATCTATTATTAATAATATTTCATAGGTAAACTATAAAATTGAGCGCTTTATAATATATCTATATGATTCAAATAGTAAATATATCGATCGTTCAACGTAGTTTCGTCGTCGTTATTATATATTCATGGCACGGTTTTTTTTTTCTGTAGTTAGATATATTCAGTCTCAAGTTCGAAATATTATATTCCTAACGTCGCATTATATTACGGACTGATGCAGATACCGTCTCTGTGCGGACCTTTTTCAGGAATTATATTATACTTATATTATACTATTTATATGATTGTGACATCGATGCTTTGTAATCTCCCTTTTGTTAAATCCCAGACGACCAGCTGGCAGCCACGCATTAATACAATAGTGTACGCAGCTGTTATCCTGTAAATATCAATCTATATAGACTTAGAACCAAGACAAATAATAAAGATAAATTGTGAATATGCACTCATAAAAGAAAGTCGCGTCTTTAATCACATCTCTCTCTTTTTCGTAGATATTTTTAAAAAATACACAATATTTGTTGTTTTTCAAAGTATTTTTCTAGCCCTATATAAATCAAGTCTTTTATCAAGTTCGTGGAAACCGAGCACTGATATCACTTACCTGATACTAGTCGTTTTCTAAACTATAAAAAAAATATAGAGCCAAATGATATATTGTTTTAAAAATACATAAAGGGCATAGCTAGGTAAAAAAAAATTAGCGTTTATGTACTTATATATTATAAACTTATGGTATTTAAGACTTTATAATAGTTGTATAGACTTGCATAATAATATTATACAATAATTGTCGTACTTTATTGTGTTTCGTGTAAGAACTATCAAACATTAATACATTTTGGATGGTTTTTTATCAAAATGGTTATCATAATTATAAAGCTAAGCATCTAGTTATTATATTATATGACTTGAGTATACTGCCGTTATAAGCGAAAACGCCATAGGTCACCGGAGAATGATTTTGAGAAAAACGCGTTTTTGTGTTTTGTATTTTCATAAAACCATAACACCTTGTACATTTTAATTATTTAAATATGATATATATGTTTTTCTATGTAATTTTACCCAAGGGATGCGATGAAACAATAATAAACATGATTAAATTAATTTTTAACAAGATATTTTATTTTTCACGTTGTACCTTACTATTTGTATATATTTTTTATATCTTATTCAAAAGCAAGAATGCCATAACTCGTAGGTAAGTAACAATTTCTAATATGATAAAATTATTTATTAAACATTTAAAACTTATTAAATTTGAACGTGGCAACGATGCAATATGTAAACTAAACTGCACCGTAGTGTATTTGCGACCACAATTTTTTTTACTATTTAAGTCCTTTAAGTTATTTAGTTATTGCTTATAGTATACTTTTGGAGAAAAATTTCAGACATACGACATATTTATCTACACAATCTAAATTTTACAATAGTTTATTTTTTTGAGGACTTACGGCATTTTTGCTTATGAGTTATGACTATGTGATATAATATTATACACAGAATGTCCCACGAGGATTTACGCATTAAGATATCTCCTGAGATAATACATTTATCATAAATCTGTTTTTTTTATACTAGACTCACAGAGAAAAGTACTACTTATATTGTATTATTTAATTCAATTACATTGTTTTTGGTACAAAAGTTAGAAAAATTTATTTTTTATTTTTGAAACAGTTTAAGATAGCAATTTTATTAAGTTTAATTTTCTGAAAATGTTGACCTTTCGACATTTTATTTTAATTAACTGCGTCGTGGTTTTTAATATTTTTTTTTATGTAAAGGTACAACGGCAAAAACCCGGTTTTTGTCCGAGGCGAGTATCCCATTACGGCTAATGGATATATTCTCACGGGACACCATGTATATATGTGTGTGTGTGGCATTGACACAACCCGATTGATAATTATATTTTAATAGGGTAAGCTTTATTACTTATAATGCATAAAATAGTCATAAGAATTGTCATTGTTTTGGCCTAGAATGAAACAATAATAGTTCGTTCGCCGGTACCACAAATACCTCGCTTCGCACTATAATAATATAATAATATGGGGGGACGGAGTGGTCGAGTGGACTAAGGCGTCGGTTGCGACGCGCACCGTCGCCGGTTCGAACCTCGGTCTCGGGTGGAACTTCTCTTCAGGCAGTCATGGTGTCTAGAGAGAGAGACCACCATCCCCCACCCGGGCATGGCAGATACCTACGGGTACCCACTTGAAAATTCTGCCAAATTAAAACACACGTGTTTACAAAACCTACAATATCCTCCTCCACAGTTAAAAACAACCCAATGATCTAAGTTGCCGCGGGTTGATTAATGAAAAAAAAAATAATAATTTTAATAATAATTACTGGCCGGTCTGCTTGTGTATGTGTGCGTGTATTCGATCAACAGTGGTCGGGTATGCCATGCGAATACCGACAAACTACGTCTGAAGTGAGTGTGTACGTGTGTATATAATATATAGTATGTGTTGAGTATGGTGTGAATAAAAATGTCAACACGTATTCTCAATATTTGAAAAATATAATATAATATAATAATGTTTCAAAATAATACACAATGAATACATGTGTACTGTGTAGCCCTTTTGACACAACTGGTAAAAATAGTACAGTTGGTCGTCTGACATAAATGTCCAGTATATAATAATAAATAATAATCTATTTGAGCCACTTAGAATAATATACATAATGTGACTAAATAGTATAATATGAATTAGCTATTAGAGCTGTAATATAATAATAATAAATATTGTATAAAAAACTCACAGATTGTCTTTGCTCGGCCGGCAAGCTTTTCTATATAATAATAATTCACGACACACACAAAGTTTCGGAATAACAGTTAAAATTACAATAATATTGGTGGCAACTCGCACCCGATAATTTAATACAAACAAAAAACGATGGCGGTTCACGCTTGACAATAATAAACAGTGGCGATTCGCGCCTTACAATAATAATAAATAAGACAAAATTAACTGATGGCGATTCGCGCCTACCAATTTTCACTGCAATATTATGTACGGTGATTCGCACTCGTAAAATAATAATAATTTTGCGGTCACTGAACAGAACGGATGGACGAACGACAACTGACGCACCGCGCGGCCTATGTTGGCCGGTGCCCCGTGGCAGCCTGATCTACATCTTATATAATCATTTAAAATAATAAACTGGCCATCTATCATGGCCGTTATGGTGTGCGTATGCGTGTGTATATGAGTGAATCGGCCGGTGGTATCTATTAATTAGTGTCGAACAGTCATAAAGAGGGTGCTACTCATGTATTTGTTATCTCCGCCTTACACACGTACGGCATACCAAATATACATTCACTAGTTTCAATTGTATGCTATTGGTTTTGAAATTAGAGTAAATTGACTTATTATGTATTTATTTATTTATTAATTAATTAACGCCAGTCGGCATTTACATAGTTGGTAAAATAATATATATATAGGCATTGAAAAATGATAATATAAATGTAAAAATGATTGGTAATAAAGATAATAATATTAAATTTGATATACTAATAATTTAATAATTATCATAAAAGATAAAATAAAACTAAGAAAAAACAGCATCCTAATTCTGAGTGTGGCAATAAAACTAAGATAAGAAGAAATATTATTTAGTATGAACATGAAATGTAGTTTTAGGTGGTGTTAAGGTTAATATCAAACTTTTAGAATAGAACATTGTCCGTGCTTAAGCGTCAGCTATTTCACAATATTTTAATTTTCAAGCGAGATATGAGTATTTTTAATAATTCAGATACCCATATCTTGCTTGAAAATTAAAACATTGAAAAACCGCCAACGCTTAAACACAGATAATGTTCTTACCTAAAAGTTTGACAATAGGTCAATTCACTCTAATATCAAAATCAATAGCACAATATTGATACTAGTGAATGGAAATTTGCGATGTCGTAAGTGTGTAAGACGAAGACAACAAATACACGGGTAGCGTCCTAAGTATATGCACACCTAGTTTTAGTTAAAAATATGTACATTTAAGTTTAAATTATTATTTGCCATTAAATGTAATTATTATTTCTAATGAGGTATATATTAGTTTATAATATTATAGGTGCCGAACAATGACATATAATTAGGTAACCACATTGAAAATTGTAAAATTTAGTTCTGAATGATTGAAACATATTATAGGTAGGTTCAACTAGTAAAAAGATAATTATTATTTAAATTAAAATCAACAACCGTTTTTATTTTAGTCCATTGAAAATTCAAATACGTTTAGGAAATCCCCGTTCGAACGGTATGTTGTTATTCTACGTTATTTTACAACATTTACCTATAGCCTATAAGTTATAAAATATAAAATATACCTTATTTTAAATTATATTTATAATGAGAATACTTGAATTATACGTACAAATCAGCGTTTATTTTATAAAAACGTTGTTACTATTCGTGTATAGCCACGTCATATTCGATCCTATAATTTATCAGGATTAGGATATTATTAAAATAAATGCAATAGACACCAGCCATAGGCGTGTTTACGGTGGAAACCTAAGGTTCCTGAGCTGCCCCTGCAATTTTTGAAAGGCAACGGTCAACCTAGTTCTAATTTAGAAGGGTTATAACTTTTGTTCAAAAAAAAAAAAAATGTTATGTGTGTGTAGTTATAATCACTACTTACTTAGATTATTAATTGTAAAAAAATAATTCAGGCTTTTTTTCAAATAATATAAATATTTCATTGGTAAGGGGGTGGGGGGGGGGAGCTTTAAGACAACACTATTTAAAGTGAAAAGTCCACTAGGGACGTTTATTCTGGTTAGTAACAACAACACCGATGTACCACCGACAGTGGTACTATGACCCGTTCAGAAGCGTTCACGTAGTGGTCGAGAGCTTAACTTCCGTGATCGGACGAGAGCCGGTGTATTCGACGTGGTATGGTCACCAGAAATCACGGTAAAAAAGTTCGAATTAAAAAAGTCCTAAGAAAAAAATCTGGGTAAAAAATGTTTGAGGCATAAAAAGTCCACTGTAGATAAGTCCTATAAGCCTAAAAAGTCCGAGATAAATAAGTCCGGTATATTACATTATATTCATAACAATATTTAAAATAATTTATTAAAAAAAAAAGTCAATGATAATAATTATGTACTTAGTATCATTGCTTAGGTATATAAAAAAATCGAAATAATATATTAAAGTGAGTATTAACTAAACTGACAAAGATTACAGCTGTTCAGTTCCCCATGTACGATATGTACACAGTAGACATATCCCCACCACCCATATATAATAAATATCTCCATCATCAAAGTCCAAAAAAGTAGTTATTGGTTCATAGGTACAAGATTATTATTTTGTCAGGTAAATAATTTAGTTTCAAATATATTTATACTTATTGGAAGTTTGCTTGAGCATCACACAGTGTTTTTCCTTTTACCTAATTATTTGTATACTAAGACATAATAACCTTCAGAAGTGAATTAATTAGTGCGACCTAGCTATCGCTCTCCCTCCCCCCCTACTCATCACCATTGTCAGTTTTGTGAATAGATTAATTTCATAATTTTTATAGTTTTATGATTTATTTATGGTGGTTAAGACTTTATAATAGTTGTATAGACTTACAGGCGATGCGTTTTACCAACAACTATCATTATTCAATAATGTGGTATAATTATTGTTCTATGGAATGAATAATAATTAAAAGAATAATAATAACAACGCTGGTTCGAAATTATGCGACGCTATTAGTCACACCAGCTCGTTATTATAAGAGTAAATACGTCTGAGTTCGTAAAAAAAGTTCATTTTACATATTTTGAGAATATTTAGCTTATTTAGTCCATTTAGGAATATTTTAGAAACGGTAAGAAAAAAATATAAATTCAATATTAGTTTTAATATTATCGTAACTGAATGAAATGTTTTACATTTTTGATTCCGAGCGGATCGATGAACGCATTGATTTTACAATAATATGCGTTTTTAAAATTTTTATGTCTCCCATCACCATGTGGGGCAGTAAAACTGCTTCGATTTTCTTTACAGTATCTTGTCTTATAAGAAAGTGAATCTAGTTGGTGCATTCGGGAGGTCAAAATTTCATATAAGTTATAGTTTCAAAAGCGCCTGGAAAAACAACATAAAAATTAAGGAAAAACGTGAATTTTTACGCAAAATTGGTTTTTGAAAAAATCGATTTTAGTTTTGGGGTAACTCTAAAACAAATGACCGTAGATACTTGAAATTTTACTGCTTATTTATATTAGCGTTTATATTTCTATAAACCATAACATTTTCAAAATATTTTGACTTGTTTTGAGCTGTATACGGAAATTTTTCGTTTGAAATGTGTTTGTATTTTTTTATCTATAGGTTTTTATGGGTTTTTTCGATAAGTTCCTAAATGTCAATATAGTTTTATTAAATCAAAAATACATTTATTGACATCATCAACTGCATTGAACATAGCTGTATTTAATTTATTTACTATATTATATTTAGCTAGGTAACTTATGTGTACATATAGGTATGCATAATCAAATATCAACCATTAGTATCAAAATTAAATTTATTTTGTGTACCAGGTACGACCGGTGCATGAAATGATGCAGGTACTTGTAATGTAAGAGGCTTGGTTATTTATTCACATACAGGTATTATACATAAAATCGTGTTCTGTGGTAAAAATATTTTTCCCCCTGTATTTGACGAACAAAACATACCATTACAAACACCCACTACCCATGTCCATATGCCTATATTGTCGGTCTGTCTATCTGAACACGCAGGTGTCGTTAATGCGAGGCGACTGGGAGGCGCCGATCGAGCATTGATGTACCTTAGATACTCGATAACAATCATTTTTTAAACTGTCAGAAAATATAGCCCGGCGATATTGTTTTCATTCTATATAGGCGCACACAATTTATAGTCGATCCCTGACTGAGGGGCGTAACGTCTCCTCTTCACCTTTCACCATTCGGTAATTTTCAAATATAATTGTATGAAATGCTCTTTGCTGTCCCTAGAACCCTCTGCGGCGCAAGTATTCGTTATAATAATAACACACAGACAGGCGACCCTACCGTATCTTTAATCTTTACGAAAAAGGAAAAAACACGGCCTATAAATACACACACGGCGAGTGCGTCGGCTATATAATATGTATAGTTATAATTCTTACCCATGAGACTCATCGAATATTTTCAATCTTACTTATATTTTACTTATTATTTAGTGTTGAGTGTCGTACAGATAATATAGTTGATGGAGAGTTATTTATTTTAATACCGACGACTAAAATTTACTTTAATAATAATATTATGATTTTAAATATTATAATTATATATTTATTTTAACAATATTATATCTTACATTTACGGTAAAAACATAAATTACAACACCTGGCTTCCTTGGGCTAGCAATCAGCAGATCGATAAAACGTTATGAAAATAAATCAAAATAAATAGAATAATTTGATATAAATGTATATTATATTATTTTTTTTACTCTAGGAATAAGTATTGATTGGAAAAATAGTGCACGCTGCTTTATATTCGAATTAAACATAATTTCGAATATAACTATTATGTTGAAAAAAATATACATATAAATATATAATATACGGAATTTTTCCAGTTTTTTTTGAATTTAAATACTGTGCGTTGAGGTCGTGAAAATGAACGAGCCGGAAGCTTACAGCGATTATACGCGCGCCCGGACATCAAAGCCTAGTGTGCACCACTAACACCTACAACTAGAGCAGGAGTCCGATTATTAAATGCTTAAGAATATAGCTAATTTTACTCAAACCCTTTTTAAAATCAATAATATTTTCGGTGATGTTTCACATATTAGGACGCACTTACACACATATTGTATCGCATGAACGGCCAACCCTCGTCAGAGGATACAAATGTGGGAGTGCCTACATTTCTACACGGGGGATAAAATAATATCATATCCAATACCCATATATACAGGATGATTTTTTTATCGTTGAACACTCATTATTTGGAAAAGTATTGATTTTTTTTTTAAATTTTAGATTTATGTATTTCTACATTTGTATAAATGTTTTATATTTTTAGTCCTTATATTAATTGGGCAATCTACTATCAACTTTTGATTTTCAAATGGTAGCCTATACTTGAAATGTCATAAATTAATAAGGCTATTTTTTTTTATAAATTATCACGTTTAAATTTTCATTTTTCGTTAATCTGTTGATGAGATATTTTTCTTCAAAGTTATATTCTTTTAGATAATTTTAAGTCGTCATACATTTACTGATAGACGCACGATACACCAAATATAACAACACATAATAAATAATTATTTTTGTACTTAAGATAGTCTATAGACTGTATAGACTATACCTATAGGATATATTTTTTAATAATCCCAAATTATATAAAGGTTTTATGATCGTCGTTCTAATTTGAAAAACCACACCTAGCTTAGAACCAAAACTATTCCTACACTGGATCTCGTATTACAAAAAACCCGATTTCTTTACATTTGTATGGATGCGCTATTATAGAAGAAAAAAAAATAATAAAGATTCCCTGACGTACCTACCATTATTTGATGAAATTTTATGCATTATTATTAACATATTCTGATAGTACGATTATTACGCAGAGGAGGTTTAATTTTATTTTTCATGTTTATTGGACAACATAATAATATAGACTATAAATAGTTGTCATATTATGTACAAATGTATATATATTTACATTCGATTATGTCTGTAAATACAGACTTTTTTTATATATATTATTTATTTGTATATACTTGACAGTCTTGTTTAATCTGTAAAAATATGGTGTGTGCGTTATACATAAAATGTGGATGTTGTTACAGACAAATTGAATAGGCGTGTATATAGTGGCGCAATGTAAATTATGGTCCACATTAACTAGATTAGTCTCAAACCGTAAGAAATTCTCGACGCTTTTACATTACCTACACCGTCATTTCTAGAGCGCGCGTGTTCATAAAAAGGCATTACTGTCCCGTTTAAAGGGGTTAACCTTCGAATTTAGTACCTATATGTGATACAACAAGTAACATTTAAACCCATAACTATGTTATACATGTATAGGCTTATAATATTATATTCTTATATTGTATATCATGGAATAGATATAGGTATATAAAATAAATTTACCATTTAGTATACGTCATGATATAAGTACCTACCTAAGACTAAACTATATGCAGACATGCTGTATATATTATTATATTGGTATAAAGCAGGTGCGTGGGTCACCAAATGGCGGACCAAATCGTTTTCTTTTTTAATTATCTTATTATATGAATACAAAAATATGACAAAATGGTTTTCAAACATATGCAGCGTTTAATTTATATTTAGAGGTTACCAGCAAGGTCCGTAAAAAAATTGTTCACGGTCAGCCGTTTGGTGTCCCCAAGCTGATGAAGAGTATACCTAATAAGGTATATATACCTAATGACTTATGGAAAATGTATAGGTAGGCATATACTGTACAGCTATAAATCTGTTGTGCCGTACGCACTTAATTTTGTATGCATTGGTTTCTTTTATAATATGCATCTAAGTACTACACAAATATAATCATTATTATTGTAATTTAAAACCAAAACTCATTGATTACTTTTAGATTCTGAGTGGAACGATGAGTGTATTGATTTTACAATGATGGTTGTTTTTTTTTATTTTTGTGTCTGTGTACACGATAAATAGTTGAAATAATGCTTCGATTTTCAACTTCATTATATTGTTCGATGGGAAAGTGAATATTTTTGGTGTATTTAGGAGGTCATATTATTAAATTACCAATAATTTTTAAAAGTGCCGGGAAAAACAACATAAAAATTAAGGAAATACGGGAATAAATACGCAAAATCGGTTTTCTACATTGAGTTTTAACAAAAAAAAATCAAGAAAAAGATTTTTTATTGAATATACATTTTATCTATGGAATATAAATTATTTTATCAATTATAAATGTTTTTTTGAATTTTTTTTTATTAAAATTCGATGCATAAAAAATCTTTGTGTTTATTCTTTTATAATGATGCTTAACTTTTGTAATCTTAATATTTATCTTATTAAATTGCGTATGGGATATTATTTAAAAAATGTTGTTATAATATTTTTATCATCGTATTAATGCGTTTTAATATAGGTATGAGTGTGGTAGTCGTATTAAACGGTTTTAAATGAATATTTTGTTATGGAATAATAATTATTGTTCATAATATATTTTATTAACTGTTATTGTAATAGTTAAGATAAATAATTTATGTTAGAATTTCACTATTTTTTTTTTCGTCGTTAAATATTATACGATAATATTCATGTTAAAGAATTCCACACGGAAAAACAAAACAGTTGTTTGTACTATGAAAATAGTAGGATTGACTGTACATTATAATTGCTATAAGATTAATCAGATTTACTAAAATATTATAGTCAAGTTATTATAGTTATTCGAACTGAAATATACTATTTTAACTAAGTTTTTTTGTTAATTCAAACATTAAAAACGGTATTAACTATAAAATATAGTAAACCTAACCATAACTAATAACTATATTTATAAAGTAATAATGAGAAAATCGTTTTAGTTATTTTACCTATTAAATAGTTATATTTACTATAATTTGTTTAACTATAATATTATAGTAATTTTTTTTCCATGCATAGTGATTGTGTACACAAATGCATTATAGATTATCTGTACTTACTATAAGCTTTTCAACGTTTTATCGCTTTGAAAAATGAAAAATGTGTTACTAGTTTTCATTGATAGAAATAAGCACAAATGATTTGCTTGATTCATTAACCCTACAATTATTTACGATATTTATTAGTGAAATTAATAATTGTGTCGATAGTGGACATTAAACCATATTGCTTAATTATTTATAACCATAAATACTACTTACGTCGTAAAAGTATACAAATTAATTGCATAAAGAATTGTATGGGTGACAGCTTCAATATTCTATGTATATACAATAACTTGCAAAACAACTTGAGTATCCATATAACAATATATAATAACCATAAATTACAATATCCAATGCTATAATAATTGTATGAGACTTATACCTGCGTTTTTATTTTTTTACAACTTTCAAGGATTTGAGGTTATAAAATAGCTGAATCGTGGTTAACAAATATTGCTAATTTTCATGCTCAGACTTTAAAGAAATCCTTCAGTACGCGCACGCTTTGAAATAGCTTTACTATATTTCTCGGTAAAGAAAATATGATTTATAGCACTCCGCACAATAATACCTACGTCCTACGATATAGGTGTACAATGATATAATATGATATGTATGCGAATTACTTTTTTTTTTAGAAATTATTAAACTGTTAATTTCAGATAAAATCATAAGCGCGAACCTCAAACGTGCTGTATACTAATAGGTACACTCACGTTTTCTATGACTATAGACGTGTATCGAGCGAGCATCAGTACATATTATAATAGATAATATTTTTATTGTCGGATATCATAATACCTATAGTACTAGGTATCTATATATCTCAATCCTGCAGCATCATTATCAAAACAATGGTCACTAACCAGTTTGGCTAAGCTGAGGCGCACACCAATGCAGTGATGAAAAAAATCGACCTCGACTTACGGCATGCCCACTGCGATAACCTAGCCACCACTGCAATCACACTGCTGGTTTGGTCTGTGCCTAAAATGCAGTTATGATACTATAGACGGCCACAAAATCGAATAGCTTAAAGTGAATCTCGTAATATGCTTAAGTATGCCTTGCAATAATTTAAAGTTTCAACTGTAGCTGAATATCACATTACCATGATAATGAGTACGAATGAATTAAAGTAGTAGCCGTTTGTGGCTGTGGGGGGGGGCATTTACTTCAAATATGATACCCCCTTGTATAACAAATTAAATAATTAAATATTAATATACCTATTATAAGTTGTAAACTTTAAATTGTATTCGTCAAAGTATCGCAGGCCATAGTAGATTTGAAATCTATAGTATGTATTGTACCTATAATTGTAGTTTACTATTATACTAATATAGAAATATCGATATGTGAATAATATAATATTAAGTGGATGTCGTTGCACTGCTAATTATCTTTCTCTCTGGCTCACGCGCAACATAGACAAACCGCATTCAAGCAAAATATATTTTTTTACGATATTAAACGATTTTTGGGTATGTAAGTTTTATCATGACATAATATAGAAAATAATAACTATTATGGTATCTATACCTACCCACATCGAACATACTTATCCGATGGTGGTGTGATAAATGTTTTACAAGGTGCTACTATATGGTGGAGCGATAACAAATAATTACCATATTATAATATTGAGATAACGTAAAAATAAGATAAATATAAAAACGACTCCTGTCGATAGTTATATTAAAATAGTAAAATTACGCTATTACCTTCCTCCAGGTGTTCGGAGAGCTCTCGAGATCGTGTATTCGAGAATTAGATCAAAAACACCGTACAATATAACTATATGGAAAAAGCACATATTATAATGTATTAACTGAAATCAATATAAAATATTATATTATTGTACCTTACCTGATTCGCAATTGTTTGTAGATAATATTGTAGGAGTTTTAGGTTTTAGATGAAACAAAGTAATAATTCAAATACACAAATTGAAAAAAGAACGAACGCACTAATTATGGCTTATCATATGAAGTCCAGATTGTCGTTCGTTGAAATCGGTTTTTTGAGACTTGAGAGGTTGTTACTATTGGTGAATGGTGCTCATGCACTGGTTTTAGGGACGACAAGGATGTGCTGACCAGAGAGTGGTAGGTAGCTTTTTCAAAAAGGTTATCGTGAGCCTCGGAACTAGATTATTCTTTGGCGGCAGATACCCTTTTTGCCTTTCCTTCTCTCTGGCAGTCTGGCGGCATATAATAAAGTCACACACCCAACATTTTACCGTTATAAGTGCGTGCCGATTTCTTAATCCGTATACATATCATACGGATCGTCTCTTTTTGTCGTTTTTAATGGTTTTATTGGATGTGACCGATTTCTACAAACGACAGTCTGGCTGTTATTTATTATTCTGTAAGATTTTTAGTTTATTTATTATAATGGTGTGTGAGCATATCATTATCAATAATGTAATTTTCAAATGTGCATTTTTTCTTCTACTTAAGAAAATTAAAAATAATATACCATGCCACAACGGACGAATCGGATGAATGTTTCTTTTTAATTGCTTTACATTTTATGTAAGTACGATAACATTCTATTCACTGTTGAATACGCATAAATTCACTCGATCATTCCTGAACACGTACCATATAATATATTATATTAAATTGTATATGTTTTTCATGTGTTATGTTTATTACTTTGAACTGCCTGCGACTAAATAAACACACATGTATAAACGGGTCATGGTACTTAAGTGGCGACACACAGAGAGGAGACGGTGACTCGGGATGACAGGGGTTAGATAATATATTATGTTGTTAATGTTATAGACGGAATATCATTATTTGGAAATCTTTCTGTTTGAAAGCATTAAAATACTGGTCCCACGACTCGCCTTAAAAATAATTTATTATTATTGTTGGCACCGGGGTTTCTTGGATGCACTATAATATTATATTATATTTAACGAGTTATAGTAATTTAGTCTGTACACTCTTTTTTCGGGGTTTTTTTTTTTTGATTACATTATAATTTCGGTTACCCAGACATAGGTATACACCATTGTAATAATAATATAATTATAACTATAATAATAATATAACAGATATATTTCGATTTCCGATTCCCAAACCGTCAAATGAATAAGCTATCGACACCTGCTGTAAAAGTTTATTTAAATTCTCCTTTTGTCGACCACGATAACGAGTACTGCACAAAAGTATAATTAAACAAGATTCGACAGGATTTACACTATGTAACTCTAAGGTCATTTTACTATCGAACAACCAAGATTAAAGATAGTATAGCACTGAAATATAATAAATTCGATATTCAAAATAGAACAATTTATTATTAAAAATGTTAAATGACTGGTCGCAAATGACCGACAACCCCGCTTCCGTCGTTACCATCACTTTTCGTAGCCATTAAATTTATTTGGCTCTGCATTCGTTGAATTCTGCTTCGTATAATCGTATCATCATATCATATTCAAGCTAACATAATACACATTTGCAAAACAATTAATAAACTTATGTACCTATATACATTTTTTTATATAGAAAACAGTTTTTATACAATCATAATTATAATTATAAGTAGTAGGGGAGACCAGGTACAATTGTAAAGTTTTCATAAAATGATTTATTTCTGCCAAAATTTAAAATTGTTTGGTTTATTTACACATTCAATTAGTTAAGTAAGTTATTACCTTTAAAAATATGTGTGTATTGAATCTTTATTTCTACATGTTGCTTAATAAATATAAGTATAGAAAAAAAATATGTTACAACTGTACCCAATAGGTACAGGTACAATTGTAGCAGCCACTAGCGACAAATGTAACATATTTTTTTACTTTTTGATTGTTATAAATAGGGGCCGGAATTATATTCTTTTAAAATAGCCATAATAAGAAGCTAATATTCTTCTAAAAAGTTGAAAATATTCATCCAATCTTCATTAAAAGTAATAATAAAATATGCAAAAAGTATGCTTTTTTATTAAAATATTCTCTTGAACTAAAAATATGCATTTATTTGCATAATAACTAAGCAAATAATACAAACTGATACAAATAAATACATAATATGCAAAATAATACAAAAACCTGATGTAAATAGGTACCTACATAATGAAAAATACTAAATTTTAAGAATAGTTTGATTAAATTATCAATAATAATATATAATATTCAATTATTTTAAATTTTTAACTAAGAAAATTTTTGATAACAGTTGACTACTATATTTTTTCCATGTGCTATGGTGTCGTATTTGTACGATGGTCGATTAAAATTTTTTTATAACCTACAAACGAAATTAGATAGGTACTGCGTCATATATAAATATATCGAAATACCCAATAAAACAGTGAATTAGTGCACTGTGGACAAAAAAAATAAAAAACATAATCTATTACAAGATCTATAAACGTCCTAAACAGTGTCGTTCGGAGAGGTCACTAACTGAAGGGCCCCCCCCCCCTCGACCGTATAAAAACCTATTAAATCGTGCGTAGTATATTTGCGACAGAAAAGCAGAATTTAGAATATGATTTTAGTTTATGGTGTAACTCTAAAAAAATTAACGTAGGGAGATACATGCAATGTTTATATTAGCATTTTCAAAATATGTTGATTCGTGTTGAGCCATTTATCTATTGGCATATGGGATTTTTGATTTATATTAGAATTTTTTAATTAATATCAATAAAAAAATTAAATTGTTGAAAAAAACTTGAAAATGCAATAAAAAGTTCCTCATAAAATATTTTACCTGAGCGTAAATTAAAAAAAAAGTGAGAGCATATTCCACTATGATTTTTATGGGCGTCTGAAGTAAGAATTTCGACAAAAATCGTAAAAATCACGAAAATTTGCAAATAATATTGAGTTAGAAATGCATTTCTATTTACATCTAAGGTTTGAAAATTTAATACAAGGTTCCTAATAATTTCGTATACGTTAGTCAAAAAAATGATCATCAGGAAAGTCAAATTACATTTTTAAGAGTGTTTGAAGTTTAAAAGTACATTACAACATTGGATATTTACTCGATTTTTCATGGAACGATTTTCTTATTTTTATGTAGGTAATTCAAAAACGAATAACCATAGATACTTTAAATGTACAGCAAATATTTACTTAATCGTTTTCTACATTTGACAACATTTTCAAAATATTTTTGCTCATTTTGAGCTGTTTACGGATATTTTTTATTTTTTATTTTTTTTCTGTAAATGTTGATAAAATTATAGCATTTTTATTATATTTTTATAGTATATTATATTATTTTTATGTATTTCAAATTTATATATTTAAATATAATTAATTCAAAAGATCGATACATAATTGTATATTTTCTTAAAAATATCACGGTACTCATATGTATAGTAAAATTTATCAGTACTCAGTATAATTAAATTGTTGTATGGTAAGCTTAAAATATTGAGGTTATGAAGTAGGTACCTACATATTATTATAATACAAATAAAATATTTCAAAATCCGATTTTGTCAAATATTATACAAATATTATATACACTTGAAATTATTCCGAATCCTCTTTTAAAATCAAATGCTGTTGACTATAGAATTTAAGCGTCGTTAATTTTCAATAATAATGCCAATAAGTCAATAGCTTAAGCATTACTCTATACTAATTACTTGTTATTTGAATACCTACCTACGTTTATAACTTAAAAACTATTATAAGTAAGAAGTTACCTATGATTGCTGATGTTTGTACAAGTATGTCAATAAAGTATAATTTTTATTACTTTATGATTTTATTTTAAAGTTTTTATTTAGTAGTTGATTAAAGTATGAGATTTTTCTTAAATTAAAAATCTATTAAATTATTTTAAATATGAATTGTATTAGTTGTATTATTTAGTTTCATTAGTTGTACAGTTAAATTATTATCGCTGCGATGCTGCGTTGTGTTAACGAATAATGGATATGAATTACGATTGCCTAAAATAGTATTATGTTGTATATTAGTAAATGTATTAGTTTTAAATCAGATTTACATTTGTATGTTTCTGCATTTTTTAGTCAATTATTACTATGTATAGGTAGGTATTAGGTAGTATAAACCAGTGTTTGAAAAGAAAATCGTTCATAAACACTCGTTCACGTTCATATTTATTGAACAATACATGAACGTCACACGTTTTATTTCAAATAGAATGTGAACGTGAACGACGTTTATATATTTAATGAATATGAATGAAATTGTTATTTCATATTTGTGATTTTATTATTTGATTTTGTTTTTGTTTTTTTAAATCGTGTCAAAGATTTATGTAAGTAATATGCTTAGTAGTAGACAGATCGTTACTTATATAATATTATACACTCATTGACTTATATAGGTCCTTTCCCAGCAGTGTCGTAACATCTGGGGGTGGCTATTATGATAGAGCACGTGAAGACGTTTTACTGCAGTATTACACCAAATCATGTTTTCTAAATAGCCTTGGGTAAATAATTTAACAAACGAATTCAAATACTTCTCCCGACAGGTGATAAATGCTTATAATAATTTATCATACAAACATTATAGCATATTAACGTTTAGGTGCTTATAGAACTATTATTTTATCATACAATCATTAATCTAAACCGTTATAATATATTATGTGTATAACGTGTTGATATTATAATGATAAAATGTATATAGTAATATTCTGGAGGATTCGTAACGAAATCTGTCGATCGGACATGGTGTATTGGTATGCATGTGTAGTGCAGCTGCTGCGATGGAATGTGGTACCTAGGGTTGATGTAGTCCCAGTGATAGGGGGGGGGGGAGGAGGAGTTTGGTGGCGATGGACTGCAGCTGCTGTGGAACACTCACCGCCGCCGAAATAACGTCTTTCGTCCGTTTTGTTATATAAAATATATTATTCCTCGTGATCATTACGAACACAAATAAAACTGGTACAAGATACAAACGCGTATATACGACACGACGACACAGTATAATAATATAATATGTACGTGACAAAGTACAAAGTCCCAATAATGACCGATCGGCCTGTGCCACATGTATTGTGTTGTTTCCAGTTAATGAGACGCCATACTGTTAGAATACACCACATACTACACCCGTCTACTCTAATGGCCGAGTCGGACAGTTTTATAGAATTTACAGAGAGCAGAACGATAAAAATAATATTATATTTTAAATAACTTACCCATAAAATATACGAGTATACAACCAAGTGTGGCAAGAGGGATAATGCCCTCCCTGGGAATTTTTGACTGCGTGTAGGTAATTTAATATCAATATCGTTATAAATAAATTATAAGTTATTTTTATCTTCTCCTGGGTGAGATTTTATCCTGCGCTTGTATGCAACATAATTATATTAGTATATAATATTATATGAGTATCGGGGGTGGCTTAAACCACGGTTTGCATCTTATCGTAAGATGAAAAACATTTTCACTAATATAATTAGAAAATACGATAATACGAAATTATCCCACGTGTAATTTACTCTGATTTATTGCATGTAAAGAATAACGATTTTAGTTTCTGTATTGTAATTTAAAAATATTATTCGGTACTTGAAACTTAACAGTAACTTTTAACATAGACATTATTATAATATTCATAGGTACACACAATATCATCTTTAAATGCAATATTTTCGGCAAAAATTAAATTAACTTACCGTATTACTAGTATAATAGGTACCCAGTAAAATAAATTACTTTAATTACAATATAAATTTATCGTAACATATGCTTAGTGTATAATAATGAGGGCTGACGGATCGTCTTTGATCAGAATCGAACTTTTATATGCAATGGTTTTAAATTCAAATTAAACACAGTATAGTAGTGATTTACTCCTTAATTACGAGGTACACTCCGTCACTCGATACCTACTATACAGCCAAGCGATTACAGATAACTAAATTTCCCTTTTATCATTTTATTTGTTTCATTTGTTTATTAAAAACTAAAGAGTATAATTGATAACAAAAAAATAAAGATGTTACGTCATAGATAAAATTATCTTCTATAGTTTCTATGTAGCGTGAAAATTTGGTAAATCTACTGTAAAAAATGTAGGTGCTCATACGTTGGTCCCGCGCAAAACCTCTTTTTTTATATGTAATTTCAATATATCTCAACAACTTTGGAAAAAATTCAAAATTTAAATGTAATTATATATTACATTAATTTAGGTATAATATATTATGCTATAATATGCTTCATATTTGCCAAACTAGCCAAAATCTGGTAAAAACAACAATACGGGTACCTATAGACAATAATTATGAACTATTATTGACAATTATAGTGTTCAATAAGGTATCCGTTATCCGTCGATAAATTGTGGGTTACATACTTATTGTACATTACAAATTTCAACAAAATTTGTATTCTCACGATTACAAAATGTTTATATATATTATGATACAGTGGCGTGTCGAAAGTATTATTTTGGAGCAATTGCTCCTTCAAAATTGTTGGTTGGTGGGTGGTCCCTCTGCCACAAAATACCTGGCCACCTAGGTGACTAGTTATATTGTAGAAATATCATATCCGATTATACAAATCGTTACAAACGTACGCATGTTCTGTACATTTTTAATTTAAACTTTTTTGATGAGTTGGAAATGCGTTTTAAACATCAAGGGTAGAGGGTGGGTGGGTACATTGTTTACATTTTTGCTCCTCACCAAAAATGAAATCAACATGTCACTGTTATGATATGTATAAAGTAGGTTTACAAATTAATGTAGTATGTAATAAGTATACCTATGACAATACAATATTACAATATAGTTACAGTTATCATATTATTTGGGGGACATATGGTCGTCTTTTAAACTCTCTAGAATATGGCCACACATTTTTATAATGAATTTATTATATACCTACTAAATATAATCTAATTTCTTGTACTGGATTCAGACATGTCCCATGGACGATAGTACCATTTTTAAAATACTTTTAATTAGTATTTAAATATATATTACGAATATTTAATATTAAAGTTTTTAATTATTCTCAAAATGTAATAAAAATGTCCGATATTAAACTCCATAAGGCCATAAACGTTAAGTGTAATGTTATGAATTTACTTACCCATTAATAAGTATATTATATATAATAATTAGTTATACCTATAGAAATCCCCACAAGACACCCAAAAAAAAAAATTATAGAAGACAATAGAAAAGAAAAAATCAACACATGTTATACGATTCATACAAAATAGAAATAATTAATAATATTATATTACAATATGTAATCAATACATTCATCGCATAATATTATTAATAGGTATTATAATGAATTATGATATATTCTTTAATAATATAATAAATATATATTACAGTGAAACCTCCGCTAACGGACAACTCTAAATAGCGGACGTTTTTTGGGAACAGACTATAAACTTTCTAAAACCTAAATTCTTTTGAATACCGGACACATCCGAACAGTGGCCAAAATTTTGGCAGCCGAGAGTGTCCAGTATTTAGAAGTTTCGCTGTATAATGTTTATACTTCTTAGAAAAAAGGTTAACCCAATGTAAGTGGATATATTTCATTATATTAGGAATCTCTTAATGAGTATATAAGAAAAATATAATAATAATCAACTCAAGTGGTCCGTCACAAATTTAAAGTTGTATTATTCATAAACTAATAATATGGTGATGAGGATAAAAAAACGTGCCGCAGTTAACATGGTGATTTGCTTCTAAAAACCGCATACTTATGACTCAAAAAAAGGAAAACGATATTACATATTTCCGGAATACCTAATAAATTTTCAATATGCCTTGGCGTATGATGTAGTCGTAATGAAACCTTAATATGCCCAAATTCTGTCGAAATCGTAAATAATCGTAAACAATTGCTGAAATTAGTGTAACGTAATATTTTTTTAAATAGTTGTATTTTCTTTTCGCCAGTATACGACCATATATTTTTCTTACCTTCTAGAACTTACCAACAAATGAAAAACCAACAAATAGTTAATATTCCTAAGCGCCAATACGTCACAATGAGAAATCGCTGGCGTATATTCGTTAATATAATACCTATTTATATTACCTAATTATATTTATTTATTATTTATTATATACCTATCGTCATATTAATTTGAATATTTGACTCTAATTTATAGTCGACAGTTAAAAATTAAAATTATATTACTGAGAACAGTACCTACTAAAAAAATTAAAATAGTAGGAAAATTTAACTTATTACTATAGGTATTGATAATTTTATCAGATTTTTTAAGTATTTTAAGATATTACTGTTATAAAGTATATTATATTATAGGTTGAAAGGCTTCTAGGTATAAGATAGTCAATTATGATTTTCACCGTTGTTATCGTTGAATGATGGTGGCGATTCTAAAAGGTTAAAAAGGTATAAAAAAAAAGGCCAAAAAACCGCACACGCTTTAATTTATTGTTGTGTCCATAAACTACACAATTTAGAATAATGTATAATATATTATTTATTATTTATATAAAATCAAAAAAAAATTATATACAATTTATGTATTCTAAAATTTAAGATATTAAAATTAAAAAAAATTTGCTAAAAGCGATACCCGACGTTTTTTAAAAACAATTATTATTATGTGTAACTAGCTTTTTTTTGCTTTTCAGTACAATACTGCCTAACCCCATTTCCCCTATTGTGCACTCTAAATTTACTGTACCTACTTAAAATCGTCAAATACTAAACACTTGCCCCATTTACTACTATCAGTAATTTTATAATTTTGCCAAAATTGATTAAATTTTATCGTCTAACTCAAAAACTGAGAACCGTAGATATTTAAAATATTCACCAAACGTTAATATAACTCTATTCCATACATTATAAATTAATTTTCAAATTAAATTAATTTTTTTTAATTCTCTATTCAGTATTATAGTGTTACAATAGGATTAATATGTTTTTATAGCTGCATGTTACTTGCGTCCTAAAAAAAGGTATATTTTACAGGTATTAGATTTAAACGGTAACTTGTATTACCATTTTGATAACGATTATATCGATATTTTCGGGACGCAATTAGGTCATAAAAAAAAGGTAAATAACAATAAAATATTTAAAGATTATAAATGCACGTTTTTTACATGTATGAATCATGAATCATTTTTCCAATAAGATAAATTAAACTTGTATTTCCCTTGATTTTTATTTTTAGTCAATGTAAGAAGTGGGAGTCGAGAGACAAGCAAAAGTTTGAATGATCAACGACTAGAATTGTGAATATTCGAACTGTTTTCGATATCTTAATTACTAATGATGAAACTGTATATGAATTGTTAGTGCATATACATTATACATATTTGTTACTAATAAATCGTTAAATGGTTAAACTTTAATTAGTGTTTACAATTTATATTACTATTAACACGGCAAATTGTACGTTCAGATTAATCAATTTTACTTTGTTGTTTTTACATCAAAGTAATTTAACCAGATATCAAAATTAGGGGCCAACATAGATTTTTTTCTTATTTTAATTTGTCTTTATCGTGTTATAAGAGGCATATCATAAGCAACTCATCCTACAAATCAGTCATGGCCAATATAATAAGGAATAATAATTTTTTTTCTTATCTAGGCGTTATAATGATTCGAAATCAGGCACTTAACTTGATATAAAACATTTTCTGGATCTTAATATTGGCTGACTAATAAAATAAGAGACGCTACGGTTATACAGTAAAACAATAATAAGTCCACCTTTGATTTAAAGCTGTCGACAAAATACTTTCTTGGTACTTAATTCAATAAATAAAACAAAAATTAAGAAATCAAACAATCAAACAATTAATAAACATAATATGTTATTTTTTGAGAATTGTTCATTCCAATACTCTAATATAATGTAGGTACATTATTTACTGAAGTATTAAATATTAATATTTTATGATTCAAAAAAGAATCTACTCTAGACTAACTACAGAAACATCTGAGATAATGACCCCCTATTAACACCATACCGTTTGTACGAATCATTGGACATAGAATAATACATTTTTGACATAATGTTTGTAAATTGCTTTGAAATAATATAATAACAGAGTGGTATTTAGCATTATTGTAACACATTTTTTACTGTCTAGACAGCTAATTGGCGGCGTTTATCTTCAAATATTAAAAGAACTTAGCCTACCTACCTACTAATATTATTTTTAATAGTTAATCTGAAAGTAATTAACAATATATTTGCACTATAAAATACAAAGACGGATTTCTATAGATAATGATTAGGCGTGGTTGGGCTTGGGTTATAGGTCAGGTGATAGTCTTCGACTAATGTTTATTCTCCGACAGATTCGACAAATTTCTAAGTAATGTGAATTTTACAGTCGATATTGTTTGTACTAATAAGTTATAAGTAATAGTTATTTGTATTAAGTAGACAAATGAATACCACAGACAATATTTTAATAACGTCTTGTTTAAACATGTAAAATTACAACGATATTTATTTTATTGTAAAAAAATATTTATGACGAAATAATTACCGTGTTTTATGTTTAGAATTATTTTGTAATTTTTCGTAGTTGGCAAGTAGATGCTTATAAAAACGTATGACTGTAGATACTTGAAAATTTCACTGAATATTTATATTAGCATTTTCTATACATGATAAAATTTTGAAAATAATTTGACACTTTTTGAGTTGTTTACGGACATTGCAGTTTTCATATTTTTTAGTTTTTTTTTCTCTAAATTTCAATAAAATTGTATTTGTTGGGTAAAAAAGCGTGAAAATTTAATATAAGTCTCCTGATATATCATTCTAATAGCAGTTGAAAAATATTAAAAATACATAGGCACAATTTTTTTTTATAAGCATTTAAACTTCATATTTTGAGAACATTTATCAAATTTATAATTTAATAATTATTTTGTAGTTAAAATTTATAAAATGTTCAATTTTTATAGCTAAGGATTGAAAATTGAAAATAAGGCTCCACGTAAATATTTTATGTATAAATTACTTTATGTACAATAATACATTAAATATATTTAGTAACATCATAGACCTCGCTCCGTTTTCGCTCAGAATCGTTTTTCTTATACAATGATATTATATCATTGAATTCAAATTTAACACCATCCATTACAGTGACCCACTTATAACCTACTATACAGCAGAGCGACATCCACTTACCCACCTTTTTTATAATTCAGATACCCATATCTCGCTTGAAAATTAAAATATTGAAAAATCGCCAACGCTTGAACACAGATAATGTTCTTGCCTAAAAGTTTGACAATAGGTTAATATCAAATCAACAGCAAAATATTGATACTAGTGAATGGAAATTTGAGATGTCGTAAGTGTGTAAGACGAAGACCACAAATGCACGGGTAGCGTCCTAAGTATATGCACAGCTGGTTGTAATTTAAATATATGTACATTTAAGTTTAAATTATTATTTGCCGTTAAATGTAATTATTATTATTTTAAAAACTAACCTATTAAGTATTTAAAGTATAGATTAGCGGAGTATTGCAATACTACGCCATTCCATGTCTCTTCTAAACTTTAATTACTTATACCTCACAAACTCCTAGATTTTCGTACACCAAAGAGCTCCGGAAAATATAAAAATGATATTGATATTAATAATAATAAATACTTAGTCCTGCAGCATTATTATCAAAACTACGGTTGCTAACCAGTTTGGCTAAGCTAAGGCGCACACCAATGCAGTGATAACAAAAATCGACCTCAACTTACGGCATGCCCACTGCGACAACCTAGCCACTGCAACTACACTGCTGGTTTGGTGTGCGCCTAAAATGCAGCTATGATACTATAGACGGCCACAAAACCGAATAGCTTAGAGTGAATCTCGTAACCTATGTATGCCTTGCAATAATTTAAAGTTTGAACTGTAGCTGAATATCACATTACCATGATAATGAGTACGAATAAATTAAAATAGTAGCTGTTTGTTGCTGGTGGGGGGGGGGGGGTTGACTTTAAATATGATACCCCCTTGTATAACAAATAATATAATAAAATAATAATATATTATTATTTGTAAACTTTAAATTGTATTCGTCAAAGTATCGCAGGCCATATGAAATTTATAATATGTATTGTATTATTGTAGTTTACTATTATACATTAGTACTAATATAGGAGTATCGATATGTGAATAATATAATATTAAGTGGATGTCAGTGCATTGCTAATTATCTTTCTCTCTGGCCCACGCGCAACATAGACAAAACTCATTCAAGCAAAATATATTTTATTATGATATTAAACGATTTTTGGGTATGTAAGATTTATCATGACATAATATAGAAAATAATGAATATTATGGTATCTATACCTTACCACATCGGATATACTTATCCAATGGTAGAGTGATACATATTCTACAAGGTGCAATGGCGGAGCAATAACAAATACATTTTCAAAATATTTTGACTCGTGTTGAGCTATTTTTATCTATAGGCATATGGAATTTTTGATTTATATTAGAATGTTTTAATTAATATCAATAAAAAATTCAATTGTTAAAAAATACTTAAAAATGCAATAAAAAATTCCTCATAAAATATAGTAAGCGTAAATTAAAAAAAAAGTGAGACCATATTCCACAATGATTTTTATGGGCGTCTGAAGTAAGAAGTTCGACAAAATTCGTAAAATCACGAACATTTTAAAATAATTTTGTGGTAGAAATGCATTTCTTTTTATATCTAAGATTTGAAAATTGAATACAAGGTTCCAAATAATTTTGTCTACGTTAGTCAAAAAAAATATCTTCTGGAAAGTGAAATTAAATTTTTAAGAGTGTTTAAATGTTTACAATATTGGATATTTACTCAATTTTTCATGGAACGATTTTCTTATATTGATTTAGGTAATTCAAAAACGAAAAACCATAGATACTTTAAATGTACAAAAAATGTTTATTGATTGGTTTTCTACATTTGACATAATTTTAAATATATTTTGACTCATTTTGAGCTGTTAACGGACATTTTTAATTTTTTTTCTGTAAATGTTGATAAAATTATAGCATTTTTATTATATTATTATTGTATATTATATTATTTGTATGTATTTCAAATTTCAAATTTTAATATTTAAATATAAATAATTTAAAAGATAGATACGTAATTGTATATTTTCTTAAAAATATCACGGTACTTATATGTATAGTAACATTTGTCAGTACTCAGTATAATTAAATTGTTGTATGGTATAATGCTTAAAATTGAGGTTATGAAGTAGGTACATATTATAATACATTTAAAATATTTTAAAATCTTATTTTGTCAAATATTATACAAATATTATATACACTTGAAATTATTCCGAATTCTCTTTTAAAATCAAATGATGTTGGCTACAGAATTAAAGTGTTGTTTTTTTTTATTGATCTTAAAAACATCGGCTTCTATGGCCATTAGTTTGACATTAACTTAAAATTAGTTTGAAAAGGTATGTTTAACTTATGACATTGTATGGCTTAAATTACGTTATATAGCTGAATTTCTTTTATGAATTGTAGTATGTTGGTGATTGATTGAGGGTCAGGTCCGAGCGCTTCTGCGCTAAGTGTTGTTAATTTTCAATAATAATGCCCATTAATCAATACCTTAAGCATTACTCTATACTACTTAATTGTTATTTGAATACCTACCTACGTCTATAACTTAAATATTATTATAAGTAAGCAGGTATGTTTGTACAAGTATGTCAATATAGCATACATTTTATTACTTTATGATATTATTTTAAAGTTTTTATTTTGTAGTTGATTAAAGTATGAGATTTTTCTTAAGTTAAACATCTATTATATTATTTTGAATATGAATTGCATTAGTTGTATTATTTAGTTTCATTAGTTGTACAGTTAAATTATTGTCATTGTGTTGTATTAATGAATAATGGATATAGATTACGATTGCCTATAACAATATTATGTTGTATATTTGTAAATGCATTAATTTTAAATTAGATTTCCATTTTTATGATTCTGCATTTTTTAAGTCAACTATTACTATGTATAAGTATTAGGTAGTATAAACCAGTGTTTGGAAAGAAAGTCGTTCATAAACGCTCGTTCACGCGTTCACGTTCATATTTACTGAACGTCACTCGTTTTTTTTTCAAATAGAACGTGAACGTGAACGACGTTTATATATTTAATGAATTTGAATGATTTTTAAGACGTTCAAATTTTTTTTTTTTTAATAAAATATAGTGATTGATAATACTATTATGATATATTATAATATTATGCTACGAATTATAAAAATAAAAAACATGCAATGCCAGTGGGCACGCCTGAACATATAACAACAATAATATTATAATGTACAAGATTTTGTATTCGTTTTTAAACAATAGGCACATCAAAATAAAATAAATGAAATGAAACGAACGATGGAAAAAACGCATTCATATTTTCAAAGAACGTAAACGTGAACGTGTTAATTAGAAAATAATATGAATTTGAACGAGTACGAGTTATTTTTTTAAGCACCGAACGTGAACGTGAATAAATTCATTTTTTTAGTGAACGTTCCGAACACTGATATAAACTAGGTATAAATTTAAAAGTGATGCCTATCTAAACATAGATATTATAAGACTGTAGAGGACACGCTTATACTGGCTTCGTAAGAGGTCGCGGTCTTTTTTTGGGGAAGACAGAAAGTTCAATATCTACGAGAGAGATAAACTATAAGAGTGTTTTTTGAGGTTATATTACAAAATTATAATAATATGCAGCTAATAATAATTATAATAATTAAATTGTTCTTTCATATTAATCATTTGTGATTTTATTATTTGTTTTTGTTTTTTTAAATAAGGATTTATGTAAGTACAGATCACTGCTTATATAATATTATACACTTATTGACTTATATAGACCTTTTCCCAGCAGTGTCGTTTCTTCTGGGGTGGCTATTATGATATAGCATGTGAGGACGATTTACAGTATTACACCAAACCATGTTTTCTAAATAACCTTGGGCATCGGGTAAATAATTTCACACACGTGAAACGTGAATTCAAATACTTCTCTTGACACGTGATGAATGCTTATAATAATTTATAATACAAACATTATAACGTATTCGCGTTTAAGTGCTTATTGAATTATTATTTATCCAACTGTAATAAAATATTATGTGTATAACATTTTGTTATAATGATAAAATGTATATAGTTATATTATGGAGGATTCGTAACAAAATCTGTCCATCGGGCATGCTGTATTGCTATGCATGTTTAGTGCAGGTGCTGCGATAGAATCTGGTACTTAAGGTTGGCATTGAGGTCCCAGTGGTGGGAGGGGGGAGTTTGGTGGTGATGAACTGCAGGTGCTGTTGAACACTCACCGCCGCCGAAATAACGTCTTTGTTCGTTTTGTTATATATATATTTTATTCCTCGTGATCGTGACGAACACAAATAAAAATGCTACAAGATAGAAACACGTAGGTATGGCACGATGACATACTATAAAAATATAATATGTACGTGACTAAGTACAAATTCCCAACGATGACCGATCGGCCTATGCCACATTTACTGTGTTGTTTCCGATTGAAGGAACGCCATACGGTTGAAATACACCACCTACCGGTATTCGGAAAAAAAAGCCCCGGAAAAAAAAGCCCCGATTTCAAAACACGGTAAAAAAAGCCCCACCTATAGGAAAAAAAAGCCCCGTACTAATTAAACACATAACGCATTTTCATTATAGTGTACATTTTATAATTTAATATTTGTATATAGGTAACCTAATCTTTTTTGGACATAGGTATATTCTATAACCATATATATATGTATAGTAACATTTGAAATACAAAAGATTAAAGTATAGTAAGGTAATGAAAGTAATTGACATTTGATTTTATCTTAAAAATTATGTAGGCTCTATCTGAAAACTAGTCTTGGTAAAACTAGGTACAAAACAATTAATTGAAAACCGCCTAAAAAATTTATGTATACAAATTAAAAATAATGATATAAGTATATTAGATTTTCTAATGGCAGTTAGCCACAACATTAGAAAGTAATGTAATAAATAATATGTTGTTGAACTAATTAATATATATATTTTGATTTATGGTTTATGTTATATAATTTTTTAACTGTGATATAATTAGTTATTGTTTAATGTCATATACGATATACTAGATGTAATTTTTTTCAAAGTTACCTTTTAATAAAATAATATTATATTAAAGAAGTGTTAGGTACATTGATAAATGTAATGATTATATTATGATTATATTTAATTATGTAAATCATAATAAAAAAGAATAATGTATTTAGTTGGTACGGGGCTTTTTTTTCTTATGACGGGGCTTTTTTTTCCAATGAATGTTGTCCGGGGCTTTTTTTACCGGGGCTTTTTTTTCCGGGGCTTTTTTTTCCTAGATTCTACCTACCACGACCCGTCTACTTTGATGGCCGAGTCGGACAGTTTTATAGAATTTACAGAGAGCAGAACAATAATAATAATACAATATTAAATACAAACATTAAAAAAATTATTATATTTTTATTATTTATTATTAAGACCTTCGACCTTTGGCGTCTTTAGACCAAAGTTAGTATTTAGCATGCTTCTAATTTCCCCACTCTACAAAACCTGGTGTTGGGATCAGTAGTAAAAGTTTATTGACCGTTCCTTTTACTCGTGTCACATTTTGCCGACGATCCTCGGGAAAGGCAACAGTGTTAAATAATAATTGTAAAAGTACACTGACCCGATGGTATGGCAAGTAACTACCTGCCCAAAATATTGGTCAAGTACACAAGTCGTGAGAACTGTGTTCTTGCACGTGTTTTCGTGTCGGGTGAAGATAAACATACACCGGGAGAAGAATAAAAGTCCATTGTGTCTTTTGGGTCTTAATTCTTAGAAATAGATGCCGGCCAGATAAATTTTAATGACGCCTCGCTACAAACCTACCTACCCTCCGCCACATATAGTCTTGATCAGTATAAAGATCATGCAAACATTCTAAGAATAACTACATAGTACATAATAATACTATACAAATATAATCCTAATACATATTATATAAGTGTGTGAAATCGGCGTCGGCCGGTGATACTACATAATAAAGGTGAACCATATAAAAAAAAAATATAATACAACACTTTCCACCAACCTCGCTCATGACATGAACCGGATGTCATTATATTATATTATATTCTGTGTAAGTAAACGACCCGAAGATAATATTGTCTGTTCAGTTATGTTATGCTGTATAACCTATTTTTAAAAATGTGTATTGTACGAAATCGTATTTGTATCGTGGTTATTGAGCTGGGTCTGTTTGCCTTGTGTCGTTTTCGATACCTGCAGTATATAATATGCATATACATGCTGAAAAAACGTCTAAAAATATGATGTGTGTGTGTATATAAATATATTATATTATATTATTTTTTTTCAAAATCGGTACCTAAAGTAAAAAACTTTTCAGAATTTTATGAGAATCGATTATCGATATGAATATGTAGGTATAATATGAAGTATCTATTAGAGATGTTCAGGGTAGAAAATCTGGTATTAAACCGGGTACTAAGTACTGGCCGAGTAAAATTTTTTATACTAACCGGGTATCGAGTAAAAATGTAAATACAAAATGCGAATTATACTACTATCAAAGTATCAAGTATCAACTATATAAATATTAGATGGTAAACACGAGATTTATTTTTTTATTCGTATAAGAAATTCATGGTTTGTTTATAATCTACTGGCTATTGTAAATCGGTTCAGTTATTCCCATGTAAATTCCAATTTATGTATCAAAATAAATTATAATTTATTACCTTAGATTTTAGATGTTTCCCGATATATTTATTATAGGTATGCATATATTTATAAATAGATTATCAGCGTTTACCATTGGATATAAGTCGAGTAAAAAAGTATTTCACCGGTTACCGAGTAATAAGAGCCGGGTAAAAATGAAGGTATTCCGCCGTATACCGAGTAAGAGCCGAGTCTTAAATTATATGATATTGAATACCCAGCCATCGAGTAATTGCTGGGTACCCGGAACATCTCTACACGTAGGTACACTATATTATGATATTTTCATGTCATTACTTACATAAGTTATATCGAGAAATAGTTTTAAATACACTTTTTTCTAGCTTTTCTTTCCACAAATACAAATTTATCAACAGAGCAGTTTCTTGATCAATTGAAAGTAGGTAATGCTACTCACTCTTGATAATATAGTTAATCTCAACTATAGACAACATCTATAGGTACGAGGTAGATACTTACTACTTACTTTTATAGGACGACTATAATAGTTAAAATCATAAATTTGGATTATTAAAGTTACATAAAATCACGCAACGAAAAAATAATTACTATACTAAAATTAAATAGTTATTATTTTTCAATAGTATTTTTCTTTGTAGTTCCAATGTACGTTGTTTGTGTACCCAACGCCTTTTACCCATCGTGCCACAATATTGTAATCCCACTAACCACTGATCAGTATTAACTTTAAAACTACCGTCTCGTATTTTGTAAACAACTGTCAATATAATATTATTAAATATATATAACATAGGTGGGAATATTTTAAGCAGGTAATTATTTGTAAAAGCCAGAAAAGCGAGATGTGCTGACGCTGAGGCGACAATAATATTTTCCAAATTCTCACTGTATAACATCACCATACGCTATATAATTGTACGGAAAAAGTCCTTGGAAACCTGAGGAAGACGAAGACTAGAGGTAAGACGGGACTATAAATATTTGTATCTAGAAAACTATTAAGTTTTTGAAAAAGTATTTAGTAATTAATAACGAATAATTTCTTTCTTTATTTATTATCATATTATAACGACTTGTTTTCTTTTAAAAATACTAATTTTACAAAAGTGACATCTGATAATTTGTTGCTACAGGAAATCACTTGTAAATGCCTAATTTTATTTGTATTCACAAAATAAATATTAACTATGATAGTAAAAACCAGAATTGTTGATAATTTGAAATGAACTAACACTGCGATTAAATTATAGTAATCATAAATTTAAATTAGCAACACCTTTTACACATATTATATTAAAACATAATCAAACAGTCGCGGTTGGTAGGTAGTAGGCGTGTGAAAATAATCGTAAGAAATTACTTTTTCAAATTATCGCATTAATGTACCGAGTATTTTATAAAATACTCCATACATGGCCGATTATCGCGATACAAGATACTCTTGACACTTCATATAACTGTATCGAGATACAAGATACAATTGGATCTAAGATACTTGTATTGAAGTTACTGTCCAATCCTGCCAATAGGTAACCATTCAGCCTTATCAGTTTAAAATAATTTGATAACTTCAAATACTAAGCGTGAAAATTTCTTTATTAAGTACTTTATAAAATACAATGTGTGAAAATGATAATCAAAATTAAAAGCAAAATGCCCATGGTCACTAATTTTATGGAAAATTAAAATGTTTTTGTTAGTCTATTAGTTATTATCAACATAAATATAAGAAAAATTAAATGTTTGTTTTTTGAAAGTTATAAGTTAAAAAATTAGAACCAGGGCAATACATTTTTTATGTAAAAATGTATAAACCATCAACCTGCCTTCCAGTAATATCTAGACCCTGAAAAGTTCAGTTGTGTTGAGTTTTTATCTTCTGATGCGGAGCGCTCATGTCGTAGATTTTCTGTGGGTTTGTTCAAACGCAACAACATTGATCCTTTGAGGGGCGGCGCCGTTGAATAAAATATCATACGTGACAAGCCTTGGCACGATGCGGTACCGCTAACTGCCATCATGTTTATCACCGAGTTCGTCATCTTGTATAACTTTTATGTATGCAAAAACAAGTTAAATAAAAAACAAATTAATCAATGTAAACAAAATACTATGTGAAGAAGCTCAAATTAAAGGGAAGCACGTATCTGTGGTAAAAGGCCTATTTTTCTCATCTGCATCTAAAATCTACATCATGGTTCTAGGTCACATTGTACAGTCAAGTATTAAAAGTGCAAAACGTGGACAATTTGTACGGTCGGGTAAATATGTTAATTTCGGATCGCGTACACTCTGTACTGGTATGTAGTAGCATATTATATATTGTATATATACGTTAAATACATAAGTAATAAGTATATATTACTATATTGACAATAATTAATATGTAAAAATTAAAAATTATATTACAATTTTTTAAAACATAGTATATTAATAATAGTCAAAATAATCAAAGTATTTTTAGCTAGCTGGTTAGATAACAACTAAATATTATTTGGTGCCATAATACGTTTAGAATTTAATTTAGAAACTTGATGGCCTAAAAATCTTGAAATTATCAACATTAAATATATATTTTATGTGTATAATAGTACGCAGTGTCCTTGTTCTGCAATATAAAGTTTTGGCTGACCATGCAAATTATCCGTGTTATACATTTTAGTACAAGGTAACCGTTTACCCTACATCGTTCGTATGTTTGTAAATTGATAATCATTTTTATAAAATGGTAATACAAATGGTTTTAAGTGACTAATAAAATGTACTGTTATATTAATATAATTTATTATCTATGAGTAAGCTGTAATTAAATTAGTTAAAATATTTAGTTTTCATTAAATCTCGATGAAGCTATATAAAACTATACTCTGTCTCAAATAAGCGTGTAACCTCAGACGACTACTTATTCTGTAACACCACATAATTCTAATTCTGTAGCAATTATGTGACAAGACAACAACGTTTAGATGGCATATTAAGGCTGTACGCCTATACCTACTGCATAATAAAGCTAACCCCTTTTCCACTGCATCCCTCCGACTGAGGTTAAAATTATTTGAGACAAAGTATACCTAGTAATGATAAACCTGAAAACATATCATTAACTAAATTTATTATGATAAAATCGAATGATCTATTCTCAGTTAATTTAATAATAAATGCAAATATGTTTTCAGATGTACTGGTTGGAAAACCTAATATTATTGTAGGCTCAATATACTTACGACACATCTGGTCTGGTGTTTGCCCACCGGTTTTAGGACATCGCCGTTTAGTCTGTACACTTTTCCATTGTCGAATTCTAGTGATGGCGTGGCTGATTCTGATGGACAGGAAAACACCAACTCGTCCACATCTGCATAGTCGCCTAACAACAGAATAATAATAACGCGTGAGTTCGATGCAAGTGGTATGCCATATTTTTAAATCGTATTTCTACATTATAATTCATATAGTGATGAGTGGAGGTCTTACGTCTTATCCCTCAATGAATAATCAGACAATTTACTATATTACTGTGTTCAGTAGTTTAGTCAGATTGTGTGTTTGTGTGAGGGGGGGGGGGGGTGGTGACGAAGTGTTGTCTCTGTATTACAAATGTATTACATCTGTATTATAAATATAGTACATTTTCTCAAAATGTGATATATTGGGATAAATGATCCTGCCTGGGCAATATACATTGTAAATCAAATAGTTAACACTATATTTAATCTGCACGTGCTATATTCAGAATAGTATGTTATATTAGAATAGCTTTCTTGAAGTCACAGAAACAGTGCAATATATTGTAGTTCAAAAAAATAATAAATTGATCAACGTACCTGACTCACAAACACTGTTATTCAAACGGCCAAACTTCACGCTGAACATTTCCATTTCGTTAGAGCCATTGCGAGATCTGAATTCGAGCGAGGCACAACCTTTAACTGTTGACGAATCCTCACCGTTGAAGATCACATCAAAATCTGCAGTTACATTTGGCGGACATTTGATATGGATAGTTGGAAAGTCTATAACATAGATATCAAATCAAATAGGTTTTGTATATATAATTATTGGTAAATAGCGTAATAATAATAATAATTATTATTATTGTTTGTATTATTATAATGGGGTATGCAATTAATAATAACAATATAATGCAGCGATCCTCAACTTGAGGTCCGCAGCCCCCTGGGGGTCCACGAGAGCCGTAACACATAACATACTTAAATAATAAGTGACATTATTTCAATATCGTTAGATTATTATTTTTTTATTCTTATACATATACATATATGTAAATATCAATATAAATTTAGTATTAAAGTGTTAGATACTAGGTTTAGATAGTACACCAAATAATTTTATTATTAATATTTATTTATCAGTTTTTCTTGATCATACGAAATTTACAGGCGTACAGCACTGAAGTTGGCAGTCGTATATTTACTGCTACGAAGTGTAGTTGATCAATCGTACTCAATTACACTTTTATATTACATTTTTTTAAAAAAAAATTATAAACGTGTATGTTTTGTTATGTCTACGTACGTAATTTGTAATATGAATTAATTGTTATAATTTCAGTTATGAATAAAATGGTATTTGAAAAAAAAAGTAAGGGGGTCCGCGATTTCTAAAAATCTATAATTAGGGGTCCGTGATCTACAAATTGTTAAGAACCGCAGATAAATGGTGAAATAATAATAATAATGAATAGTATAAATTTATACTTAAAAGGAAAATAATATTTATCCGAAATCCAAAAAATTGAAAAAAATGGTTCTTAAAATATAATAATTGTAATAAGCTGACTGATATTAGAAGTTCAATTTAACGAGTAACGATATGTGAAAATTCATGCCGATACTTACTTTCCATATAATCCACGTCCAGTCTAGCGTTGGTTGCCCCATCTGAAACAGTTAGAGTTGCGACGATCGTCATAATTACTGCTACAGTAAATATCTTCATTGTTGCGTTGCCTATTGTAAAATATGCAAGAGAAAATTGAGAAGAAAATCGACAAAGTCGAAAAAAACGATCGGCCAAATATTAAAATATCTGGATGGGCGAGAGAAACGAGACGGGAAGACGGGTAAGCCGGTGAACTGTTAGAAGTCGGTACACGGATCGCAAAGTGGTAGCGAGACACCCTTCGCAAGCTATTTTATAAGCAGCCCATCGGCGGTGGTTGTAGTGGTGGTCGTCCCCTCTACCGGTTGCTTAACATATAACAATTATATCTGACGTATCACAGGCTTACATCGACAAATATATCCCGCCTACCAAACAGTTTATATTAGAGTAATATTTAATGCGTTTATCCGTATCTAACAGCGGTGCCAGCCCGATGGCGTGTCGAGCGGGGCGCACACCCTAGACCCCGCGTTTTACGGGGTTCCACCATACGGGATCATATTATATATATATATTATACATATTAATATATTATATATTGATCAGGGCTGACAACAGGTTTTTTAACTGTTTTTTAATCGTATTTGTATGCAATATATTATATCGTATACCGAGTGGTTTATTTAAAGTAAGACACTTAATACTCCGAAGTATTAATGATTTTGAATTTTTTTTCTACATGGATTTATATAGAACAAATGTTACGGGAAAAAGTCAAGGTCAGACAACCCTCAGAATTGCCCACAATTATAGGGAAAAATGTCATATTTTGGCTCTGTTGTGCTTAGTTGTGACCAAGCCTATTAGGGCAAAACCGTATAGGTAATGACTTTTATCGTAAGGGCAACACCGTTGCGTCTTAAGTACTCTAATAATATATATCTGGACCTAAAACTAAATTTGAAAAAAACTAAATGAAATTACAAAAAATGAATGTAGTGCTCTAATGAGTGATAATAATAAAATTATATTTAAATGTCACATTTATTTTAAATAGAAATTTTGTTTTACTAACTAAATATTTTATCTCAAGTAGGTAACATACTAATATGTATGTTAAAGTTATAATAGTACAATTTTTGTGGCGTATTTTGTATGAATGATGTAAAAAAAATATTATAATTTAAGACAACATGGGTGGTAACGGAGGCTTCGCCTTTCTCAAATCTCCTAAACCTCTAACTCTAAAACAAATGACCATAAGTACATGAAATATTGCCTCAATGTTGATATTAGCATTTTACGAGTATATACACCATGAAATTTTCCAAATATTTTGACTTATTTTGTGCTGTTTACAGACATTTTCTGTTTCTATTTTTTTTAGTTTTTTTTCTATAAATATCAATGAAATTTTATTTGCTGGTTAAAAAAGCATAAAAATTTAAAAGAGGGCTCCTAGGTTATTGTTACAAAGGCAGATGAAAAAAATTAAAAATCTTTAGTCACAGTTTTTATGTATAAGCATTTAAAGTTCGAATCTTGACAAAATACGGAAAAATCACGAAATTAGCAAATAATTTTGAGTTGAGAATTCATAAAATTTTTCTTTTTAAATCTAAGATTTGAAAATGTAATACAAGATAATACATAAGAAACTTTTATCAAAAAAAAAAATGTCTACAAGAAAGTCAAATTGAATTTTTTTGACCGTTTGAAATTCATATTTTTACAACATTTGATATTTACTCGATTTCTCTTGTAATGATTTTCTTATTTTGTTTTAATTAAAAAACGAATGACTAGTTTTCAATATTTTTGGTTTTTTTTTCTATAAATATCAATATAATTTTATTTGTTAGGTAAAAAAGCGTGAAAATTTAATGCAAGGCTCCTGATATAATGTTACAATAACATTTGAAAAATATTAAAAATACATACGCACAATTTTTTTTTTTTAAAAGCATTTTAAGTTTAAATTTTGACAAAACTTTTCAAATTTCAAATTTAATAATTATTTTGTGGTTTAAAATTTATAAAATGTTCAGCTTTTATAGCTAAGAATTGAAAATTTAAAACTAGTAAATAGGTTATATATAAATAACTTTCCTCACAAAAATACCATCAAATATACTTGTTAATATCATAGGGTGACTGACCGTTTTCGCTCAGAATCGTTTTTCTTATACAATGATATTTATCAAATAATTTAAATTTAACACCATCCATAAAAATGACCCACTTCCTACCTATTGTACAGCTGAGCGGCATCCACTTACCCGTCTTTTTTTACATGTGATTATATTTTACACATGTTATATTTTTTTTCGTGGGTTTTTTTCCACCGACTTTTTATCGAGTTTTTTCTCGCGATTCAACATTTATTATATAATTGTATAATATATAATATTGATATAATTATATCATTGAAATCAAATTTAACACCATTGATTACGGTAACCTACTGTACAGTAGAGCGAAACCCACATACCCAGTTTTTATTATTAAATAGTGCTCAAATAGCTATCATTTAATATTATAGATTTATTCTCTCTGATAGTGTTAATGATTGTTTGTATTGTGTTTTAAGAGGACGTCACACCTGTATGTGTTGTCTCCGTCTTACACATTTACGACATAGACAAAACACGTTTAGGCAGTCTGAGTATAACTCGCTCAATTTAGGTTCTAGAGTAAAAATACTTATTTTAAAATTGAATTGTGTTAATATTTCTAAGGGCAAGAGACTGCGTTTTTTTTTAAATTTAATTTTTAAAAGTCAAAGGTATTTTAAAAATTTTGAAATTTTTTCTATTTCTAAACGATATAATGAACGTTATATTGGGAACAATGGAAAAAAACGCAGCGTTTTGCCCTTAGCAATATTATCACAATTCAATTTCATAATAGGTATTTTTACTCTAGAACCAAAATTGAGCGAGTTATACTCAGACTGCCTAAACGCGTTTTGTCTATGTCGTACGTGTGTAAGACGGAGACAACACATGTGGGTGTGACGTCCTCTTAAGCGCAAAACGCAATATTATTTTATAATTTGTGCGTGAATCACCACTGTTATTATCTTATTGTGTGTGTGAAAATTCAGCTTGATGCTTTCTCATAGCCCGATTACATGAGTTATTATTATGACTATTTTATTGAGCCCAGTGTCGTAAATATCCAATTCAAAACATAGTGTTAATTGTAAATTTGTTATGATAAGCAAAGTTTTGTCAATATTTTTTATTCAAAAAATCCATTTTGCAATTATAATATTTTTATACTTTATAAAAAAATAAGTGCATTAATTTATACTGCATATTTGTGCTTTTTTAGTGAATACATATGCACAAATTTATTCATATTTTAGCGTATAAACTTCAAAGCCCTGAATTATAAATATTCAACTTCACAGCACGTTTTTCCGATGCGTAGCAGCTGCATGAATATCCTCGTATTTCGTGTAGTCTTTTATTTGGATTATCTCGGTAACATATTACAAATAAAAATAATAATATTTAACTGCGCAGTACGTTTATTGAGTTGTCAGAACGCATACCAGAGTGCCGTCCTATACGGATTACTTATAGTACGGACACGTGAATGCTTATGGAAAAAAAAAACATCAAAAAAATCGAGTGAGACTTGGTGTTATAATATATATAACAAATACACAATATATCACCTATAATACAATATATTGTGTCGATTAATAATAATAACGTTTCGGATTTTCAGGAACGAACAAATGGTGCTACGCAGCCTATGCTTCGTACGATTTTAAAAGATTTTACATGGTCGATAGGTATAATATAATAACATATTGCCCGAATGTCGGTACCATATATGGGTATTTCTGACCCTTATTTAATAAAACATCTGCTTAGTATCGTTGTATTACGCAGTGGTTTTATTAAAGAATCTCGAAAAAAATAGTTGTTCGTGTCACGTGCATTGTTGTGATACGATGACGTCGTACGTATTACGATAACCCTCCACACGATTGGTATTATGGTTGTTGGGTATACAATTAATAAATATTATAAATTTAATACGATATTATAATGGCCAGTAGGTAGATAAGTACCTCCTATAAGTTTTATTTCCTTCGTAAAGACATTACCTAGGTATATTTTTTTATGTTCCCTTACAGCAATGTTGCTTCAGCGGACAATATTATAATATTACACAGATAGGTTAGGTGACTAGGCGATACGACTAGGATAATATTTTATAGACAAAATCTACAATATAGAAAAAAGACGATTTTAAGTATTATTATTCTACGACGTTTCAAGGTAGGTTAGGGTCTTATGTATCGTACCTTTATATTTTATTGTGTCATTATTGTGAATAATGGATAAACCTTTTGGTCACGATACAACGAACATTATTTGGTTATCTTATATGATTCTACAATCTATGAGATATGTTATTATCTCTCATGACGATTACAATATGGAATGTCCAATCGACTAGTTTGTTTAGCGTATCATCATTATGTGTAAAACGTCAATTATATTGCACTATCGTCGCCGATGAGGATAATATCACATCCGTATAGTAGATAAGGCCGACATTGTTATTGCATTTTATTTTATTTCAGTCGTACGTATAATGGGTCTATCGCTTTATTTATAATATTATAAATGACTATAATATCGTTGTACATTCATAAGGATGTGTCATTTTTTTTTATGTTATCCATGGTGGTCTATTAATAGAGAATATTATCATTATCGGGTTCAAGCAATGTTTGATTTGAGAACGACGACGCAGCTGCGTCTATCGAAGATGACATTGTCAATTTGTAAACATCAGCGAAAGCAGCCAACTCATGGTTGAGATTGTCGAATGACGTAATAAGAGTTTGACTTTCACTATTATCAGGTATATTCTTGAGGGCTGTTTTAGAATTAACGGTTGATTTCATTCGTTGGACGTTATCCTCAACTGCAGTGGAAAGAAGGATAAACAGTATTTTATCACTGTCACACATTGAAACAAAACATCAATAATTATTATAAACGTCTAATCAGTAATCATCACACAGAATTTCAAGTAGGAATCTATTTTTAAAACCGTTGTAATCGTCGGAAGGCCAGCGCGACGGGAGTGGTGAGGTGAGCAGCTAGGACCCTTGCCTGTGGTCTCGCTGCTCAAAACTTGTACTTTTTTTTAATAGAAAGGGGATCGCAGTATATTTCACCCAGGGCCACGCAGCTCGTGTCGGACCTGAATACCTACTCGTCTAGATAGTGGCGTATCTATGGGTTGTGGGTGGCTGAGGGGTTACAGCCCCCCTGAAATTTCAGAAAACTTTAATTTTAATTAATCTTTAGTTAAATAATATAAGATACATAGCCACATAGGTACCATACGTTGTTAGCCAAACTATATCACAAAAAAACAAATCCTTTACAAACGTCATATATGCTAATTTGTTTTGGTAGCATTTACTATTTTATTATTGTTAACATTATCATTAAATCACGTGTGCCACGAAAGGAATAATAAACACGAAGAAAAGACCACGTCCGTTAGCTAATTTTAAACTGTATTTCATATAAATATTTTGTTCAAGGTAAAATACCGTGTCCACGCGTAATTACATAAATCAGGGTCTGCAAAAATATTAAAATATTTAGGTTTTCATATTTTTTAGGGGAATTCTAGGGGGCCAGTACCCCTGGATTCCCACTTAAATACGTATCTTATTATAATATATATAAATATATATACTCGCATGCATAATATACAGATATACATATAAATGGTTGAATATATATTTGCCAAAAATATTACATTTGAAAACATCATTGTGCGTGTATAAAATATAATATATAAATATAATAAAAATTTAAACTATAAATAAAAAATTGTTTTATAAAATGTATTTTTAACTCAAAATAATTTTCACGTTTTCGTGATTTTGACGAATTTTATCGAAATTCTAATTCAATAGACATTCATAAAAAATAATTGCGAAAATATTTTATCGACAATATTAAAAAAAAATTAATAAAAACCAAAATGTTTGTTAACCTAAAATACCCCACAAAAAGTTAAAATAATATAAAGTCCATCAATTAATCTTTAGTACCTGTTAAGACTATTATTTTAGATTCTGAGCCTAGCGAGGAAGCTAGTGGTTTTACAATGGTGTTTATTTTTTTTTATATTATGTATTCAAAATATCTAGCAAATTAAATCAAGATCGTACTTTAGGGAGGATATTTTTCGATTTTCTCAATAGTTATTTAACGCAACGGGAAAAATTACTGAAAATAACAAAAACCGCTTAAAATGGGATTTTAATTTCTAACAATTTGTTTATCACCGTGGCAACAAATAAAAATTATAATATTATCCTACTAATATTATAAACGCGAAAGATTGTAAGTATGTTTGTTACTCTTTCACGTAAAAACTACTGAATGGATTTTGATGAAACTTTACAATAATATAGCTTATACATCAGAATGAACATAGGCTACAATTCATAAAGATATACTGTGTGAATTCATTAATTTTAATTTTAATTTAAAAAATGTGTAAATTGTATACATATACCTTTTTTAGTAAGAAATAGTCACTGGCTGAAAATAAATAAAATTCAAACAATAATACCTGATTAACCAATAGCAACCATTATATAATACACTGTTGCGCCACTATTGTATTTTTTACATCCAGATTTCCTACTTTTCTGGTGGATTTTCCTAAAATGATCTTTCGTAAAAACCTTCTTCTGGCAATTACGAACATCTTAAAAAAATTTGAGCCAAACCGGACCAGCCGAAATCGATTGATGAGGTAACGACAATGTTTCAGGCTCCATTTTTATTTATATAGATTAAAATTTATTTTGGATATTATATAAATAAATGTTTGTGTTTGTGTTAGACCTCTGGGAAGAAGACAGAATAATTTAGAAATGGTTAAATTTGGTTTTTTTTATTCATCTGATATTAGTACGGTTAGGTTCAGTTAGGATTTTGTATTAATTGATTATATTAATCTACCCTAGGTGGAATACGACAAACTTGGTATAACTTTGTTACTTTACAATTAGGTAAATCATACTTTTACGTACAAACAGCACACCCCGTGATTGCCTACCTGATAATATATGCTGCGAATCAGAATTTTTATTCCGGGCAACGGAAAAGTTAAGATACATTTTGAACACCATACACCGAATATTAAATAACGAATTGAACAAAGTTTGTGTCATATAGAGTTGGTACATTTAACGTGCAAAAATCATTAAAATATCATTGAATTCAAGTTTAATACAATCCAATATACATTGTCCCACTTGTAACCTACTATATAGAAGAGCGACATACACTTACCCGCTTATTTTTTATAATTTATTTTTCCAATATTCAGTTTAATATGTGCCTAAAATGTACTTAAAATTTAAAAATTTATATTTTTAGTTGCAGAATGTATTTTGTAAAGACTAAAAGCAAGCAATAATTGATGGTTTTTCTAGGATAGGTATAATTGAATGTACAATATTTTGTAATGTACATTTTTTCATAATCTGTACGAGTGTCGAGTACGATAGTTCAATGTTAAAAATAAATATTAAATTACTATAAATTTGATTTAAAATTGTTTTTATAATGATGTCAACAAATGTAGCTTTATAAAAAAGCGTTCTTAATGTCGCCGTAGTCTCTTGCCTACGTCACCTTCACCATCTGCCGGTCATGTGTGTGCGTGATTTTTATTTATAAATATATATATTCAATAATATAGGCATATTCGAAATTATTTTCCAGGGAGTAAAAACGGTTTTGAAAACCGGGTAACTCGAAAAAAATTGAAACCGTTTTCAGACACGAAACCCAAATCTGAAATTTCTGGATACGTTTTTACTCCCTGTTAGTTTCTTAGTTTGCTTTTGCGGACACAGGGGTCGACATGACTATATATATATATGTAGTTTATTGTCGTACCATAATGGCATTATATTATTATTATCATTATTTGTCGGTCGTGTAAAATCTTTCAAATCGCTGCAGCTGTATAATATACTACCTATATAATATAATATTATTATGACTCGGTATTCCGTATAAAACAGTTGCGCCCTGCTGGCATCCTTCTATATGCATTCCTAAACGACGACCACCAGACCTACACATCAGTGAGACGTACAACGTATAACAATATAATAATAAATATTGTATTATCGAAATACTACGCAGTAGATTTAAAAATGTGATATAATAATGTATTTAAAACATTATTTTTCCGGACTACAGGCTACGGAAGTGTGGGGTCGAAAATGCCCACAAATTATGATCTACTATACTATATTATAGTATAGGTGTTATTATAATGGTTAAATGGTACCTAAATTACAGGGATGACCAAAGTTTTTTCGGTAAAGATCTTTTAAAAATATACTCCACCTCAGAGCAGAGATTTTTAAACTTTTTATCCATGGAAAGTACATTAATGTATTAATTAGTTTATACTGCGTACCACCTAATTTGTATTTTTTATTTTGTTATGACCTCGAAATTATTTTCAAAAACACAACAAACCGATATAAAATTAATATTTATGTATATAATTACTTATATGAAAATGATAATGATTTTATTTTATGATAAAATAATTTGTAATGATACCTAAATCTATAACGACGTAATTAAAATAAATCAGTTTTAAATTGTTTTACTCTTATTTTTACACCTAACATTACACGTGGAGCGTGGCGCTTATTATTTTTACCGACGGAACTGTACATGCACTCTGTCAGACGCCAGACACAGCGATTAGAAACAATTAAATATATTGCAAAATTACAACTATCTACATTTATACACATTAATAACGGTCGGGAAAAAATGTTAATTTTAGATCGCGTACACTTTGTACTGGCATGTAGTAAATTATACATAAAGCATATATATTGTATATATACGTTATATACCTATGTAGTAAGTATATATTATTATATTAACAATTATTAATATGTAAAAATTAAAAATTAAATCATCAATGTTTTAAAATATAGTATATTAATAATAGTCAAAATAATTAAAGTTTTTTTAGCTAACTGATTAGATAACAACTAAATAATATTTGGTACTATATACATTTAGAAATTGATAACCTAAAAATCTTGAAATTATCAAAATAATCAAATAATCAAATGTGATTAAAAAATATAATTGTATTTTATTATACTCAAAAGTTATATAAAAAGTAAATTAAAAATGTGTTAAGCTTAAATATGTTAAAATGACAAATAAAAATTATTTTTGATAGGTAATAAACCTAAGTAAGCTGTAATTAAATTAGTTAAAATATTTAATTTTCATTAAATCTCGATGAAGCTATATACTCTGTCTTAAATAAGCGAGTAACCACAGGCGACTACTTATTCTGTAACACCACATAATTCTTATTCTGTAGCAATTATGTTACAAGACACAAATGTTTAGATAGCATAATAAGACTGTACGCCTATACCTACTGCATAATAAAGCTAACCCCTTTTCCACTGCATCCCTCCAACTAAGGTTACAATTATCTGAGACAAAATATACCTAGTAATGATAAACCTGAAAACATATCATTAACTAAATTTATTATGATAAAATGGAATTAAAAAAATGGAATGTTCTAGTCTCAGTTTATTTAATAATAAATGCAAATATGTTTTCTACTGGTTGGAAAACCTAATATTACGACACATCTGGTCAGGTATTTGCCCACTGGTTTGAGGACATGGCCGTTTAGTCTGTACACTTTTCCAGTGTCGAATTCTAGTGGCGGCGTGGCTGATTCTGATATACAGGAAAACACCAACTGGTCCACATCTGCATAGTCGCCTAACAACATAATAATAATAACGCGTGAGCTCGATGAAAGTGGTATGCCATATTTTTAAATCGTATTTCTACATTATAATTCATATAGTGATGAGTATAGATAATCAGACAATTTATTATATTACTGTGTTCAGTAGTGTAGTCAGATTGTGTGTTTGTGAAAGTGATGGGGGATGGCGACGAAGGGGACAGACGAAAAAGGTATAAATTATTACGGGCAAAAAACTTGTCATGCCTATTTTTTGGTAAGTGTTTCAATTGTATGACTCTTAATATATAAATATATATTTTTTTTTATAATTGTATGTAGGTATTATTTTATTCTAATTCAACAGAAATGATTTCAGTTTTTAACTAAAATGGCTGGAAATAAATAGGTACATTTAAATTTGTGTGATTATTATAATTTTTTTTTTTTGAGATAAGTGAAAAAGTTATTAAAAGTAACATCATCAAGCATTATTGTACCTAGTAACATTTTGTATATAACATAGTGACATACCTATATTATAAATATAGTAAATTTTGCCAAAATGTGATAGGTATATTGGGATAAATGGTCCTTCCTGGGCAATATGAATGTAAATCAAATAGTTAACACTATATTTAATGTGCACGCGCTATATTCAAAATAGAGGCAAGTATGTTATATTGAAATAGCTTTCTTGGAGTCGCAGAAACAGTGCAATATATTGTATTTTAAAAAAATAATAAATTGATCAACGTACCTAACACACAAACACCGTTGTTCAAACGGCCAAACTTCACGCTGAACATTTTCATTTCGTTAGAATCATGACGAGATCTGAATTCGAGTGAGGCACAACCTTTAACCGTTGACGAATCCTCGCCGTTGAAGATCACTTGTGGCACCCGTGGGGCCTTTCAATGCGCGGGGCTCAGTGCCGCTGCATACCTCAAACCACCTTCAAGCCATGTGGATGACGCGACAGAATTTCCATTGCTTTTTTAACTAAATTTAAAATGTTTTTACTTAATAGTAATGTATACATAATGTTATGTCCACATAACACATCCATTCAAAAAATATTTAAAATAAGTAATATATAATCAGTGAAACATAATATACTATAGCTAGTACAATAGTATATCATGGCATATTGGCATAAAAGTGAATTACATATTAAATTTAAATTAAGTTATTTTAAATATACTGTTCAAAACTCAAACAATTTAATTTGTTTAAAACATCGTCAAAATCAAAAAATTCAACTTTTTTTATTTGTTTTTTTAAAAATGAAAAAATACACCAACCCTGATGCTGTACCAAATAATATTTAAACGTTATTCGTTCATTGATAAATTTAATGCACGAAGCGAAGAAGTTTTAAACAATCAATATTCAGTAGCGTATTTGACTTAGTTTTATGATGGGGTGGGGGACAACAAAATTAGTATACACTAGGTTATACCCCTTTATCAACATAATAGTATTATAATATAATACATAACACTATATTATTACAAAGGTGGCTTGTTAATGAAAATAATTAACTATGGCATGTTTTTTTTTTCATTTTAATATAAACTTTCAATATTATTAAAAGTAATATTTGATTTTGATATCACTTATGATTTCTTGTATGGTTTTTAATAATTTTTATCAATCGTTAAAATCATGCATGAAATCGATTTCAAGCATCGGTTAGATGACTTCTTTAAAATTCGAATTTTCATCTTTTTCGGTGGATCTCTAAATCATAAAACAAAGCTATGGACACATTGCGCATATTCATAGAATCAGCTTTTCTGGCTAGGTGATGATGAATCAGTCAGCCAGCCGTCAGGACGACTGTATAATTATATTCAAAATTATTTTCCCGGTCTGTTGTTACAAGCTCGAGTGGCCAGGTATGACCATTCTATATAATAAGTTTATTGTCGTACCAAATGGGTATAATATTATAATTATTATTATTTTTCGGTCTTGTAAAATCATTTAAAACCGAACCTCACAGCTGCACCTTCATAATACAATTTATATTATAATATATTATTACAACCCAGTAATCTGTATAGAATGGTGCCGCCCTGCTGGCATCCCTCTATGCATTCCTATACGACGACAAACACGCCTACACACCGGTAAAACGTACTACGCAGTTCAATATAATATTCTTTTTGAAATACCGCTACTACGCAGTAGTTTTAAAAATATTGTATTATGTTATACCAAACTATATAGTAAGTATATTGTCGTACTTAATGGCTATAATATTATTATTATTATTTTTCGGTCTTGTAAAATCATTTATAACCAAACCCCACAGCTGCACCTTTATAATATAATATATTATTATAACTCAGTAATACATATAGAATGGTGCAGACCCTGCTGGCACCCCTCTATATATTCCTAAACGACGACAAACACGCCTACAAATCGGTAAAACGTACTACGCAGTTGAATATTATATTCTTTTTAAAATACCGCTACTACGCAGTAGTTTTAAAAATATTATTGTTTATTGCTTGTGTAACGTGCCGCAGCCAATAGTTGAATAGGATGATGGTGATATTTAAATAACTTGATACGATTGTAATAATTTAAGTGTTTTATTATTTATTCTATTATAATATTTGTAAAAATATGCTAAGTCTAGGATAATTAATTTATAGCTAGCGAGTTGTGACAATATTAAATCTAGTGACTGTTCGTGAGTTGATCAGTTGTTCGTCTGATGAACGCTTGTCCATCAACTCTAGTCGTTGGGTCAGTCCCTGTCCCTACCTTTACTCTGTACAACCGTACATGGTCGTCCTGCGGTTAGGCCTAGCGTGGGATTGTCACACGCTTTTGCACACGCGCCGGATGTCCAACATATAAATAATCTTGATTATAAATAATGTCGTTTAACGTTATTTTTTCATGTAAAAACACAGCCTTTAACATGTACTGGTCACGAGTCAATGGGTGGGGTGTCCGGACCTCTTGGGCCCCCCACCGTAAATACGCCACTGAAGACAAACTATCATTAGTTTCTTTTGTTTAATATTTTGCTGTGCATTATAGCGAGCAGTGTCATTTATATTCTATGTGATATATTCAAATATTATTTAACCTATGTATGTATTGTGTACTGTAGTGTGAAATTATTGTAACAGGGAGTTCACTGGCCAGTCTACGCTACACACTACAATTGTGAGTATCAAAATTATTATATTTTATTGAACTCCTAGTATGTATAATGTAATTCAGATACACTATATTACATTATTATTATATAAAATATATAAAACTAATATCTTCATTGAATTGTAATAAAAACAAAGAGGTTAATTACCAAGTCTTATTAGACTTACATGTATTTAAATATTTTAACATTTTGACTGGTCATTAATAAATATATATATTATATTGAATATATTGTATATACTGGTTATTGATAATATATAAGATACTAGAAAGATGAACAGGTTCTTTGTCATAATAACATTTAGATTCTATAGCGAAGCGATGAATGTATTTATTTTACAATGATGTGTGTGTGTTTTTTTTTTTTTTTTTTTGTGTCTGTCATCACCTTTTAGGACAGTAAAAGTGCTTGGATTTTCTTCAACAGTAACTTTTCTGATAGAAAAGTAAATCTAGTTGGTACTTTGGGGGAGTCAAAAGTAAAAATCTCAGTAGTTTTCAAAAGCGAAAAACAAAAGAAAAACTAAGGAAAAACTGGAATTTTTACGCAAAATCTGTTATCGAGAAAATCGATTTTGGTTTATAGTGCAACTCTAAAACAAATGACCGTACCTAGGTACATGCAATTTTGACTGAATGTTTATACTTACATTTTCTATACACCATAATATTTCCAAAATATTTTGACTCATTTTGAGCTTTTTACGCTCATTTTCAGTTTCCATTATTTTAGTTTTTTTTTTCTATAATTATCAATACAATTTTTTTTGTTGGTTTAAAAAGCTTGAAAATTTAATAGAAGGCTCCTAGTTTATTGTTTAAAAGTCAGATGAAAAAAAATAAAAATCTTTATTTATAAGCATTTAAAGTTCAAATCTTGACAAAATACGGAAAAATCACGAAAATTAGCAAATTATTTTGAGTTGAGAATTCATAAAATGTTTTCTTTTTAAATCTAAAATTTGAAAATGAAATTCAAGATTATACATATGATTAAACTAGATCAAAAAAAAATGTCTGCAAGATTGTCAAATAAAATTTTTATGAGCTTTTGAAATTCATTTTTTTACAACATTTAATATTCACTTGGTTTCTCATGTAACGATTTTCTTATTTTGTTGTAATTAAAAAACAAATGACTTGAAAATTTGAATGAAAGTTTATATTAGCATTTTCTATACACGATAAAATTTATAAAATAATTTGACTCTTTTTGAGCTGTTTACAGACAGAGTCAGTTTTCAATTTTTTTCTATAAATATCAATTAAATTTTATTTGTAGGGTAAAAAAGAATAAAAAATTTAATGCAAGGCTTCTGATATAATATTACAATAGTAGTTGAAAAATATTAAAAATACATAGGCACAAATTATTTTTATAAGCATTTAAAGTTCATATTTTGACAACATTTATCAAATTTATAATTTAATAATTATTTTGTAGTTGAAAATTTATAAATTATTCAACTTTTATAGCTAAGGATTTAAAATTGAAAGCAAGGCTCCACTTAATAGGTTATATACAAATTACTTTATTCACAATAATATTAACAAATATATTTGGTAATATCATAGGCTGACTGACCGTTTTTGACACATGTTGAATATAGTCGTGTTCACTGTTCAGTTATGACTTATGACTCTATATTGCACATAATGATATTGTGTAAAATATAATAATATATACAAAGTAATTTCTTTAGTACACCAAAAATAAGCCGTGTATATTATAATACTGAGGTAATATTGCGTAATAGTATATTGTTTTATTATATATATCCATAAAGTTATCGGTTCCACCTTGAGGGGTATTATTGAATTACACGTGATTTCTTTTAAGCACTGCATAACAAACGATTTTTTACTTAAAGTCTGGGAAATTTTAATGACCATTATAGATACTTTGTACAAGTAGTACAGTAATAAATCATATTTAAAATTAAAGAATAAAGAGCATTCTCCATGATGATCACAAAACAAAATAATGTAAATTGTATGTCTACACTCTACACTCTAAAATTTTAACTGTACAAACATAATATTTCTGGCTATATAGTATATATACTATATATATTATATACAGTCTTGTAAAGAATACTTTTATTTTGTAATCGGAATACGTATTCGAATAAACGGTAAAAAAGGTATTCAGAATACGTAGTCGAATAATTCTCACAAAATATATTTAGAATACATTCTGGAATACTCAAAAAGTTTATCGAATACTTTGAGAATACTATTTATTAATAGTACTGATAAATGGAATATTATCTACACCACCAATAACAAATTACTATCACTATTTATCGGGGTTAAGTTATAATTTATATATTTTATAATATAGTCTATAGTTTTACAATAATATTATCTAAAAATGCCTATATTTTACATTTATGTATATGAATAATATTTCAGCATAACAGCGAACGGTGCATTTGAAATAGTTTCGAATAATTACCTATATAATATCGTGTCTGGAGGAATTATTTACTTTTTTTATAAGCAATATCATCTGTAGAATTCTTTCTCTAAGGACACTTTTACACGTATTGTACATCGAAATCCCATAATTTATTACCAGCGTGGCATGTGAATGTTATTGTAACTCATTTGTATGGGTAGGTACCGTCCCGTTAGATTCACAGTATACTCCTCTGGAATGCCAAACTTCACCCCGCGACCATCACACCATAGATATAAACACCAAGGTTCTAAGTCCCAAACGCTTTTGTCCGACTCTATATAACGACTGTATTTATATCGTTATAGAATAATGCTCTCCCCGAACAGTATATTATCGTGAAGAATATTCGAAATTATTGTTTTGCACGCAGTGGAACAGCGATCTCACGTTGTACGTACACGACAATACGGCGCCGGAGGGCAGTTTTTTTCATTATTTATGATATAAAGATATAAGACACATAAACCGTCCCCACAGTATGCTTCTCCAGAATTTAACACCCCCCCCCCATGCCCCCCGCCCATCCGCCAAAACCAGCACCACCACACCATTGCAATAAATACATGGAGTCGATGTCCCACACGTTTTTTTCCGTTTTCTGTGAAGCCGGTATTAAGTATAATCATAAATTCTTCGAACTATATAGACCGGACTGAGCGCGCATATGCCATATATGTTATAATAATAATTGTATATAATAATGTGTACCTATAATATAATATATTTAGTGAACAATAAGTGAACGTCACTCGTTTTTTTCAAATAGAAAGTGAACGTGAACGACGTTTATATATTTAATGAATTTGAACGATTTTTAAGACGTGCAAATTTAATAAATATAGATTGATAATACTATTATAGTTATTGACGCCTATTCATTTGTATATCAACAAAAATACAGCATTATAATAGCCAGTAAATATAGGTATCAAATAAGGCGTACCTACCTATGCCGTTATAATCACGGACTAAGATTTATTATATCTTAGTCGGTGGTTATAATATAATATTATATTATTATAATGTGATAATGAATCCCGATACCATATCTTATGCACACACAATCAAAATAGTTAATACAGTCAACTCACGATATAACGAATTTCAAGGGACTGAGAAAAAAGTTCGGTATATCGAAAGTTCGTTACACCGAAATTCGTTATATCAAAAGCATAAATCAACAAAATTCGTTTAAACGAGATTTAAAAGAAAATAAATTTAGGTTTTATTAGATTTGTATAATTACATACATACATATTACCTAGATATTATTACATATTTTATTAGATACATACATACGTCATATTATTTATTGATCAATTATAATTTATTTTTGGTTTATTACATATATAGACATATTCATTATTTTTAAAAATCGATTATTTTTTTTTGTTTGATGTTACTTGCGCTTATGCGTTCAGTAGTGTTTTCCAAATTTAAAATGTTACGAAACACATTGTCGTCGATGTCGTGTCTCCGTAAATAATTTAAGACGGCGCGGAGACCTGATTTGCTTCCTTTGAACTTACGGGGGGATCTTCACAACTGTCTTCTTCGTCATTACCTTCATCATCAGCTTTGTTCAAAATCTCTTCGTCATTGAGAACTCCACAGATAGCCAAATCATCGTCGATAGCAACAAATTCTTCAAACGTTGATAACTGCTCGACTGGAACAGTAGATAATCTATGCCATTGACTGTCAACTTCTTAAGTGGCAAGAGCTTCGTCCTCTTTTCTGTCAATAGCTTTCACAATCCCACACGTTCTAAAACAGTTACGAATTGTTTGTCCAGTCACATTGTTCCAAGCTTTATGGCTCATCATTATCGTAGTAAAAATGGTTCCTTCGGATATATATAATTTATATTGACGTTTATCTTATAAGCAACGACATGAACATTATCTTATCGCATAATAATAGCTGAAACAAACACCTACGTGAAGCTGGCACCACAAAGTTGGCACAATAATCTAAAACCATTCCAACAAACTCTACTCGGACTTGTTGGAAGTTGTTGGACAATTGTTGGAATTTGTTGGAACGTATTTCAAAAGTTATTCAAGTTCAAAGTTTGTAGTGCCAACTACATGACCAGCACTACATATGCAAAAAAATACTTTAAAATTCTACCAACCATGCTCATATAATATTGTTGGACATTGTTGGATAATTGTTGGAACGTATTTCAAAAGTTATTCAATTTCAAAGTTTGTAGTGCCAACTTCACAACCAGCACTACGTATCAAAAAAAAAAGTGAAAACAGATCGAAAAATAAACTAATACAGTTTTGAGACACTGTTGGACTTTTGTTAAACATCGACAAAAAAAATATTCTGAATTTAAACAGTGTTTAAAGTAGTTAAGTTTGGTTCATAAAAAAATGATATCTCAATTAAAAATTTTTAACAATCGTTATATTGAGTTCTGGTGTCCAACAACTTTAAAAAGTGGTCCAACAAACTTGTTAACACATCGTACAAGAAAAAAAATTACTCCAAAAACTTTCCTAAGTTTTTAAATCACCATTTTCTTCTAGCACTACATTTTTCGTTTTTTCACCTAATATTCATATTAAAAATTTTAATTGTCTTTATATTGAGTTCTGGTGTCCAACAACTTTAAATAGTGGTCCAACAAACTTGTTTTTACATCATAGAACAAGAAAATTCCTTCCAACAACTTTCCTAAGTTTTTAAATCACCATTTTCTCCTAGCGCAACAATTTTCATTTAACACCTAATATTCATATTAAAAATTTTAATTGTCTTAATATTGAGTTCTGGTGTCTAACAACTTTAAAAAGTGGTTCAACAAACTTGTTAACACATCGTACAAGAAGAAAAATTACTCAAACAACTTTCCTAAGTTTTTAAATCACCATTTTCTTCTAGCACTACATTTTTCGTTTTTTCACCTAATATTCATATTAAAATGTTTAACTATCTGTATATTGAAATCTAGTGTCCAACAACTGTAAATAGTGGTCCAACAAACTTGTTAACACATCGTACAAGAAGAAAAATTATTCCAACAACTTTCCTAAGTTTTTAAATCACCATTTTCTTCTAGCACTACATTTTTCGTTTTTTCACCTAATATTCAAATAAATAAATTTTTTACTATCCTTATATTGATATCTAGTGTCCAACAACTTTAAATAGTGGTCCAAGAAACTTGTTATCACATGATAGATGAATTTTTAATCCCCAATTTTAAGCCCTACAAATTTTTATCTTATAATTTATATTACTATGAAACATTTTTTTTTGATGATGAACCAATTTTATTAGGATAAAAATAAAATAAGATATAAATAAAATACGTTACAAAAATTATCTATACATACAACACATAGTATTGTACGAATTGTCCAAGACGATGTTTTATATATTAGAACATTTTATGACGAAACATATAGGTATATGATAAATATATATATATATAATAATTAATAACATACAGCATAATATAATATACTCCTTAACATAATAATATATTGGTAGGTAACAGTAAATAATTGGTTTTTTCATATTATAATATTATTCTTCATTTTTAGTTAGACAATGTAACATCATATTGTAATCGTATTTATGTTATATTATGTATAGAAATCTGAATAAATAGAAATCAGAACAATAAAATAGGTATTCCCTATTTAATTATTATGATTCAATCATGATATAGTGTACATGTTTTTAGAAGTTCGTGCTCTATAATTCCTAGCGGTAAGTAAAACACTAAAAAATATATAAATATGACAAAAAAAATTCTAAACAAAATATTATATGGATTGTAGTTATTATTGCTGATGAAATTATTGCGTACACATGTAACACATAAATGTATACACATATATTATAATATATTATAGCCAATACAATTAATTGAATATTAAAAAATATAAAACAAACATTTTGAGAAAATATCAATCTAAATGGAAAATATATTAGTACACGATAAAGAATTTATTTGTACAGAAAATTAATTAAGCATTAATGTGAACAAAAATTAAATAAATAGGTATGAAAATTGTAGGTAAGTACTTACTTAGTAATTGAGGTACCATTGTAAAAACTGCATTTTCATCTTCTGCATTGACCTTACAGACTTTCGGGTGTATAGCTGGTTCCAAATCAAATAATTTATTATTACCCAAAATATTCTTTTGCAAACATGTCAATATATTATACCTATTATTTTTTATAATAGTATATAAATAATCTGCACTAATTGGTTTAAAATTCGTATTTCTGGAAAATCATTTTATATATTTGTAATACTTTTATATAATTTAAAACTAAAAAAATCAACTAGATATTATAATTACATATTTAATTAACTTACCTGTTAAGTTCTTTCGATGCTAGTTTATAAATATCAGATGACCATGCAGGAACTGAACCATTTGGGTTCAAAAAATTAATTTTTATTAATAATTCAATTATTTCATTTATACGCTGTTTAACAGACATGTTTAGGCAACGAAAGAAATAATTGAAATGAAAGAAATTAATAATAAAACAAAAATAACATGAGACGATCACCATCTACAATCATAAATCCATGTTAATACGCTAAATTTAGAACACGTCAATACGATAATGCTAAATAAGCACCAGTCTGTATAAATAACGCAATGACAGAATATCCAACAATTGCCATCATGAAAACGCTATACCCATGCATTTGTTGTCTCCGTCTTACAAACGTAGGATATAGCAAATGTTTTTCACTAATTCTAATAACGTGCAGTTAGTTTTGATATTAGAAGTATTATCTGTGCTCAAACATGGCTTTTATTTAGGTTTTTAATTTTAAAAGCGAGTTACTTATGAGCATTTTGAATTTGTGATATTTTACATACTCATATCTTGTATGAACAAAAAAATATCGAACAAATCACCAGCTTAGGCACAGGATAATGTTCTTACCTAAAAGTTTGACAATAATTAATAGAAAATGTGTGCTTAGCAGTCCCGATGTTGATTAGTTGATAATCTTTATTAACACTAATATCCCGGATTTATGGCTCTCGCCTCACATCTCACAGAATATCTTTTAGCGATATGCTCTATTCACGAACCGTGCAGGTGACCCGTCAGCCATCCATACAAAGGCAACAACAGTGGCCGTTACCCACGTGCTTTTGCAAGCCAAGCGATAATCAGTTACAGTTTCAACAAATTAAATAGCGATACCATAAGCAAATACTAAGCCGACACCGCGAGACCGACACAATCCTAACGACACGGGTGTAAAATGAATAATGTAGTGCTACAGGGAAAATTGATGATGTGTAAACAAGTTTGTTGGACCACTATTTAAAGTTGTTGGACACTAGATTTCAATACACAGATAGTTAAAAATTTTAATATGAATATTAGGTGAAAAAACGAAAAATGTAGTGCTAGAAGAAAATGGTGATTTAAAAACTTAGGAAAGTTGTTGGAGTAATTTTTCTTCTTGTATGATGTGTTAACAAGTTTGTTGGACCACTTTTTAAAGTTGTTAGACACCAGAACTCAATATTAAGACAATTAAAATTTTTAATATGAATATTAGGTGTTAAATGAAAATTGTAGCGCTAGGAGAAAATGGTGATTTAAAAACTTAAAAGCAAAGCTCAATATTATTTTATAATTTGTGCGTGAATCACTACTGTTATTATCTTATTGTGTGTGTGAAAATTCAGCTTGATGCTTTCTGGCAGCCCGATTACATGAGTTATTATTATGACCATTTTATTGAGCCAAGTGGCGTGATTATCCAATTCAAAACCTAGTATGTATTGTAATTTTGTTTAATATTTTTTATTCAAAAAAGCATTATTTGTGCTTATTTTGTGAATACATATCGATGGCTTAATTCAATAATGTTGTAAGTACATTTTTTGACGAAAGTGAGTCAAATGCATTATAGTATAAGAATAGTAATTATTGTATGTTTGCAAATAAGTGGTAAGTGATATTGTACATATTTAAGTCAATAGATAGCGGACTATTATGTGATAAGTACTACAAATAAATATTGTTATTTTTAAAATGTGTGAAGTCCTATAGTGCTATGTAGCAGCTGCATAAATATCCTCGTTTGTCGTGTAGTCTTTTATTTGGATTCTCTCGGTAACATGAAACAATAATAATAATAATATTTAACTGCGCAGTACGTTTATCGAGTTGTTGGAACGCAAACCAGAGTGCCGTACTATACGGATTACTTATACGGACACATGTAATGTTTATGGGAAAAAAAAAACATCAAAAAAGCTCAAGTAAGATTTGGTGTTATAATATATTATATATAATATATACACAATATATCAGCTATATTGTGTGTGTCGAATGTACGGTTAATAATAATAATAACGTTTCGGATTTTCAGGAACGAACAATGGTGCTAAGCTTCGTACGGTTTTAAAAGATTTTACACGGCCGATAGGTATAATATAATAACATAATGCCCGAATGCCGGTACCATATATGGGCATTTCCAACCCTTATTTAATAAAACATCTGCTTAATATCATCGTATTACGCAGTAGTTTTATAGAAGGATTTCGGAAAAAATAAATCTTTTTTCTTTGAAAAAATATTGTACAAGACATTGCTTATCATTACTTACTACTTAGGTGTATAACTAATATTTATAACATAATATGCTTTACATATATAATAATACAAAGAGTCCATGTCTTGCAACTTCAATGCTCGACCGTAAAAAGTGACCTAGAACTAGTGGCGTTGACTGTGTTAATCAAGATTAATGAAAAAATAAAAAGTGTAAATAAAAGAAATAAAGTATTTGTATTTTTTTTATTGTTATATAAGACTTAGCCCCTCCAACTTTTTGTGTAATATATAATATAATATGCCTATTAGCTAGGTATCATAATATAATATTGTACCTCAAGCCGGGTTCACGCTACACCGTGTTATGTAATTTCGTATTTTTATGTTTATACCAAATGATATGAATATTGTACCTGATGATAACATAATATAATTTTATTTTAGTTATCACTTTTCCACACAAAAATATAACCACACGTCAAAAGTTGAATATATTCAACTATGCGATATCGTTTGGTAACTCTAGTAAATGGATTATTATATAGGTCACGGTGTAGTGTGAACCCGGTTTTAATGTATAACATATGTAATATAATATACCTATTAACTAGGTATCATATATTTATTTTTTATTTTTAATTAGATGATCAACAATATTTTACAAAATGTATAGGTATGTATTACATCTCTTTTGAAATCATACTATTACTATTATTTATAGTTTGTGATCTCAGTAAAATATTATATAATGTGGCCAATCTAAAAAAAAAAAAATAATGTTATTTCCGATATGTGGTAGTGACTATATTATATTTTACTAGGTATCGACATTTTCCGCTAAGAAGAGACATCTTTTGCTCACTTTTGCACGTGACGCCAAAGGGTCGTCTTAAATCCCATAAATAATTCAGTGGTCGACAGCTAAATTTCGAATCCCAACGTCATGTTTCCGGATTATTGGAAAAATAATCATTGTAAATACGCCACACCACCCAATACATTGAATGTTACAAAATGCAGAAATTATAATATATTTAATGTGTAAGTATTGTATTTAAATATTATCTAGTAGGTACCTGAAACATATCATTAAATTATATACAATATATAAGTATAATATATACTTATCAGTACTAATTGCACGCTGTTATCTAATTATCCGATTATAATAATTCATAATTATTACGATAGTTTTTTTACAATTTTTTTTTTTACATAAGTAGCATTACGTAAATAACACAATGCCTGAATTCCATATCTGGTATGCACATATATAACCTTGATGAAGTTTAACTTGACAATATGTACGATAGATATAATGTGACATTATAGAACTAATTAAAGAATGTATGAAGTAATTGTTTAACTTATATATTTATGGATTATTTAAAGTATATATAATATTTGATAAAAGTACAAATATTTTAATATAGTACAAAAATGTATTTGTAAAATATATTACCTTTTTTAAATACGTATTTTGAATATATTTCCAGAAAAGTATAAAAACGCTGTATATAAATATATAGATATTTATTTAATTTACAGGGAACAATTAGTTTGAAGGGAATGTTCGTCTTTGAGGTACTATCCTATAAAAAGTTTAAAGAATAACAAAAAAAAGAAACTGTCGAATTACAGAAAAATAGATTTTGTAAGAAAATTTCACACGTGAAAATAAAAACATAGGTATTATTGACGACATCGCGCGTGGTCACGGAGTGTTCATCTTTCTCATGCTGTTTGTGGTCGATATTATACTACTAACTACCTAGTACCTGTCCATCAAATTTAAGGTGATATATTGTATATACGTTATATACGTGTATATATTATAAACTGAATATATGCTAAGTACTTACGTCAAAAACATAATTTCTATTTCTAAAATATACGGAATCGGGTAGATAAAAGGTATATATTGTGCAGAATCATACGTACTAATTTTTATATAATATTAAATTTCGAACTATTGTTTAAATGGTAATTCCAAACGGTTATTGGGCCATAGCTATAGCCACGAAATTATTATTCACACGTCTCAACGAGGGTTCTAAGCGATTGCAATATTCGTGCATTTAGATCAATAATAATGAATACATTTCTAGCCATCAAATGTTTGTTTTTAAAAATAAGTTGGATTCGTCGGCCTTTTTTCTATGGTTTGAAGGAAAACGTTTTTTTTCCTTCACCCTTTATAGCGTATGTTTATTTGGGAAAAATATGTTAATTAATTTGGAACCGTACATACAACTACATAAACTCTGACATACAATTATTGAATTAAATAATATTTTTTTAATCTTGTAATTAAATCATTATCACTCGTAAGTAGAACACAAATCTAAAATAATATTATTAGCTGACCACTAAATAGATCTAACTAAGTGGTGTATGATCACCACTTGAATTTTGGGATATAATTTATTTTGTACTATTTTAGATTCTGAGTGGAGCGAGGAAGCTAGTGGTTTTACAACAGGGACCGATGCCTTTTGGTTTTTACGGTTCCGGTTCCGGTTTTGGAAAATTAACTTAATATTTTAAGTAAGGGGTTCTAGTTAAAACAAGTATTAAACGATGTTTAAAAATTTATATATTTTATTTATTCTTTAGTATCTTCAAATTAAATGTTTTATATTTCTGGGTACATTAAAATATTTAAATAGAAATAACCAAAGTAATTAAACATTAAAATTAAATATAAATACCAATAGGTAATGGCCATTTAAATTGTTAAATAGTGACTCAATAGTCAATTGACAAGTAGGTACACACCAATAATAGTCAAACTGTCAACCCGTGAATTCGGGTAATTGACAGTAATCAGTATTCTAATCTATATTATTTTGATTGGATTTTTAAATATATACTCAATGCATTGGAAGAAAAAAAAGTAACACTATGATCACCATATTCTATTATTTTTATTTTAACCTTAATATACAAAAATAGAGTTAATAAGTCATAAAATTACTTATCATTATTTCACAAGAAATAAACAGCTCTAAACAGAAATAAAAATAGTTTATCAAAACAAACGTATTTTAATCTGTGGTAAAAGCATTATGCTGATAAATTAAGCATAAGTTACGGAGGAAAAAATAAAATAATTTAACATTGAAAAACCATTTTTTTAATTTATAAATATGGATTCCGGTTCCGGTTCCGGTTATTTGAAATTATATAATTTGGTTTCGGTTAGGTTCCGGTTCTCAATATTTTAAGGGTTTTTGGATTCCAGAACCCGTTCTTTTCGGTTCGGTTCCAGTCCCTGTTTTACAATAGTGTTAATTTTTTTATTTTTTTTTTATCCCATTTACAACATTTCTACCAGAAGGAAATCTCCGATTTCATAATAATATAGTACCTTATCTTTTATCAAATTGGACGAAGATGATACTTAAGAGTGGTCATTTTTCGATTTTCTCAATAGTTATTTAATGCCACGAGAAAAACCACAGACAAATAATTACGAAAAACCGCTAAAAATGTGATTTTAATATTTAACGCTTTGTTTATCACCAAAGAAATAAATAAAAAATAATATTAGTATAATATCAATTCAACTTACAGGTTATAATAAATAATAATAGTATAACCGTCACTTGTATCGACATTTTCTTATTTCACAATCGTCTATACACGAATATCATATTTTGATTTATCAAGTCCGTTTCCGGCCTCACTCAGTGGATATATAGGACGGACCGCCGACTGCGGTGTCCTTAGTAATCCCTAAGGTTCTTTTGAACAATTAAAAGAAGCCCCTCGTCCGCCTTGTGTGGTCCCGTCTGAAAACGTACCGTTATCATGAGAGTTTTCCTGTTTGTTATTTAGTTATTTAATAAATTATTAGTATCATGCAGTCGACATTATCTAGTAGGTACTCGATTTATCGGTCGGTACTTATATTATATTTTATGCTCGTTAACGTAACACTAGATGAATATTTGAATTACAATGATATTTTTTCGGGATTTCTATAACTACCGACCGTCTCATCGACGCCTCAGATAATTATTACAAAGTTTGATATCCGATCCGTCGTAATAGCGTAATAAGTATTACGTGTTGTAGCACAATATTATACATTTATAGTTGTTGATAAAAAAAAACGCTTTCCAAGTCAAGGATCGGCATGTAAACTTTCTCGATTTTTAATTCTAGAAAAATCTTGCTCCCGGTGCTTACTAGCACTTCTAGTAAACTATTTTATAATTTATAATATATTACGATCATTATATAAAATTTTATTTTACATAGGTAAAACATATAAATTTGTATAAGTATTAGTTTTAACCGAAATGAGTGCTATATGCGGAAACAGTCACGCACCACGTGACTTTTGGATTGAAATCGTATGCCGGGTGATAACAATTTTCTAATGGGGCAACAATACTATCTTAAATCGTGCCATAGACATACATAGCTGGTACCTAATCTATAGGTATATACCTGGTGACCACGAAATTGGCCGATATGCGGTTGTAAGTACAGATCCGAACTTTTCGATACCCGACGGACAAAAAGAAAGGTCTTCGTGAAAATCTCGTACAGATAATTATTTAACGTTGCTATACGTATGGTAGTATTTATCGATGTGCATACTATGATATTTTCTGCTGTTCATATTATACTATATATATAACAAATATATATATACACTGTATTTTAAGACGTGGATTCAACACGTATATGCCTGTTCAGCTATTGAAAAAGAATCGAGGTTAACTGATCCTGCAACCACCCCCTACCAACCAAACAAAAATTGTATTTTGAAATTCTTTTAGTTTCTTGCCAGTTTCGTCATCTCGCCACGATATAAATCGACGTGATGGTTCGTATCGTTATAGTATAATATAATATATTTTATGGGCATAGCCGCACCCCCGTCGGTGTATTTGTATAATATAAATAATAATATCGTATAAGATACGGTGCAATAAACATATTTTACCACAATGCCATGACGAGGGTCTCCCACTGTCGCATTTTACCTTTGGCTGGCTCTACGGATTAGCGGCGTGGTCGAGGGTGAAATGTGAATGTTTTCAAAAAGTCTGTCTATATTATGTATAGATACCCGGCGATGCCGACGCCCTGCAGATCGTAAAAACGATTTGGTATTTTCATCGTTCTGATATATAATTTTATAACAGGTACAAAAGGATAGGTACACTTGTATAAAATACGATTATCTTCTGGTCGTTTACGCAGAATATAATATAATATATAGTGTCTGGGCCGAGGGTGGTAAATGGCCGTTTTTGGAATGTGTTGTATTATATGTACTTTTTTTTTATATTATATATATCCCTTTTCCATTATATAATAAAGTGTATTGTATTGAAAGTGTGTATAATCCGTGCTGTAGGTCCACATTGTTGTTGAAAATGATACAGGAATGCTATTTGGCGACTACAAGAATATATATTACGAGTACCTACTTAAATTTAGCTTTATTAAATCTGAAAAACACTATTTATTTATATTATATATAAATAATTGTTATTAATACACTAAAAATATACTGTAATAGTGTAATATAGAATAATATTATACAGAAGTGATTTATTTAATTGTAATTATATATATTTTAATATTTACGTGTATAGATGATACATGTAATATTGCCGTTAATATTTCATAAAAAAATAATGTTATATGTGCTATTGAATTAATTAAATATACTAGGCTGTTATTCAGCTCAATAGTTGGTCTTTCAAACCTGCAAATAAACGAGCGAAACTGGTGTATTGACCTAGGAAAGGGCCGAGCGCAATTATTGGTATATTATGAAAAGATCATTTTAAATTTAATAGGAAAACTCCTAAAAAATACTTTCAGAATACATTGAAAATGAAAATAATGATTGCAAATCATACGTATTTGATTTTAACGTTTGTTTTTTTTTTTTTTTTATAAATATTATGTACTTTGGTAGGTACATATACGTATTTACTTAAATTAATGAATATATAAAGAAAGTATCGTATAAATATACACCATACAGTATGTACAATATATGTGTTTATACACGATACGTGCATAATATATACAATTATGTGTTCAAAATGTTGGAAAACTTAAATTACCATCTGTATATTTTGATACCTACATATTATGGAGTAATATAACAGATAATAATGCTGTATGTTTATCAGGTCAAAAGTAAAAATTGCACAGTTGTTATAAAAAGCGCGATGAAAAACAAAAGAAAAATTCAGGAAAAACGCGAATTTTTACGCAAAATCTCTTTTCGAGAAAATTGATTTTGGTTTTGGTTCAACTCTAAAACAAATTAACGTAGGTACATGAAATTTTGACTGAATGTTTATATTAGCAATTTCTATACACCATAACATTTTCCAAATATTTTGACTTATTTTGAGCTGTTTACGGACATTTTCAGTTTCCATTTTTTTAGTTTTTTTTTTATAATTTATCAATAAAATTTTATTTTTTGGTTAAAAAAGCTAAAATTATAATAGAAGGCTACTAGTATATTTTTTCAAAAGCTGATCCATAGTCATAATTTTTTTTATAAGCATCTAAAGTTCAAATATTGACAAAATACGTAACATTCACGAAAATATGCAAATAACGCAATATTTTAACAGATCAGTTAAGAATACCTTTATAATATAGGGTCGTAAGTATGAAATATTTCACTAGAAATATTAATTTTGAAATATTTAAAACTTGAATTATTTATATTTAAATAATGAAAAATATGTAATTAGATTCTGAGCAAAGCGATGATTGTATTGATTTTACAATGATGTGTGTTTTTTATTTATTTTTTTTTATGTCTGTCATCACCTTTTGGGACAGTAAAAGTGCTTGGATTTTCTTTAATAGTAACTTTTCTGATAGGAAAGTGAATCTAGTTAGTATTCTGGGGGTCAATTTGATTTTGGTTTTTGGAGCAACTCAAAAACAAATGACCGTAGATTAACTTGAAAATTTCACTATATGTTTATATTAGCGTTTTCTATACACGATAAAATTTTGAAAATAATTTGACTCTTTTTGAGCTGTTTACGGACATTGTCAGTTTTCAATTTTTTTAGTTTTTTTTTTTTTATAAATATCAATATAATTTTATCTGTTGAGTAAAAAAGCTTGAAAATTTAATAGAAGGCTCCTAGGTTATTGTTTCAAAGGCAGATGAAAAAAATTAAAAATCCTTAGGCACAAAATACAGAAAAATCGCGAAAATTAGCAAATTATTTTGAGTTTAGAATTCATAAAAATTTTTCTTTTTAAATCTAAGATTTGAAATTTTAATACAAGATTACCCATAAGTTTGTCTACCTTTATCAAAAAAAAAATGTCTACAAGCAATTCAAATTAAATTTTTATGAGCGTTTGAAATTCATATTTTTACAACATTTGATATTCACTCGATTTCCCATTTAACAATTTTCTTATTTTGTTGTAATTAAAAAGCGTATGACTGTAGATACTTGAAAATTTTACTAATGTTTATATTAGCATTTTCTATACACGATAAAATTTTGAAAATAATTTGACTTTTTTTGAGCTGTTTATGGACATTGTCAGTTTTAAATTTTTTTGTTTTTTTTTCTGTAAATATCAATAAAATGTTATTTGTTTGGTAAAAAAACGCAAAAATTTAATATAAGGCTCCTGATATATCGTTCTAATATCAGTTGAAAAATATCAAAAATACATATGCACAATTTTTTTTTATAAGCATTTAAAGCTCAAATTTTGACAAAATTTATCAAATTTAGAATTTAATAATTATTTTGTAGTTAAAAATGTTCAACTTTTATAGCAAAGGATTGAAAACAAGGCTCCGTTTAATAGGTTATATATAAATTACTTTATTCACAATAATATCATCAAATATACTTGGTAATATCATAGGCTGACTGACCGTTTTCGCTCAGAATCGTTTTTCTTATACAATGATATTATATCAAATAATTCAAATTTAACACCATCCATTACAGTGACCCACTTGTAACCTACTGTATAGCAGAGCGACATTCACGTACCCACCTTTTTAAATATTATTTGTGAACGTATTGTTGAAGACGCTGAAACGTAGATTTAGCACCTACCAAATATGAAATAATATTTACTTCTGCAGCTATATATAAGTTCTGAGCTGTTCTATGGATTACCTATACCTACTCCATATATAATATATTCGTATAAACATTTATATATTATATACAAATATAAACAGGCATATGATTAAAATGTATAAAGTTATTATTTACAAATGTACGCGATTGAATAACGTTTCAAATTTAAATCACGTATAGTATATATAGCCATATACCTACCTAACTACTTGTAGTTTTGTTAAACGTCATTCATTGGCCAATCAATTTAATCAAAACTGTTTTCGGATAAATACAAGCGATGCGTATTGTTTATATTTATATTTAAGTATACAAGCAGGTATAGTGTGGTAATAACTAATAATTGATCTTTTTTCACTGGAGATTTTTGCCTATAGATTCCATATAGTCAGAGATATAATATACAGCATATAATATTGCTACTGTAATACTATACATCCCCACGACGTGGATGTGTAAGTATAATATATTAGTATATTGGCGTGAAAAACATCTAATTTATCGTTGCAGCATAGAGAAAATATAAATACGATCAATATACACATTATTATACACTCTGCACAATACTTAATATGGATAATACATGAGTACTTTTATATATTATATGAACTTTTTTTAGTCAGGTATAGTTTAAAAATGTTTATGATTTATTTCTAACATTAAACAGAAGACAAAAGATTAAAACAATGGTTAAAAATATAATCAAGTGTGAAACGAAAAAAATCAAATAATGTTTGGACACTTTCCTGCAATAGCAATTTAACATTAAAACATGTAGGTATAAGGTATTCAAATACCCAAAAACATAAAAAATATATACATAATTATTTTTAATTAAAGCCCTAAAATAGACGAAAAGAAATTTTAAGTGCCTGAAAACGCCATCACAGAACGTATCTAATTTTTAGACTGATGAGAAATGTCAATCATAAATCATAATCAATCATAATGACAATCATTATGATACATTAATACATATTATATAGTTAATGCTAATATCCAGGGACGATCTAAAAAAAAAAATCATAAGGGGGTGTATTTTTCAAAATTGCTGACTAGAATTTGAAATTCAAAATTTTTGTTAACTATATTAAGTTATTTTTAGTTACAATATGCTATTTATTTATAATTTCTTTATTACCTTATGTTTCAATTAAATTTGAAGTTGAAACTTAGAAATACCTAAGATATTATTTTTAATTTATATCAGAATGAAATAACATCAACAAACATAATATGAAATAGATAATATTTATAAATCATCACTTATTATTATTGTTGCCAAATCATTATCTACATTATAAGAATCGTCCTCTTCTATCATAACCTATATACATATAAAATAATCCCAATAATTGTATTTGCAGCATAAAGTTTAGGTAGGTACCTAATTATTTATCAATGGTTTTAATCTAATTATTGAAAAATGTCATTAATTTAATAAAAATATTAGATCCTGAGTGAAACGAGATATGTATTATATTTATTATATCTATATTAGTTAATCTATATTTTGTATATTATAAAAGTGATGAACCATAATATTTTGTAGATATAAGATGTTTTAAGCCTTGAAATAAACAGGGTAGGTTTTAAATGAAAAATTACAATTTACCACTTGTGATGGTAAGCCTTGTACCGGAAAAAACTTGCGAAGTAAGCAAAATTACCTATTATTAAAATACCGAATAAGGTGTACAACGGACTGTTATCAACTACAGTTGTACGGACATCAAACACACACATTATATACAATACAAGATAATCGGTAATCTTCGTCTGTTGAGTGTTTGTTTGAAACGCGATTATCGCGTATTTTGGATATTCCAAAAAAATGAATAGGCACCCTCACTCGATAACGTATTACATAATATTATAATCGCTCGCCTCAACCGTCTCTGCATGCTTGGATCATATACCAAGCGCAATGCAATTCCTCGCATAATTTTCCATAGGCACAATATGCGAGAAGTCACGTTGCGTATGCGTATATCGATCACCTAATTCGGCGACTCGTCGCTATATATCAGCAACGTTTTTTGTATTGATTTAATACGCTGTTGCTTCATCCATATTCCATAGTATATTATGATCTAAGGCCCCGCATGTCCGCATTGCTTAAATGCGATGATTGATGAAAGAAATAGACGGTTTATCGATTTTCTACTGTATATTATATGCACGATGTAATATTATTATGGGTATATCGTTATAAGTATGCGTGTTATGTTATGAGCCGTTCATATAGGTTTTTATCTTGTGCCGACTGCCGATTCTCGCAGTCTCGATGTACTTTTGCGAATCCGCTCTGCAACCCATTACGAAAATATTCAGTTAAAATAATATTAACATATTTAAACAACTTATTTAATTTTCCTTTCCTCGTCTTAAAAAAATTGGTTTGATTCAGGTGAAAATAAATTCCATTTTGCCGACTGAAAATCAAATATTGCCGAGTGATAACACCCCCCCCCCCCCCCACCCATGACCCACCAACGGTTCGTCACTGCTAATATCACAGATATTTTATTATTAATATGTTATTTATGATCTGTTGTGATGTATTGTCAAAAAATCTAAAACATGTTTTCGTTCAACCGTACCAAAATAATACGTATTATAATATTACCTATCAAAAAAAAAATCATTTTTTACGTTGTAATTCCGTCCGTCCTATGTACGTATCGCCTATGTACGGTGACGCGTATAAAATATAGTATTATATTGTTGTTGTGCATTGTGGCGCCTTACGAAAATATAATACTGGGCGTGGTCGGCGGCGTTAACGGTTACCGGTGCAATGCGGTTGTGGTGGTGGCGGTACCGGGGGGTGATAAAGACGAGTGGCTCGGCGGCGGCAGCTGAACACGTACGAGCGTGGTTGGTAGAACACAGAGATGGTTGCGGGGGCGTCGGAGGCGGTGTCGGCGGAATTCGCCGCCCGATTTACGTTGTCGCGGTGTCGGCGTTGACGAGAGACGCCAGCGCGGTCACGTGTTTCAGCACTCGGCGGCTGGTCAGTGAAAAAAAAGCGAATACAGATACAGAATAATACATGTGAACGTGAAACGAATTATAGACGAGCGATAACAAACTATACACTATTACACGCAGTGTGGCGATAACGCGGCTTATCACCACTTCCCAGACGGCATTTTGAAATGATAATATTATACTAACATTATAGTAATATTATAATCACGAATAACATTATTATAATGTTATTATTAGAGCTCGGATGTTAATGACCAAAATGCATTTATAAATTTCAAAATAATATGCTAAAATATGCATTCAAAAATTTCAAAATATGCTAATATATGCCTTTAAATATATCAAAAATATACCTATTTTTCAACAAATATATGCAAAAAAGGTGTTAATATTAATTCAAAATAAATTATGAACACTATTAAATGTATACTAAACATTGCATCTATTTTAAACAATTACAAAAAATGGGATAATTAGTGATTCAGAATAACTTTTGTTTTAAATGATTTTAAAATAACTTAATTGCAAAATACATAAAAGAAATTAAATACTATAAATATAAATATATAAACTAAAATACATATTAGGTAGTAAAAAGTGTTATGTCTTATGTTTATATTATATTTAAATATTTTAAGTGCCACTAAATCTAGAAATTAGCAATTTATGCATTAGGCATTTATATGCTCAACAATTTCAAAATATGCAAAAATATGCAAAAAAGTTTGCCTATTTCTAATACATAGACTTCAAGAATCAAATTTATATCTCACTCTGGTGTAAAATATGCTAAGTCATAAGCATCCGAGCTCTAGTTATTATAATATTTTTAGTCAAACATTTGCTATATGGGTTGCTTCCGCTTTTCACTATCCCGTTCCGCATCGCGGACTAATTCGTATTGTACCTATTCGTTTTCATTGATTCATTCTATATTCGTTTTTATTTATACAACCGCTGTGACAATTATATTTACGTTCCTTGTAAAGGCCCCCCCCCCGCCCACACACACTGCAGCGGTGGTGTTAAATTCTATTGTCTTGGCTTTGCCGCCGCGGTGAGCGGTTAATGTGTCCTGCAGCAATTACCGCCACAGCTGCAGTCAGGCCCGATTAACTATCGTAGGCCCTAGGCACAGTCCAATTTCTTAGACTTAAGTGCATTCACCATTCACGCTATATGTCCCTGCAGTGTCCAGTGTTTAAATGGTCACTTTAAATGGTTAACCTTCTGTTTGGAAGAGGAAGTGTCAAATCTTAGTGTTATCCTTTAAAAACAGAAAAAATTTTAAGCATAAAAATCAAATCTAAACTTTTAGGACTTTTTACATGATAACAATTTTAACAGATCTTAAAAACAATTAATTTTACTCCAGATATTATATACAATTATAGTGTCAAAAACCGTAAAAAACAATTTATTTTATACCTACCATTTTGCATATACTACTTCTTCAATAAGTATAATACTGTTGCCGCCGTAACATGACAATTTATATAATAGCAATATACCTAATTAAATATAAGCATATTAATAGGATATCGGTCACGGGGGAACGGTTGGTCACACAGACACATTATCACTATTTTATATTGTTTTATTTATTGTTATTATTATCGTTGAATTTGTCTTGCGAGTTGTATAATATGTAGATAAAGCCAGAGCATTATCGTAAGCCGCCTCGTCGGCTGCCGAATAATATTTTAACACGGCCGCCGTGATTTTTGTCTTTCGCCGTACGTTGATGCGCGGGCAATATCAACGTGTACCAATATATTATTATAAAAGTATTAAAGTGTTTTTTATTTTTACTCACTCGAATAGTTAATATTTATTATTGTGTTTTATTATTGTGAGCGCCAGAGGGGCCTCTTTTTATTGTATTAATTGATAAATCAATTGTGGTGCATCGCCGTTTTGCAGTATTATCGTTTGCGCCGCCGCCGCAATACTCACGTCATCTCAAATTAAAGGCCCAGTGTTGGTAAATTACTTTTAAAAAAATAATGAAATTACGTTACTCGTTACTTCAAATATTTTTATTTAAACTACAATTGCGTTACCTAAAATTATTTTTATCAAGTTACATTTCATTTTCATTAATAAAGTAGTGCGTTACAAATAACGTTACTTTTTTTTATCATTTTTTTTAACCATATTCAATTCATATGATTCAATTATTATATATATATTTTACAATCAATAGACCTAGTGATAATAGACCTATATTAGTAGTATGTACAAATGTACAATCATCTCACCTATATGGCTATATAGTCATAAGTCATAAATCATAATTACTTTTTATTAAATTTTTTTTTAACCGAAATCTTTTCTTTCTGCTAATAAAATGATAACATTTATTCCTGAAATGTTTAGTAATATTGTCAACTATTATCGGAATCAAAAATAAATATAATTGATTTTTAATTTTTCTGGGATATCCTATACCTGTAATATATTCAAAACTATTATTTTATAACGTGGAAAATACGCGTTAGTGCGTTACTTCATAGACATTACTTTTCTTTTCAAAAGTAATTTTGTTACAATTGCGTTACTTTAAGTAAACTGCTGCGTTACTGAAAAAGTAATTGCGTAACAGTAATTTGTAATTTGCGTTACGTTACTACCCAACACTGGGTACCTATACCGTATTCACGGGCTTCGCAGGCCGACACACATACACACACACACTTACAAACACGCACATTTTATCATAGGGAATTATTATTGTTGAAATTGTGAATTATGTAATAATATGTTCATTTTATACTCATCGACCGCCGTCTCATGTTACGTGTTTTAGTCCATATAGGTATTGAGTTATTTTTCGTCACTACAGTATTGTTTCTTGATCTCGCAGCACATAGATGCGTTGCAAATTTGTATTTTTATTAAATGTGTCCGCAATTCGCAACATTGATATCATTAATATTATTGTAAACGCAAACATCAATTTTTAGTGTTCAATTCCACAGGCACCAATTGCCACATTATTATATTTATTGTATATTTGGCAGGCACAAATTGCCATTTTATTTATTATTGTAAGCCTTTTGGTATTATTGTGTGTGTGAAAATCACATTATTAAATATTATTATTTAGACGCAGGTACGAGCTGGCCAGCATATAGTGCACCGTCGTACTGTGATTATTGTGAATATTATTTATATAAATATGTAATATGTAACTATACATTAATTGTACTATCCATTATTTTCACTTGTTAGGTCTGAAGGACCGGATATTATCAAAATGTGTATTATTTAAATTATAGACCATACCTTATCATAAAAAATCCGTGCTACTATTTTATGTATAATAGTTTTAACTGTCTACCGCACACAACATATTTACACACTCATACACTCATATCACACGTATAGCTCATCAGTAGTTGCTCGGCAATCCCGTCCACTGCTGATCGACCTATTTACACCACAGTTCACACATAAGTACACACAATATTGCCGGTCGGCCTATATCATAGTGTTATAATAGGCATGCTGTATACGCGCACGAAGTATTGAGATAACCCGGCTCGCGTATCTTATTATTATTAAGATTATTTAATGTATTAACAAATGTGTTATTATAATTTATGATATAAAAACAAAAATAAATGTGTAAAAAAACTTCAAAATACAATATATTAATTCAACCAAAATACAACACACTACGTAATTGGATTATTATAATTATCATTATCTACATAATATATTATATATTTACGCAAATTTTGAGTTGTGCAAAAATATAATAATACGCGTGACTCTTCTGGTCCAATAATTTAAATGATGTAATAAAATGATAATAAAAACTCACAGATTATGGAGCGCAGACTGGCCAGCTGCTGGTCCTGTGCTATAAATTATAAATAAAAGTTGACACACACGCAACAACACAATAATAATAATAATATGGAAATTTGTTTCATGGCAAAAAAAACAGTAATGATTTGAACCACACCGGCGATTTGTGCACGGCAAAAACACAATAATAATATTACAATATAATATTTGAACCACACCACTGTGATTCGCGCACGGCAAAAAAACAGTAATAATTCCAATATAATATATAAATCACACCGTCGATTTGCGCATGGCAAAAGTGTGCTTCTCGGTGACACCGTAGAGCAGTTCGCACGTACGTTTCCCCAGCTCCCCCCCCCCACATATCAATTTTCGTGAATTTTCTTTTGCCAATATTTAGTACGTTATTTATTTGAATTTGTTTGACATCGGGTACCCCGGAAAATATAATTTCCCCGTGTGAGGCAGAGGTAACGCTTCCAAGCCCCCCTCATAAGTAAATAATGGACTTTCTAGGATTTTTCCTTTGCCAATATTTAGTACGTCATTTGTTTGAATTTGTTTGACCCGAATCAGAATTTGTACGACATCGGGTACCCCCGAAAATTAAATTTCCCTGTGGGTTTATAATTTGTTTAAATTGTATGTTAAATAAATTCAAATTCAATTCAACTTGACCTTTCAGGGTAGGAGTCACTCAGAATTGGATTTACATCTAGTACTAGAAAGTCCATTATCCATTGCAATATATATATATATATACAGACATAGGTACAGTGGCGTATTTTCAATTTTTTTCTGGGGGGTCCAATAATATTCCGATATGATATAAGACATGGGTACTGACATGTAGTTTGTGTATACAATATACATTACAAAACGTCATTGTGCGTGTATAAAATATAATAATATAGGTACCTACTTTAAAAGTAGTTGAATGTTTATATTAGCTTTTTCTATACAAGATAAAATGTTGAAAATATTTTGATTTGTTTTGAGCTGTTTACGGGCATTGACAGTTTTCAATTTTTTTTTTTTTTTCTATAAATATTAATTAAATTTTATTTGTTGGTTAAAAAAAGTGAAAATTTAATGCAAGGCTCCTGATATATTGTTACAATAGCAGTTGAAAAAATATTAAAAATACAAAGCCACAATTTTTTTTTACACTCCGCGTAGTACTGACCTTCTATTCAAGTACTCTTTATCGTGATCAGTTGTTTGAGAGTATAGCGACCTTACATGACGTTATACCTTAGTCACAAAAAGTATTGACAGCTGGTTTCGATATTTACTCGTTTGGCGGTCTGACCTTTTAAAAATTAGTTTTAAGACTTTAAGTCTACACATACTTGAATACTTGACAATTGTAAATTCTAAAGTTTTATGGGTAGTCGATTTTAGAGTTGGATTTACAACATGCAAATTCCACCGGTACGTACCTTTCACCCGAAACACTATAAATAATAAAAAAATCTTTATTATCTATTTAAAAAATATGTAAACTCCACTGCAGATGTTAAAATCCACAGTTTACACAGTTTATTTCTACACTTCAACTGTCGATTGTCTTGTTTTATTTATTTAATATTAATTATATTTCAACAAAATAATAATTATTATTGATTATTTAGTGATTTTTTAAAATTATTGTATTATAATAAAATATAATATAATATATATAATGAACCTGTACCTACAAGTAAAAAAAACGGTGGAATGTATATTTATTTTTTAGGTAGGTGCCTAGTAAAAAAGTAACATCTGAGTTTACACGACAAAAATGTCAAAATCGGTGCAATTTACATGCGCCACCCACACACACTTAACATAATATATATATATATATGCCATATAGTTCATTCGTTTTTACACGATATATATAACTAATCCTAGCCGTGCTATAACACCACTATACACAATATTAATTATGTATATTACACTTTAAGGTTGGTCAGTAGGACGAGTTAAATGATAACACACACAACATTAGGTAAAATAATTTGATAACTTCAAATACTAAGCGTGAAAATTTCTTTATTAAGTACTTTATAAAATACAATGTGTTAAAATGATAATCAAAATTAAAAGCAAAATGCCCATGATCACTAATTTTATGGAAAATTAAAATGTTTTCGTTAATTTGTAAGTTATTATCAACATTAATATAAGAACAATTAAATGTTTGTTTTTTGAAAGTAATTATTTAAAGAATTAGAACCAGGGCAATAAATAGTTTTTGTAAAAATATATAACCCATCAACCTGCCTTCCAGTAATATCTAGACCCTGAAAAGTTCAGTTGTGTTGAGTTTTTATCTTCTGACGTGGAGCGCTCATGTCGTAGATTGTCTCTGGGTTTGTTCAACCGCAACAACATTGATCCTTTGAGCGGCGTCGCCTTTGAATAAAACATCATATGTGACAAGCCTTCGCACGATGTGGTACCGCTAACTGCCATCATGTTCATCACGGAGTTCGTCATCTTGTACAACTTTTATGTATGCGAGAACAAGATAAATAGAAAACAAATTAATCGACGTAAACAAAATACTATGCGAGGAAGCTCAAATTATAGGGGACCATGTATCTGTGGTAAAAAGGCCTATTTTTGTCATCTGCATCTAAAAACTACATCGTGGTTCTAGGTCACTTTGTACGGTCAAGCATTATAAGTGCAAATGCGGACAGTTTGTACGGTCAAGCATAAAAAGTGCAAAACGCGGACAATTTCTACGGTCAGGAAAAAATGTTAATTTCAGAACGCGTACACATACGTTATGTAGTAAATTATACATAAAGCATATATATTGTATATACACGTTAAATACCTAAGTAGTAAGTATATATTATTATATTGAAAACTATTAATATGTAAAAATTAAAAATTAAATCACAAATGTTTTAAAATATAGTGTATTAATAATAGTCAAAATAATTAAAGTTTTTTTAGCTAACTGGTTAGATAACCGCTATTGGTGCCATAATACATTTAGAATTTAATTTAGAAACTTGATGGCCTAAAAATCTTGAAATTATCAAAATAATCAAATAATCAAATATGATTATAAATTATAATTGTATTATATTATTATCAAAAGTTATATTAAAAAGTAAATTAAAAATGTGTAAAATATAAATTTGTCAAAATGACAAATACAAATTATGTTCGATAGGTTATAAGCTAATAACTCACGATTCCCTCCTATATGAAATACTTATATTTACAAAATAATAATTAAGCTAAATATATGGTCTGGTCATGACTTCAGACTTGCTTACATTAAATATATATTTTGTGTGTATAATAAAACGCAGTGTCCTTGTTTTGCAATCTAAAGTTTTAGCTGACCATACAAAGTATCCGCGATATGCATTTTAAACAATAGACCGTACAAGGTAACCGTTTACCCTAAATCATTCGTATGTTTATAAATTTATTATCATTTTTATAAAATATTGTCATAAAAATGGTTTTAAGTGTCTAATGAAATTTACTGTTATATTAATATAATTTATTATCTACGAGTAAGCTGTAATTAAGTTAGTTTAATTATTAAATTTTCATTAAATCTCGATGAAACTATATACTTTGTCTCAATTAAGCGAGTAATCTCAGGCGGCTACTTATTCTGTAACACCACTATACCAATTATGTTATATGACACAAATGTTTTGATGGCATATTAAGGCTGTACGCCTGTAACTATTGTATAATAAAGGTAACCCATTTCCACTGTATCCCTTCGACCGAGGTTACAATTTTTTGAGACAAAGTTTACCCAGTAATGAGAAACCTAAAAACAATCTATCTATTCTCAGTTAATTTAATAATAAATTCAAATATGTTTTCAGATGTACTGGTTGGTAAACCTAATATTATTGTAGGCACAATATACTTACGACACATCTGGTCTGGTGTTTGCCCACTGGTTTGAGGACATGGCCGTTTAGTCTATACACTTTTCCATTGTCGAATTCTGGTGACGGCGTGGCTGATTGTGATATACAGGAAAACAACAACTGGTCCACATCTGCATAGTCGCCTAACGACAGAATAATAATAATGCGTGAGCTCGATGAAAGTGGTATGCCATACGTCATATCTCTCAATGAATAACAGACGAGATAGGCATAAATTATTAAGGGCAAACAAATTGTTATGCTCATTTTTTGGTTGGTGTTTCAATTCTTTCTTAATTAAAATTATATTATAATAGAAAGATTATTAAGAGGACGTCACACCCGCAAATGTTGTCATATTATTACAAATATACAACATAGCAAAGGCTGTTTTGCGAGGGACAACTTTTCTCGCACCATATTTGTTATAGAACTATTAAATTTTCACAACACGTAAAGAAAAACTTTATCTGTGCAAAGAAAAAAACAAAAAAACGAAATGTTTAGAAGCAAATAACTTTTATTGTATTAATTTTATCTAAAATGTAGGCACTCTGTTGCATAGATAATTTTCTTCCCTATATTTGTTCAGAAATTTTGGAGCCACTACTACATACACAGAAAGATAAAAGTTGTCCCGCGTAAAACAGTTTTTGGTGTGTTGTACATTTGTAAGACGGAGACAACACACGCAGGTATGACATCCTCTTAATATATAAACATTTTTTTTTTATATCATTGTATGTAGGTATTATTTTTTTCTTATTCAACATAAACTATTTCAGTTTTAAACTAAAATGGCTAGAAATAAATACATTTAAATTTGTGTGATTATAATATTTTTTTTTATTGAGATAAGTAAAAAATTATAAAAGTGGCACATTGTACATAGTATATAGTGTATAACATAGTGACAATATACTTAATGTACGCGCTATATTCATGGGAGTAACTAGAATTGAATAGTTACAGGGGCTCTTAGCACTAGGTACTTGATTTTTTTTTAATTTAAATATCCTGAACATTTTGATAATTGTATACAATAAAATCTAACGTATTTACGTATACCGTATGCGTACTCAAAAATAAAAATAACGGCTGTGGCAGTCTGTAATAGTACTTACCTACTTTGCAGTCTGCACAGAGAGTGTCACAGACGCACAGTAAATTGTGAACTGAGAATTGGAAAATAAAATGATTATATAATAGTATTCAACCACTGTACGAAAGGACAATACAACTAATATAGGTAATACGAATACGGGACACGGGTACCAGCTATTTAATGGTGATAAAATAATATATTAATATTATATATAATAGGACGTTATGTAGGTAAACTTGAAGCTAATATGCAATAAGCAGATAAACAGAAGCTATTACTCTATTACATATTTCTTCCGCGAAAACTATGACCAATTGCGATAAATTCGTACTTTTTACGTACCTACACTGTACATAATTTCAATTATATTATATCATATTTTATAATATAATAATTTATTATTTTACACTTTATTTATTTTTTCGTAATGATTTGAATTTATATACAAGCCTATGGAGGGGCTAAAAAGTAAAACCTCATAAGGGGGGTTAATAGAAGTACGGAGGGGCTAAGCCCTCTAAGCCTCCCCCCCCCCCACATAGTTACGCCGATGGCTATATTCAGAACAGATGTATGTTATATTGGAATAGCTCTCTTGGAGTCACAAAAACATTGCAATATATAGCAGTATAAAAAAATAATAAATTGATCAACGTACCTGACACACAAACACCGTTATTCAATCGGCCAAACTTCACGCTGAATACTTTCATTTCGTTTGAGTCATGACGAGATCTGAATTCGAGCGAGGCACAACCTTTAACCGTTGACGAATCTTCACCGTTAAAGATCACATCAAAATCTGCAGTTACATTTGGCGGACATTTGCTATAGATAGTTGGAATCACTATAATACATAATATACCAAATCAAATAGGTTTTGTGTTTATAATTAGTAAATAGCGTAATAATAATTAATATTATTATAATTTGTATAATTATGATTTGGTATGAAATTAATAATAATAATGAATATAAAGTTATATTTAAAATGAAAATAATATTTATCCGAATTACAAAAAATTGAAAAAAATCGTTCATAAATTAATATAATAATTGAAATAATCTGAGTGATATTAGAAGTTCAATTTAACGAGTAACGAGATGAGAAAATGCATGCCGGTACTTACCTTCCGTATAATCCACGTCGAGTCGAGCGTCGGTTGCCCCATTGGAAACAGTTACAGTTGCGACGATCGCCATAATCACTGCTACAATAAATATCTTCATTATCGCGTTGACTTTTGTAAAATATGCAAGAGAAAATCAAGAAAAAAGTCGACAAGTCGAACAAACGATCGGCAAAATATTAAAATATCTGGATGGGCGAGAGAAACGAGACGGGTAAGCCGGTGAACTGTAAGAAGTCGATACACGGATCGCAAAGTGGTAGCGAGACACCTTTCGCGAGCTTTTTTATAAGCGTCCCATCGGCGGTGGTAGTAGTGGTGGTCGTCCCCTCTGCCGGCTGCTTAACACATAACAATATCTGACGTATCACAGGCTTGCATCGACCAATACTCCCGCCTACCATACAGTTTATATTACAGTAATATATTAATGGGTTCATCCGTGTCTAACAGCGGCGCCGGCCGGAGGGCATGTCGAGAGGGGCTCAACGGAGTTCCACCACACGGGATCATATTATACATATTATATATATATATATATATATATATATCGACCAGGGCTGAAAAAAAAACAACAGGTTTTTAACCAGTTTAAAACATTGTTTTAAACGCTTTTTTCATTGTTTAAAATGTTTTTTTTTCGTTTACATGGTTTAAACTTTATACAGCTTTTTTAATAATCCCTTGTAAATAACAAAGTTTAAAACACATTTTAAAAGTTTTGAACATTCATGTTTAAACAATCTACGAGCTTAAGACATATTTTTTAAAACATTTTGCGACCTCTTGTGAAGTTGAGAAACGATAGAATACTATGCCTCAATGACGGCTCACGAGACTTACTAAAATTTGCATTGAAACGGCATAATTAGAACGGTTGAACTTGTGGAAATTACAAATGACATTTGTTGCTTCTACGAAACCACGAAAAAAATTTGCGTATTAACAATATACGTTAGGTAGAGCCAACGAAAAGTTGAGGTTGGCGCCCACGATCACCTTTATAGCTAACTCACAAAACTGACGCACTAAACGCACACTTAATATATAAAAAAAAATTATATTAATTTTTTATTTGGCTATTAAAAATATAAATTAGGTACCTATACACCTACACCATCTTTTATTGACTTTTGACAAAAATATCATGTCTAACAGACAATGTTATGAAAATGGTGCATCTAATAGACGGAGACAAATGTTCAAAACAATGAATTAAAAAAATATATAGGGTTGATGAATAATTTTGTATTCAATTCAGGTAATTTTATCGTTGAATATTATTTTCTTTTTGAAATACGGCTACTACGCAGTAGTTTTAAAAATATTGTATTATGTTATACTATACTATATAGTAAGTTTATTGTCGTACCAAATGGGTATAATATTATTATTATTATTTTTTGGTCTTGTAAAATCATTTAAAACCGAACCTCACAGCTGCACCTTTATAAAGCACTATATAATATAATATATTATTATTACCCAGTAATCTGTATAGAATGATGCTACCCTGCTGGCGCGCCTCTATATTCTTAAACCTTGACAAACACATCGACCTACACATGGGTAAAACGTACTATGCAGTTGAATATTATATTATTTTTGAAATACCGCTATTACGCAGTAGTTTTAAAAATATAAATACTTATTGCTTGTACGTAAACCTGTTTATTTACTACTCGCCTATCACAGAGGTATTTTCCGTGGTCGCTACTACCATAACCTGATAATGTTATATGTATAACCCTTCGTTGATGTGTTCTAAGCAGGCAGTGCATTTGAAAAAAAAATCCTTTTTATGTTTTAAACATACATAATTAAGTATTACATACTACAAAGGTCCTATATATTATATGCACCACTGAGGTCGTGTTACATCCGTAAAGAGAGTGAGTCGTACCCTCGTACAACTAGTTACTAAAATGTACACACGTGTCAAGGTTGACTACTAGTATTAATTGTATATTTCAACAATAATATTCCTTTTAAAAAAGTAAATAATTCCTCAAGACACGATATTATATAGGCAGGTATTCGAAACTATTTCAAATGCTTTTTGAGTATTCCAGAATGTATTCTAAATATATTTTGTAAGAATTATTCGACTACGTATTCTGAATACCTTTTTTACCGTTTATTCGAATACGTATTCCGATTACAAAATAAAAGTATTCTTTACAAGACTGTATATAATATATATTATACATATACAATATAGTCAGACTATAGAAATATTATGTTTGTACAGTTTAAATTTTAGAGTGTAGAGTGTAGACACACTATTTACATTATTTTGTGATAATCATCGAGAATGCTCTTTATTCTTTAATTTTAAATATGATTTATTACTGTACTACATGTACAAAGTATCTATAATGGTCATTGAAATTTCCCAGACTTTAAGTAAAAAATTCGTTGTGCAGTGCTAAAATGAAATCGTGGGTAATTCAATAATACCCCTCAAGGTGGAACCGATAACTTTATGGATATATATATAATATAACAATATACTATTACGCAATATTACCTCAGTATTATAATATACACGGCTTATTTTTGGTGTACTAAAGAAATTACTTTGTATATATTATTATATTTTACACAATATCATTATGTGCAATATAGAGTCATAAGTCATAACTGAACAGTAAACACGACTATATTCAACAAGTGTGCCATAACTATGCATTCTGCAGCGAATAGTTTATATAATCCTTAGAATATATTATGTATTACACGAAATAAATAATAATATAATACTTTATACTATAATATTGTGTTCGACATAAGGCAGCTGTGAGTGTATTTATACCTACAAGTATAGTGGCAGTATCCGATGTAATTTTGAGTGCAGGATTGCGAAATATCATCAAATTTTCACTCCTTTATTTCGTCTGGAAGTTTCGTAGATATACCTATGTAATATTGTGAGTACCCATATTGTAGGACTGTATTACACTATAACCAACAGAATATTTATACATTAATAAATAACTGTACTATGCTCTTTCAAATTATTATTATTATTAAGTTACTATTATGTTAGTCGAAAATTGACTGACGAGTTACTATATTATTATTATTATTTATTAATTATTATCTGTAAGTATTATTACAGTAATATGCTTTTTCGATATATCATATTTGTGGGAAATGGGAGTGCTAAATGATATTATACGGTCCCGGCTGTCTATGTTATGTGTAAATTTTAGTATTCGCCCGTAATTACTTATTCGTAAACACATGTAGGTCTAACAACAATGTATAATAAGAAGATTTTGTAATTAACCTCTTGTTTTTATTACAATTCAATATAGATTAGTTATAATTTTTAAATTTAATAGGTATTAACACTATTTTGCACGATAAATGCAAAACTTGTATAACGTTTTAGTTCTAAAAAAACTATAAATGCAAACTTGGATAACGTTTTAATTTTGAACGACGATAAACGCAAAACTTGGAAAACGTTTTAATTCTAAATAATGATAAATGCAAAAATTGTGTAACATTTTTATTGTAAATAACATAAAAATGATTTTTTTTCAAATGCACGGCCTGCTTAGAACACGTCAACGAGAGGTTAAACATAAAACATTATCAGGCTATGGAAGTAGCGACCACGGAAAATAATTTTGTGATAGGCGGGTAGTAAATAAACAGGTTTATGTACAAGCAAAAAATATTAATATTTTTAAAACTACTGCGTAGTAGCGGTATTTCAAAAAGAATATAATATTCAACTGCGTAGTACGTTTTACCGATGTGTAGGCGTGTTTAAGAATGAATAGTGGTGTGCCAGCAGGGTGGCATTATTCTATACAGATGACTGGGTAATAATAATGACAAGTGACTGTCATGATTATTTCTGAGTTCTAGCGTACAGCGATGTAGATATTAATAATAAAAATAGTAGGAATGACTGGAACAGATAATCATTAACCAGGGCGCGTAGGACAACTTGGTAATATTATACAATTTTTGGAACCAGCGCTTACAAACGTTATAATAATGTTACGATTATACTGCTATATTTGACAAAAACGATTAAAATTTGTAAACGCAATTATAATGGAAAGCGATAATCAAAAATAACTAAATACCGCAAAACAAAACATAACGAATAAAGATTTACAAAATATATTAATTAAAACATAAAACATAACAATAAACTTTATTTAAAGAATACCATTAAACAAAATATAACGTAAAACGAAATTATTTACAGTCCTTTATTTAAAAGTTTTGCTGGTTTCGTAGAAACATTTTTTTCATGCAAACAATCTAATTAATGATAAACTCAAAAATTGTGTAACATTTTAATTGTAATTAACATAAAACGGATTTTTTTTTCAAATGCACGGCCTGCTTAGAATGTGTTATGGAAGTAGCGACCACGGAAAATACCTCTGTGATAGGCGAGTAGTAAATAAACAGGTTTACGTACAAGCAATAAGTATTTAAATTATTAAAACTACTGCGTAATAGTGGTATTTCAAAAAAAATATAATACGAGTATTCAACCGCGTAGTAAGTTATAGTAGTTCAATATAACATACTTGCCTCTATTCTGAATATTACGCGTGCACATTAAATATAGTGTTAACTATTTGATTTACATTCATATTGCCCAGGAAGGATCATTCATCCCAATATACCTATCACATTTTGGCAAAATTTACTATATTTATAATATAGGTATGTCACTATGTTATATACAAAATGTTCCTAGGTACAATAATGCTTGATGATGCTACTTTTAATAACTTTTTCACTTATCTCAAAAAAAAAAAATTATATAATCACACAAATTTAAATGTACCTATTTATTTTCAGCCATTTTAGTTAAAAACTGAAATCATTTCTGTTGAATTAGAATAAAATAATACCTACATGCAATTATAAAAAAAAAAATATATATTTATATATTAAGAGTCATACAATTGAAACACTTACCAAAAAATAGGCATGACAAGTTTTTTGCCCGTAATAATTTATACCTTTCTCGTCTGTCCCCTTCGTCGCCATCCCCTCATCACTTTCACAAAACACAATCTGACTACACTACTGAACCACAGTAATATAATATATTGTCTGATTATCTATACTCATCACTATGAATTATAATGTAGAAATACGATTTAAAAATATGGCATACCACTTTCATCGAGCTCACGCGTTATTATTATTATGTTGTTAGGCGACTATGCAGATGTGGACCAGTTGGTGTTTTCCTGTATATCAGAATCAGCCACGCCGCCACTAGAATTCGACAATGGAAAAGTGTACAGACTAAACGGCCATGTCCTAAAACCGGTGGGCAAACACCAGACCAGATGTGTCGTAATATTAGGTTTTCCAACCAGTAGAAAACATATTTGCATTTATTATTAAATAAACTGAGAATAGATCATTCCATTTTTTTAATTCCATTTTATCATAATAAATTTAGTTAATGATATGTTTTCAGGTTTATCATTACTAAGTATATTTTGTCTCAGATAATTGTAACCTTAGTTGGAGGGATGCAGTGGAAAAGGGGTTAGCTTTATTATGCAGTAGGTATAGGCGTACAGTCTTATTATGCTATCTAAACATTTGTGTCTTGTAACATAATTGCTACAGAATAATAATTATGTGGTGTTACAGAATAAGTAGTCGCCTATGGTTACTCGCTTATTTAAGACAGAGTATATAGCTTCATCGAGATTTAATGAAAATTAAATATTTTAACTAATTTAATTACAGCTTACTCATAGATAATAAATTATTTAAATATAACTGTAAATTTCATTAGAAACTTAAAACCATTTGTATGACAATATATTATAAAAATGATAGTCAATTTACAAACATACGAACGGTGTAGGGTAAACGGTTACCTTGTATGGTGTTTAAAATGCATAACGCGGATACTTTGTATGGTCAGCCAAAACTTAAAATTTCAGAACAATTACAATGCGCAATACTATACACATAAAATATATATTTAATGTAAACAAGTCTGAAGTCATTACCAGACCATATTAGGTTTATTACCTATCAAAAATAATTTTTATTTGTCATTTTGACATATTTAAGCTTAACACATTTTTAATTTACTTTTTATATAACTTTTGAGTATAATAAAATGCAATTATATTTTTTAATCATATTTGATTATTTGATTATTTTGATAATTTCAAGATTTTTAGGTTATCAATTTCTAAATGTATATAGCACCAAATATTATTTAGTTGTTATCCAACCAGTTAGCTAAAAAAACTTTAATTATTTTGACTATTATTAATATACTATATTTTAAAACATTGATGATTTAATTTTAAATTTTTACATATTAATAATTGTCAATATAATAATATATACTTACTACGTAGGTATATAACGTATATATACAATATATATGCTTTATGTATAATTTACTACATACCAGTACAAAGTGTACGCGATCTAAAATTAACATTTTTTCCCGACCGTTATTAATGTGTATAACTGTAGATAGTTGTAATTTTGCCATATTATATTTAATTGTTTCTAATCGCTGTGTCTGGCCTCTGACAGAGTGCATGTACAGTTCCGTCGGTAAAAATAATAAGCGCCACGCTCCACGTGTAATGTTAGGTGTAAAAATAAGAGTAAAACAATTTAAAACTGATTTATTTTAATTACGTCGTTATAGATTTAGGGTCATTACAAATTATTTTATCATAAAATAAAATCATTATCATTTTCATATAAGTAATAATATATATAAATATTAATTTTATATCGGTTTGTTGGTTTTTGAAAATAATTTCGAGGTCATAACAAAATAAAAAATACAAATTAGGTGGTACGCAGTATAAACTAATTAATACATTAATGTACTTTCCATGGATAAAGTTTAAAAATCTCTGCTCTGAGGTGGAGTATATTTTTAAAAGATCTTTACCGAAAAAACTTTGGTCATCCCTGTAATTTAGGTACCATTTAACCATTATAATAACACCTATACTATAATATAGTATAGTAGATCATAATGTGGGCATTTTCGACCCCACACTTCCGTAGCCTGTAGTCCGGAAAAATAATGTTTTAAATACATTATTATATCACATTTTTAAATCTACTGCGTAGTATTTCGATAATACAATATTTATTATTATATTGTTATACGTTGTACGTCTCACTGATGTGTAGGTCTGGTGGTCGTCGTTTAGGAATGCATATAGAAGGATGCCAGCAGGGCGCAACTGTTTTATACGGAATACCGAGTCATAATAATATTATATTATATAGGTAGTATATTATACAGCTGCAGCGATTTGAAAGATTTTACACGACCGACAAATAATGATAATAATAATATAATGCCATTATGGTACGACAATAAACTACATATATATATATAGTCATGTCGACCCCTGTGTCCGCAAAAGCAAACTAAGAAACTAACAGGGAGTAAAAACGTATCCAGAAATTTCAGATTTGGGTTTCGTGTCTGAAAACGGTTTCAATTTTTTTCGAGTTACCCGGTTTTCAAAACCGTTTTACTCCCTGGAAAATAATTTCGAATATGCCTATATTATAGAATATATATATTTAAATAAAAATCACGCACACACATGACCGGCAGATGGTGAAGGTGACGTAGGCAAGAGACTACGGCGACATTAAGAACGCTTTTTTATAAAGCTACATTTGTTGACATCATTTAAAAACAATTTTAAATCAAATTTATAGTAATTTAATATTTATTTTTAACATTGAACTATCGTACTCGACACTCGTACAGATTATGAAAAAATGTACATTACAAAATATGTACATTCAATTATACCTATCCTAGAAAAACCATCAATTATTGCTTGCTTTTAGTCTTTACAAAATACATTCTGCAACTAAAAAATATTTTTAAATTTTAAGTACATTTAGGCACATATTAAACTGAATATTGGAAAAATAAATTATAAAAAATAAGCGGGTAAGTGTATGTCGCTCTTCTATATAGTAGGTTACAAGTGGGACAATGTATATTGGATTGTATTAAACTTGAATTCAATGATATTTTAATGATTTTTGCACGTTAAATGTACCAACTCTATATGACACAAACTTTGTTCAATTCGTTATTTAATATTCGGTGTATGGTGTTCAAAATGTATCTTAACTTTTCCGTTGCCCGGAATAAAAATTCTGATTCGCAGCATATATTATCAGGTAGGCAATCACGGGGTGTGCTGTTTGTACGTAAAAGTATGATTTACCTAATTGTAAAGTAACAAAGTTATACCAAGTTTGTCGTATTCCACCTAGGGTAGATTAATATAATCAATTAATACAAAATCCTAACCGAACCTAACCGTACTAATATCAGATGAATAAAAAAAACCAAATTTAACCATTTCTAAATTATTCTGTCTTCTTCCCAGAGGTCTAACACAAACACAAACATTTATTTAAATAATATCCTAAATAAATGTTAATCTATATAAATAAAAATGGAGCCTGAAACATTGTCGTTACCTCATCAATCGAGTTCGGCTGGTCCGGTTTGGCTCAAATTTTTTTAAGATGTTCGTAATTGCCAGAAGAAGGTTTTTACGAAAGATCATTTTAGGAAAATCCACCAGAAAAGTAGGAAATCTGGATGTAAAAAATACAATAGTGGCGCAACAGTGTATTATATAATGGTTGCTATTGGTTAATCAGGTATTATTGTTTGAATTTTATTTATTTTCAGCCAGTGACTATTTCTTACTAAAAAAGGTATATGTATACAATTTACACATTTTTTAAATTAAAATTAAAATTAATGAATTCACACAGTATATCTTTATGAATTGTAGCCTATGTTCATTCTGATGTATAAGCTATATTATTGTAAAGTTTCATCAAAATCCATTCAGTAGTTTTTACGTGAAAGAGTAACAAACATACTTACAATCTTTCGCGTTTATAATATTAGTAGGATAATATTATAATTTTTATTTGTTGCCACGGTGATAAACAAATTGTTAGAAATTAAAATCCCATTTTAAGCGGTTTTTGTTATTTTCAGTAATTTTTCCCGTTGCGTTAAATAACTATTGAGAAAATCGAAAAATATCCTCCCTAAAGTACGATCTTGATTTAAATTGCTAGATATTTTGAATACAGGATATATAAAAAAAAATAAACACCATTTTAAAACCACTAGCTCCCTCGCTAGGCTCAGAATCTAAAATAATAGTCTTAACAGGTACTAAAGATTAGTTAATGGAATTTATATTATTTTGACTCTTTGTGGTGTATTTTAGGTTTACAAACATTTTGATTTTGATTTTTTTTTTTTTAATATTGTCGATAAAATATTTTCGCAATTATTTTTCATGAAAGTCTATTCAATTAGAATTTCGATAAAATTCGTCAAAATCACGAAAACCTGAAAATTATTTTGAGTTAGAAATACATTTTATAAAACAATTTTCTTATTTATATCTTAAATTTTTAAAATCATAATGTCTTTACGAAGGAAATAAAAACTTATAGGAGGTACTTATCTACCTACTGGCCATTATAATATCGTATTAAATTTATAATATTTATTAATTGTATACCCAACAACCATAATACCGATCGTGAGGAGTGTTATCGTAATACGTACGACGTCATCGTACCGAGATTCTAATAAAACCTACAACGATACTAAGCTGATGTTTTATTAAATAAGGGTCAGAAATGCCCATATATGGTACTGACATTCGGGCATTATGTTATTATATTATACCTATCGACCATGTAAAATCTTTTAAAATCGTACGAAGCATAGGCTGCGTAGCACCATTTGTTCGTTCCTGAAAATCCGAAACGTTATTATTATTATTAATCGATACAATATATTGTATTATAGGTGATATATTGTGTATTTGTTATATATATTATAACACCAAGTCTCACTCGATTTTTTTGATGTTTTTTTTTCCATAAGCATTCACGTGTCCGTACTATAAGTAATCCGTATAGGACGGCACTCTGGTATGCGTTCTGACAACTCAATAAACGTACTGCGCAGTTAAATATTATTATTTTTATTTGTAATATGTTACCGAGATAATCCAAATAAAAGACTACACGAAATACGAGGATATTCATGCAGCTGCTACGCATCGGAAAAACGTGCTGTGAAGTTGAATATTTATAATTCAGGGCTTTGAAGTTTATACGCTAAAATATGAATAAATTTGTGCATATGTATTCACTAAAAAAGCACAAATATGCAGTATAAATTAATGCACTTATTTTTTTATAAAGTATAAAAATATTATAATTGCAAAATGGATTTTTTGAATAAAAAATATTGACAAAACTTTGCTTATCATAACAAATTTACAATTAACACTATGTTTTGAATTGGATATTTACGACACTGGGCTCAATAAAATAGTCATAATAATAACTCATGTAATCGGGCTATGAGAAAGCATCAAGCTGAATTTTCACACACACAATAAGATAATAACAGTGGTGATTCACGCACAAATTATAAAATAATATTGCGTTTTGCGCTTAAGAGGACGTCACACCCACATGTGTTGTCTCCGTCTTACACACGTACGACATAGACAAAACGCGTTTAGGCAGTCTGAGTATAACTCGCTCAATTTTGGTTCTAGAGTAAAAATACCTATTATGAAATTGAATTGTGATAATATTGCTAAGGGCAAAACGCTGCGTTTTTTTCCATTGTTCCCAATATAACGTTCATTATATCGTTTAGAAATAGAAAAAATTTCAAAATTTTTAAAATACCTTTGACTTTTAAAAAATTAAATTTAAAAAAAAACGCAGTCTCTTGCCCTTAGAAATATTAACACAATTCAATTTTAAAATAAGTATTTTTACTCTAGAACCTAAATTGAGCGAGTTATACTCAGACTGCCTAAACGTGTTTTGTCTATGTCGTAAATGTGTAAGACGGAGACAACACATACAGGTGTGACGTCCTCTTAAAACACAATACAAACAATCATTAACACTATCAGAGAGAATAAATCTATAATATTAAATGATAGCTATTTGAGCACTATTTAATAATAAAAACTGGGTATGTGGGTTTCGCTCTACTGTACAGTAGGTTACCGTAATCAATGGTGTTAAATTTGATTTCAATGATATAATTATTTAGTTTTAGGTCCAGATATATATTATTAGAGTACTTAAGACGCTACGGTGTTGCCCTTACGATAAAAGTCATTACCTATACGGTTTTGCCCTAATAGGCTTGGTCACAACTAAGCACAACAGAGCCAAAATATGACATTTTTCCCTATAATTGTGGGCAATTCTGAGGGTTGTCTGACCTTGACTTTTTCCCGTACCATTTGTTCTATATAAATCCATGCAGAAAAAAAATTCAAAATCATTAATACTTCGGAGTATTAAGTGTCTTACTTTAAATGAACCACTCGGTATACGATATAATATATTGCATACAAATACGATTAAAAAACAGTTAAAAAACCTGTTGTCAGCCTTGATCAATATATAATATATTAATATGTATAGTATATATATAATATGATCCCGTATGGTGGAACCCCGTAAAACGCGGGGTCTAGGGTGTGCGCCCCGCTCGACACGCCATCGGGCTGGCACCGCTGTTAGATACGGATAAACGCATTAAATATTACTCTAATATAAACTGTTTGGTAGGCGGGATATATTGGTCGATGTAAGCCTGTGATACGTCAGATAAAATTGTTATATGTTAAGCAACCGGTAGAGGGAACGACCACCACTACAACCACCGCCGATGGGCGGCTTATAAAATAGCTCGCGAAGGGTGTCTCGCTACTACTTTGCGATCCGTGTACCGACTTCTAACAGTTCACCGGCTTACCCGTCTTCCCGTCTCGTTTCTCACGCCCATCCAGATATTTTAATATTTGGCCGATCGTTTTTTTCGACTTTGTCGATTTTCTTCTCAATTTTCTCTTGCATATTTTACAAAAAGCAACGCAACAATGAAGATATTTACTGTAGCAGTAATTATGACGATCGTCGCAACTCTAACTGTTTCAGATGGGGCAACCAACGCTAGACTGGACGTGAATTATATTATGGAAAGTAAGTATCGGCATGAATTTTCTCATATCGTTACTCGTTAAATTGAACTTCTAATATCAGTCAGCTTATTACAATTATTAAATTTTAAGAACCATTTTTTTAAATTTTTTGGATTTCGGATAAATATTATTTTCCTTTTAAGCATACATTTATATTATTCATTATTATTATTATTTCACCATTTATCTGCGGTTCTTAACCATTTGTAGATCATGGACCCCTAATTATAGATTTTTAGAAATCGCGGACCCCCTTACTTTTTTTTTCAAATACCATTTTATTCATAACTGAAATTATAACAATTATTTCATATTACAAATTACGTACGTAGACATAACAAAACATACACATTTATAATATTTTTTGTTACTCTTATTTTTTTAAAAATGTAATATAAAAGTGTAATTGAGTACGATTGATCAACTACACTTCGTAGCAGTAAATATACGACTGCCAACTTCAGTGCTGTACGCCTGTAAATTTCGTATGATCAAGAAAAACTGATAAATAAATATTAATAATAAAATTATTTGGTGTACTATCTAAACCTAGTATCTAACACTTTAATACTAAATTTATATTGATATTTACATATATGTATATGTATAAGAATAAAAAATAATAATCTAACGATATTGAAATAATGTCACTTATTATTTAAGTATGTTATGTGTTACGGCTCTCGTGGACCCCCAGGGGGCTGCGGACCTCAAGTTGAGGATCGCTGCATTATATTGTTATTATTAATTGCATACCCCATTATAATAATACAAACAATAATAATAATTATTATTATTATTACGCTATTTACCAATAATTATATATACAAAACCTATTTGATTTGATATCTATGTTATAGACTTTCCAACTATCCATAGCAGATGTCCGCCAAATGTAACTGCAGATTTTGATGTGATCTTCAACGGTGAGGATTCGTCAACAGTTAAAGGTTGTGCCTCGCTCGAATTCAGATCTCGCAATGGCTCTAACGAAATGGAAATGTTCAGCGTGAAGTTTGGCCGTTTGAATAACAGTGTTTGTGAGTCAGGTACGTTGATCAATTTATTATTTTTTTGAACTACAATATATTGCACTGTTTCTGCGACTTCAAGAAAGCTATTCTAATATAACATACTATTCTGAATATAGCGCGTGCAGATTAAATATAGTGTTAACTATTTGATTTACAATGTATATTGCTCAGGCAGGATCATTTATCCCAATATATCACATCTTGGGAAAATGTACTATATTTATAATACAGATGTAATACATTTGTAATACAGAGACAACACTTCGTCACCACCCCTCCCCCCCCCCTCACACAAAAAATCACAATCTGACTAAACTACTGAACACAGTAATATAGTAAATTGTCTGATTATTCATTGAGGGATAAGACGTAAGACCTCCACTCATCACTATATGAATTATAATGTAGAAATACGATTTAAAAATATGGCATACCACTTGCATCGAACTCACGCGTTATTATTATTCTGTTGTTAGGCGACTATGCAGATGTGGACGATGAGTGGTTTTCCTGTCCATCAGAATCAGCCACGACATCACTAGAATTCGACAATGGAAAAGTGTACAGACTAAACGGCCATGTCCTAAAACCAGTGGGCAAACACCAGACCAGATGTGTCGTAAGTATATTGTGCCTACAATAATATTAGGTTTTCCAACCAGTACATCCGAAAACATATTTGAATTTATTATTAAATTAACTGAGAATAGATCTTTCGATTTTATCATAATAAATTTAGTTAATGATATGTTTTCAGGTGTATCATTACTAGGTATACTTTGTCTCAAATAATTGTAACCTCAGTCGGAGGGATGCAGTGGAAAAGGGGTTAGCTTTATTATGCAGTAGATATAGGCGTACAGCCTTAATATGCCATCTAAACATTGTTGTCTTGTCACATAATTGCTACAGAATTAGAATTATGTGGTGTTACAGAATAAGTAGTCGCCTGAGGTTACACGTTTATTTGAGACAGAGTATAGTTTTATATAGCTTCATCGAGATTTAATGAAAACTAAATATTTTAACCAATTTAATTACAGCTTACTCATAGACAATAAATTATATTTATGTAACAGTAAATTTCATTAGACACTTAAAACCATTTGTATGACAATATTTTATAAAAATGATTATCAATTTACAAACATACGAACGATGTAGGGTAAACGGTTACCTTGTACGATGTTTAAAATGCATAACACGGATAATTTGCATGGTCAACCAAAACTTTATATTGCAGAACAAGTACAATGTGTAATATTATACACATAAAATATATATTTAATGTAAACAAGTCTGAAGTCATGACCATACCATATTATTTAGCTTAATTAAAGATAAGCATTCCAAATAAAAGGGAATCAAGAGTTATTAGTTAATTACCTATCAAAAATAATTTTCATTTGTCATTTTGCCATATTTATACTTAACACATTTTTAATTTACTTTTTAATATAATTTTTGATAATAACATAATACAATTATAATTTATAATCATATTTGATTATTTGATCATTTTGATAATTTCAAGGTTTTTAGGCCATCAAGTTTCTAAATTAAATTCTAAACGTATTATGGCACCAAATAATATTTAGTTGTTATCTAACCAGCTAGCTAAAAATACTTTGATTATTTTGACTATTATTAATATACTATGTTTTAAAAAATTGTAATATAATTTTAATTTTTACATATTAATTATTGTCAATATAGTAATATATACTTATTACTTATGTATTTAACGTATATATACAATATACAATATGCTAATACATACCAGTACAGAGTGTACGCGATCCGAAATTAACATTTTTACCCGACCGTACAAATTGTCCACGTTTTGCACTTTTAATACTTGACTGTACAATGTGACCTAGAACCATGATGTAGTTTTTAGATGCAGATGAGAAAAATAGGCCTTTTACCACAGATACGTGCTTCTCTATAATTTGAGCTTCTTCACATAGTATTTTGTTTACATTGATTAATTTGTTTTTTATTTAACTTGTTCTCGCATACATAAAAGTTGTACAAGATGACGAACTCCGTGATGAACATGATGGCAGTTAGCGGTACCACATCGTGCGAAGGCTTGTCACGTATGATGTTTTATTCAAAGGCGACGCCGCTCAAAGGATCAATGTTGTTGCGGTTGAACAAACCCAGAGACAATCTACGACATAAGCGCTCCACGTCAGAAGAGTAAAAACTCAACACAACTGAACTTTTCAGGGTCTAGATATTACTGGAAGGCAGGTTGATGGGTTATACATTTTACATAAAAAATGTATTGCCCTGGTTCTAATTTTTTAACTTATAACTTTCAAAAAACAAACATTTAATTTTTCTTATATTTATGTTGATAATAACTAATAGACTAACAAAAACATTTTAATTTTCCATAAAATTAGTGACCATGGGCATTTTGCTTTTAATTTTGATTATCATTTTCACACATTGTATTTTATAAAGTACTTAATAAAGAAATTTTCACGCTTAGTATTTGAAGTTATTAAATTATTTTAAACTTAAATGAAAACCATATTTTTATATGTATGTGAGTTCTATAAAATATAAAATGGAAGTTGTCGCTATACTCTCAAACAACTGACCACGATAACGAGTACTTGGATAGAAGATCAGTAGTACACGACGTGTCTTGCTTCCTTTTCCAAAAGTGTTATTGGCCACAAACGTCTCGACTAAAATTTGAACACAACTTTAAGTCAGAAACCATTTTACTGATAAAAGTATAAATCTATCATACACTAAAATACGTTGGGATTCTACTGTATGTACATATTATAACTTATAACAAATCAAATTCAATACGATTTAAATAATTAATCAAACCAATAAATAATAGATAGGATATGAAATTTAAATTAAATATATTTACATGAAATAAGATAATTAAAAAAAGCGTGAACTAGTTTTTAATTACGAGAGCAGTATTTATATTACGAGGTAAGCAATCTACCTGCGGTGAATTGCGGATTCCATGAGGTGCGTACTACGTAAGTATATAATTTCTAAGTCTAATGTTTCAAGGTTATACCAAGTTTGTCATTTTTACTTAAACCTAATTCCAATGATAGGAACAACTATTTGAGGTGTCAACTGTTTGAGGCGGCTTACAGAAATCTTATCAATCGAAATTTTAGATATTTTTAACGATACCTAGGTACACTAAATCTATAACCACGCACTTAAAATAAATAAATTTTAAATTGTCTTACTCTGTACATTCTATTACAGTTGAACAAACTCAAGTTTTTTTTTATTAGTTTCGAATTTCTAATAAATTGAGGTGTATAGTACAATAGTCAATGTTTATTTTATTTGTGTTTGATAGATGTACGTTTATTATTACGCCATATTAAAATTTTTATAAATTACTTCTCTTGTAATAACAAATAGCGCACCTGTGGAAAATTTATAATTATAGTTTATAATATGATATTAGTTTTAACAATTTTATTATAAAATAAAATCAATATTATTTTCATAAAAGTAATAAAATACAGGCAGGTCAGGTTTTATTATTTTCTTTTGATATAATTGGTTAGTTATTAATGTGTATAACTGTAGATAGTTGCAATTATGCCATATATTTAATTGTTTCAAATTGCTATGACTGTCGTCTGACAAAGTGCATGTACAGATCCGTCGGTAAAAATAATAAGCGCCACGCTCCGCGTGTCGTGTTAGGTGAAAAAAAAGAGTAAAACAATTTAAAACTGATATATTACTGATATAACTGAATATTTATTATTATATTATTATACGTTGTACGTTATACCGATGTGTAGGCCTGTTGGTCGTCGTTTTGGAATGCATATAGAAGAATGGCATCCAGGGCGCAACCGTTTTATACGGATTACCGAGTCATAAAAATATAATATAATATTATTTAGGTAGTATATTATACAGCTGCAGTGATTTGAATGATTTTACACGACCGACAAATAATGATAATAATAATATAATGCCATTTTTTGGATTTTCAATGGAGATACTATAAGGCTGATACGGAACTATTGGCACACACTGTACAATAAATTAAGTGCGGTCACTTAGCTCTCAGTTCCATAAATTCGCCAGTGAGTATATTATATATGTGGAATATATGGTATAATAACTATTGATGAAGTGATTAAATATGTTACCTGATAAACACACAGCATCGTTATCTGTTATATTACTCCATATGTAGGTATTAAAATATACAGATAATAATTTAAGTTTCGAAACATAACACATAATTGTTTTTATGCACGTATTGTGTATAAAGACATACATTGTACATTGTACATACTGTATATGTATACTATACATTCCCTATATATTCATTAATATAAGTAAATACCTACAAAGAAGAACATAGTTTATGATTAGCAATCATTATTTTCATTTTTAATTTATTCTGAACATATTTTTAGCAGTTTTCCTATTCAAAACATATCAAAATTAGATTTTATCGTGTTTAGAAAAGGCGAATATAAATAAACGGTGCAAATTTCACATAATATAGGTATATGTTTATTTGTTTTAGAGTTACACCAAAAACCAAAATCGTTTTTTTCGAAAACCAAATTTTGCGTAAGAATTCACATTCTTCCTTAATTTTTTTTTTTCCCGGTGCTTTTGAAAACTATTAGGAATTTTAAATTTTGACTTCCCGAATGCACCCACTAGATTCACTTTCCCGTTAAAACAGATACTGTGAAGAAATTCGAAGCAGTTTTACTGCCCAAATCGTGATGACAGGCACAAAAAAAAACACACACTTCATTGTAAAAACAATACTTTCATCGCTCCGCTTAGAATTTGAAATGTTGTGACTGTCGTCAAATTTTGGATAGTAAAAATACTTCAATTTTCTATTTCAGCGTCTTTTCTCATAGAAAAACGAATCTAGTTGGTAATTTATAAAATTTGAGAACGTAAAATGAATGAAATAATATTCAAACTCATGTTTTAGGTCGGAAAAATTTTTTAATCAGATTTCAGTTGTTAAACTAACATAAAACAAAGCATTAAATCAAAAACCCGTAACATGTACCTACTTTATAGATAATACATAATAGATTGGCTATTAACCTTCCCTAAATGTTCCTAAATGATAAACTATGTTTTGTATACAATGAACAAGTCATTTTTTATTTTATTTTTTTACTTAAAAAAAATTATAAATTATTTAAAATTAATAATTATTGTACTTTAACAATTGGAAACAATATGTCGAACTTAAGTTATGTTCAAACTTAAAAAGTTCAAATGATCGAACGGTTTAAAATTCTAACGACAAATAACATTAATTATTAGATGACAATTATTAGTACATAGTGATAACTGATAAGGCTGAATGGTTACCTATTGGCAGGATTGGGCCGTAACTTCAATACAAGTATCTTAGATCCAATTGTATCTTGTATCATTGTATCTCGATACAATTATATGAAGTGTCAAGAGTATCTTATATCGCGGTTATCGGTATGGAGTATTTTATAAAATAATTTTATTAAAAAATACTCGATACATTAATGCGATAATTTGAAAAAGTAATATCTTACGATTATTTTCACACGCCTACTACCTACCAACCGTGACTGTTTGATTATGTTTTAGTATAATATGTGTAAAAGGTGTTGCTAATTTAAATTTATGATTACTATAATTGAATTGCAGTGTTAGTTCATTTCAAATTATCAACAATTCTGGTTTTTACTATCATAGTTAATATTTATTTTGTGAATACAAATAAAATCAGGTATTTACAGTTGATTTCCTGTAGCAACAAATTATCAGATGTCACTTTTGTAAAATTAGTATTTTTAAAAGAAAACAAGTCGTTATAATATGATAATAAATAAAGAAAGAAATTATTCGTTATTAATTACTAAATACTTTTTCAAAAACTTAATAGTTTTCTAGATACAAATATTTATAGTCCCGTCTTACCTCTAGTCTTCGTCTTACTCAGGTTGCCAAGGGCTTTTCCCGTACAATACATAGCGTATGGTGATGTTATACAGTGAGAATTTGGAAAATATTATTGTCGCCTCAGCGTCAGCACATCTCGCTGTTCTGGCCCGGCCTTTACAAATAATTACCTGCTTAAAATATTCCCACCTATATTATATATATTTAATAATATTATATTGACAGTTGTTTACAAAATATGAGACGGTAGTTTTAAAGTTATACTGACCAGTGGTTAGTGGGATTACAATATTGTGGCACGATGGGTAAAAGGCGTTGGGTATGTAACGTGCCGCAGCCAATAGTTGAATAGGATGATGGTGATAATTAAATAACTTGATACGATTGTAATAATTTTAAGTGTTTTATTCTTTATTCTAATATAATATTTGTAAAATACTCTAAGTCTAATATAATTAATTTATAGCTAGCGAGTTGTGACAGTCTTAAAACTAGTGACTGTTCGTGAGTTGATCAGTTGTTCGTCTGATGAACGCTTGTCCATCAACTCTAGTCATTGGGTCAGTCCCTGTCCCTACTTTACTCTGTACAACCGTACATAGTCGTCCTGCGGTTAGGCCTAGCGTTGGATTGTCACACGCTTTTGCACACGCGCCGGATGTCCAACATACTCGATACCCGGTTAGTATAAAAAATTTTACTCGTCCAGTACTTAGTACCCGGTTTAAGACCAAATTTTCTATCCTGAACATCTCTAATAGGTACTTCATATTATAACATTCTCATAGAATTCTGAAAAGTTTTTTATTTTAGGTACCGATTTTGAAAAAAAAATAATATAATATTATATTTATATACACACACACATACCATATTTGTAGACGTTTTTTCAGCACGTATATGCATATTATATACTGCAGGTATCGAAAACGAAACAAGGCAAACAGACCCAGCTCACTGACCACGATACAAATACGATTTCGTACTATACACATTTTTGAAAATAGGTTATACCGCATAACATAACTGAACAGACATTATTATCTTCGCGTCGTCTACTTACACAGAATATAATATAATATAATGATATATGACATCCGGTTCATGGCATGAACGAGGTTGGTGGAGAGCGTTGTAATATATATTTTTTTTATATGGTATACCTTTATTATGTAGTATCACCGGCCGACGCCGATTTCACCCACTTATATAATATGTATTAGGATTATATTTGTATAGTATTATTATGTATTATGTAGTTATTCTTGGCATGTTTGCATGAAATGAATGATTTTACGAAACCAATAGACCTTTTATATAAATAGATTTAAAAATAATTATATTATACCTTACCTAATTACTACCCCTATACTCAACCGTCGGAAGTACCTTTATATTTTGAAGCCACATGAAACTTCGTGTTTGACCATCATCGCGATTTCGTTAACCATTTAAGACGTGACTTAATCGAGTTCAAAACAAAATAAGTAATTTATTAATTTGTACTTACACAGTACTTACAAAAAAAAAAATCAATTTATTTATTTTCTATTTATTTATTATTATTAAAATTTTTATTATTAAGTTTAGAAATTTGTTTATTAAAAATGTATTCATTGTTAGGTACAAAAAAAAATTATTATTAGGAATTGCTGGTAAGCACTTAAAAGTTATATGCTCGTAATTATATTTTGCCGTTTTAAACAACTGATTTCATAAGTTGCTTAAATCATTAATTGATTTAAAATGTTCAAACCAAACTATGTTTGATTAATTTAGATTTTTAAAAAAAATTTTAAACAAGAGTTTAAAACAAAATATGGCTGGGTAGGTATTTTAAGTACCTGCTACTGCAGACGAGTGTAATATATTATTATTCAGTGTTTGCTTCGAAACTAGAGCGAACACGTACGTTGCGACAGCCCGGCCCATTTCGAAATATTGAAACATTTTTGCACCAATATTTAGCACGTCATTAGCATGAATTTGCATGACTGTCGCCGGAATTCGTATACGACATTTTTTTATGGTTAAAACCAGTTTTAGTGGTATTGCCATTGCGCCAGCCTGATCCATTTAGACAATTTGTGATTTTTGCAATTATGATACTGACAATATTTAGCACGCCATTTAACGTATAACAAGGTCTAAAAATTGTAAAAATTATATGATTAGTAAATAATTTACTTATGTCAGCAATTTCCAAAAAATATTATTTTGTAAAAAGAAGTTAGGTATTACGTTCCAAATTAATTTATTCAAAAATATATTGATATTTCAAAAAATTCTAAAAAATAAACCACTTGACTTAGATTATAAATGTTTTTACCATAAAAATTGCTCATATAATCAGATTCGGAAAATTACTATTTTGAATTTATACAAAAAAAATTAAATCAAATTTAAAATTTTTATTTTCAGTATTAATTTTTTTTATATGTGTAAGGCAATACTATATACTATACTTTATACCTACTATACAATATATAAAAAAAAAATTAGAACAAAAGTTATTTCATCCGTCAAGTCTTCCTGTTACGCCCTATATATATATGACTGCGTATCCGGCTTTAGTTGGAACGCAAGCCGCGGACGATGAAGAACGATATATTTACGACCTGTACCTGAATTATATTGCCTCCATCACGACGACGAGATATAAAATGTTAAACGGACGTTGTATTTGACACAAACACATACTCACATTCTATATCTGTATAAATGTTCATGATGTTGGCTAACCTTTTTTTTTTAATAATGCATATATTTCGAATACCTAGGGCTGGACTGCGCTTCCACACTGTGGTGGCGACCGTTTTTCGATTTTAAATTTCTTTTACCAACCTAAGCAGTAAGGGGAGGGTAGCGTTATAATTAGCAGTGTTGGGTACGTCATTATCAGCGCCGATGGCAAGACAGTGTGGGAACCAACGACGGTACCCCGCGCGGCCATCAGTTCCCCTATTCGGTTGTGCTTGCGTTATAGCACAGCGCGTAACCGTCACCGCGGTACCGCGTCAGCTGTTTTACGCACCGTCGATAGTGCGTATGATATTGTACGAACGCCGCTGCCATTTCGTTTTTCGTATTGCCGTTATCCGTATCAAGTAACAACGACCGTAACACACGCTTTTTTCGTCTCGGCGTTCAAAAGTACCCATTGTCATGTTTCGTATCGTCGTGCGCTTTCGCCGCCGCCGATACACTTGATACGCGTCGACTTAACGCCAGAAAGGGCTTCCAAAAGTACCCGTTTGTCATGTTTCGAACCGCCGTGTGCCTTCGCCGTCGCCGATACATTTCATACGCATCGAGTATCGCCGTGAGCTTGTTGTCGTGTTTATATTGTATGTAATGTTTAAACCAACTGTATACCGTATCAAATAAGCTTCCTCACTTCCCGTAAATTTAAAATACATAATTGTACAACATGTTACATAATAATTAAGATTTTCAATACAGTCCTCTATTTAAAATTAATCAAAAAATAATCTGTTATGTTTTGATTCGGCCTAATCCAATCAATTCCTTCTCTCCTGCACTCACTCGTCTTGAACGACTCCCGGTAACACTCACCGACGGGAATTCGAATTATAATGCACAATTCGCCTCAAGACGTGGACAAATTTTGGATGATGGGAGTATCGTTTTTTTTTTTTATGTTTATTACTTTGTTTTACGGTTTAATGATAATAATAACAATAATATGATACGTATTACCGAAAACAAATTAGCACAGACCACCGGTCTCGTCCACATAATACATATACGAGTAGTTATAGTAATAATAATATACGATTGCGCGAAAGTCAATTTAAATTTTTATGAGCGTTTGAAATTCATATTTTTACAACATTTGATATTCACTCGATTTCTCATGTAACGATTTTCTTATTTTGTTGTAATTAAAAAACGTATAACTGTGGATATTTGAAAATTTCACTGAATGTTTATATTAGTATTTTCTATAGACGATACAATTTTGAAAATAATTTGATTCTTTTTTAACTGTTTACGGACATTGTCAGTTTTCAATTTTTTTAGTTTTTTTTCTGTAAATATCAATAAAATTGTATTTGTTGGGTAAAAAAAGGTGAAAATTTAATATAAGGCTCCTGATATATCGTTCTAATATCAATTGAAAAATATTAAAAATACATAGGCACAATTTTTTTTATAAGCATTTAAAGTTCAAATTTTGACAAAATTTATCAAATTTATAATTTAATAATTATTTTGTAGTTAAAAGTTATAAAATGTTCAACTTTTATAGCTAAGGATTGAAAATTGAAAACAAGGCTCCACGTAAATAGGTTATATATAAATTACTTTATGCACAATAATATCATCAAATATACTTAGTAACATCATAGTCTGACTGACCGTTTTCGCTCAGAATCGTTTTTCTTATACAATGATATTATATCATTGAATTCAAATTTAACGCCATCCATTACAGTGACCCATTTGTAACCTACTGTACAGCAGAGCGACATCCAGTTAACTACCTTTTTTTTATTTTATAGTATGTATTTTTGGTTTCTAGTTTGGTGTCTTACTTTTGCATTTAACTATAATTACTTACTTTTATTTATTATATTTATAACTTTTGTAAAATTATTCAAAACAGTTATGACTTTGAACTCTAGAATCAAAAAAATAATATTATGTAAGGCTATATATTATATTGACATATTGACATGTTATACAAAACATTAATAAATGCATACATGACTTTTACAGTATACCCTAAAAATTTTCCATGCTCTGTTAATATGCAAAAATGCTTAAATACCATTATACGCCATTAAAAATATTTATTTCGTTAACAAAAAACAAAAAAAAAACTAAAACTCTCATGTATCAATTGTTCTTTCTTAATTTTTCTACTTTTTTGAAGTTTGCCTTTAAACAAAACAAACATTTTATTTATAAATGCATTTTTTGTAATTGAGTTTAGGATTTATACCTAATAATTATTGTTTCTTATAAAAAAGTAATAATACTTATTTATAATATTAATAAAAATCATTATTCGTTGTATTATTGTAAAACAAATTAAAAAACCATCGAAAAAATAAGTATTTTAAAAAAATTAAGTTTTATGAAAAACAACATTATACATCGATAATAGTTGTATAATTAATAGAATACATTATTTTCGATGAAAAAAGTGGAGGGATGTCATCCCACCATCCCCTCCACTTTGACCACTGTATGTATGTATGTATGTATGTATGTACTATGTATATATATATATATGCAAGTATAAAATATGTATGTAGTACGAGATATAATGGAATACCGAATAGGAATAAGAAAATCGTCGTACCCTGTGACGTCCAACCGAATCCCATCGCTAGTCACATAATGAACCTATGGGCACGCCATAACTCGGTCCAAAACTTTGCTCGACACCTTTATTGCCCTGTGTCGGTGTGTATTATTACATTATTGTGGCGTATGTGCATTCACACGCTACAGTACTACACGTATGCTGTTGTAATAACGACTATACCTATTAACATTTTTTGTTGTACAATGACGAGGTGTCAATTTTCCGGTTAAAATCATACGATACTCGATATTTTTCCTCTACAAAGAAAATCTATGAATCATAAATATTTTTTTTTTTTGTTTATAAGTAGGTAACCATGACAATGAACACGTTTATTTTGCGAAATTGGTAAAAAAAATAATATCTGTAATCTGCAGCGTGATACTGTGATTCTGTGACGTGTTATCTGCGTAATTATATGCAACTTGGCGTTACCACATAATAAAATATGATGACAAAAATATAATAACTTAAATTATAATTATAGTATGTGTGTATGTGTATGTGTGTCCATTTATTTTCCTAATTATCGTTTGTTCATAGGTACTTGTAGCGGCTTCAACAACTAGTATGGTACTATTAATATTGTAAACGATATTCCGATTATAATTATCTACTTTTATTTGAAAGTCTTGTCATGATAATATAATGATATGGAAAACAAAAAAAATCGTGGTACCTACTAGGAACAGCTAAAATATATAGCTGACTAAGGGCTGTTATTACAATGTCCTCCTAAGGTGTATCCTAACGTAGCGGACACATTTAGTGGCTGCTTTTTAATATTATAAATGTTACGACAAAATAATATTATGAAATATAAAATATTTAAAAAATCTTTGAGTTATATTTACACATTTTTATCACAATTAGAAATTATTTGAGCATTATAAATAGAAACAATAGGTTTAGGTTAGGTTAGTTAACCATTAACTCGAGACAGTATACTTATAGTTATGAATGGTATGATGATTAAAATTAAATATAAAATTTGTTTTTCATAATAAAATGTTTATGAAAATATCATACGTTATTTTGTATATGATAATATTCGAATATAATAGATAGATAATATATTATCTATAGATACCTACTATCTACATAATATTCAAATAACAACTGACAGAAGACCGAATCTAGAAGTATTGGATAATCATAGCAAATAATAAATTGGTATTCCAATAGGTAATAACAACAATTAATTTATTCTTTAAAGTGAATATCCTTGTAATTTTTTTTACGTCCATGCCTATGTATTTTACAATATCTTCATTTTTACAAGACCTAAACTCAAAGGCTAAACCCGAGTTCTTTAAATCAGTACCTATAATCTAGCTATAAAAATCAATACGTTTTTGTATATTATGTATATTATGACTTAGGTATACCTACTAAGACTATATTTATTTATTACATATATTATATTAATTATAAATCTAATATATTGATTAAATTATAATTTTAATTTTATGGTATTCGTGGTTTTTTTCCTTGGTTTTTTCAGTATATGTACCTCTAAAAATTTAAAAATATAAAAAAAAGTAAAATGCTAAATTAAAGATTAAAATTTTTAAGTATCTTTTAAGACTCAAAATACAGTGGCCTATAGACCTACTCAAAAAAAAAAATAAATTAAACATAAAAATAAAACAACAAGTAATAGATAGGTACCTAAAAAGTATCTGGTCGTGTGCCACTGCTGAGTGCCTACCAATAAACACTACCTCCTCTAACCTTGTATTGAATTTACTCATTGTAATAATATTGTATTGTATAGATTGTAAGTAAAATGTTTAATAAATAAAAAAAAAATATACCTTTTATATGATTTACGAATGGAACAGATTTTGGCAGATCAAGTAAAGCAATGTTTTAGATTTAGGCCATTCAGAAATAATTTAATATACATTCTATACTACACCTTATAGGCTATTATCACTACATTAAGGTGCCTATCATTATTTATTTCCTACATACTATAATGTAAAGTGCCTTTACCTTTTACCACTTACATTGGCGTGCTCAAGGGGAGGTTTAGGGGTTCAAACAATCAAACCCCCATGGACACAGTATTTAATGTCATTAATAAATCGTTACAAAATATTTCAAAAAATATAACGAAGAGACATTTAATTCAATGGATTCAACATAGTCATCGGTAGTATAGTGATAAGTATCCCCGCCTGTCACGCGTGAGACCGGTGTTCGATTTCCCCCGAGGAGGAAACATTTTTGCACTTTTTTTATAAAATTGTCTTATATATAATAATATTATTATAATTTCAATTTTTACGTTTCCAGTAATAACTCTATTGCAGAAACCGGGTGTAGAGGGCATACCTCAATATCGGCTATCACAATCGTCATTCGCCTGTCTGCATATTTGTTGTTATTTTTTTTTGTGTTGGGGTAGTAAAATTACTACTCTTTAATGCATAAGAATGTAGCAATGTAAAAATATATTTATGTTTTATATTCATCATTTCACATACTCGTACTATGATTAAAGATATAGAAACAACCTGTCCAATTTTTATCTGTATATTGGAACTCTTGATATTATATACGATGAATTTAAGTTTTCCTCGTTACATAAAACGTGTAATTTTATACGTATACGTGCCTCTTTTTACTATTCAGTTTCAGTTATGAATTATGAGATGTACTTTTTCATCATACCTCTTCATAGTATCTGCACTAGGTCCATTAAAAGTAATTTGAGTTACGACGTCAATATTTTTATCACAAAAGTACAACATATTGAAAATCAGCACCAAAAACAATTATTACGAATGCATTTCGACGTGTACTTTATATACTATACTATAAACATTCGAGTATCTAACATAAGACGTCCAATCGTCAAAAGTTTTTGCGTTTATAAAAATAACTTTCGCTGGGCGGCTGTTGATTTATTTTTAAAACCCATCAAAAGCTGGTGTCTGGCCAGCAAAAATACATACCTGGCCTTCGAACGTCCACGCGTGTTTAAAAAGGATACGGTCCATGAATAAAAGTTCTCACGTGCCCCTCGGTTGTCAACGCATGTCCAACCATGACGGTTGAACCGTCAAAGGTTTCATGAAGACAATCATCACGTCTATTTTGGCCGTCTGCGTGGTAGTCAGATGTGGAATAGATTATTTTCAAACCTCTCTTCGACTTGCGCAGAACATGTCCTGTCTACTTTCGTTGTTCAGTGATGGCTTTTTCAGTGACGACTTTTGCACAGGTTCTGACGTCGTCCACTTTGGTAGCTGGATATGAACCGACAACCGAAGGGAACGCGAGGACTTTCGTTCATTGACCGTAGTCTGTTGAACACGCGTGGACTATCATTGACGGCCACGTGTATATTTTCGCATGTCAGAAGTTGGCTTTCGTTGCCCCCTCGACGAACTTTACACTGCAAATATGGATTTTAGTTGATCGCTTGACGTCTTATGGACGACAAACGTGAACGTTCGTTGGTCGATCGAATATTTTTGCACGAATTTTTGACATGATTTGCAATTATCAGTTTGTGTTTTATTTTAGTTATAGGATTTTAACTTGGGCTTAGAACGGGTAGAAGTTTTCGGACCTGGAGTTGATATACTTACAAATTAAGGGGCGAATGTGATTTCCAAACATGCTCACCCTCATTTTTCTCCAATAATGCAGTTATCAAAATCTGATTTTTGGAATTTTTCAGTAGACCATATTTTCAAATTCTTGACATTTTTCTTCTACTTAAGGAATGTCCTGTGGATGTTCTTCAAATGAGAACACACCTTTTCAGCTGTAAATTATACAGTGAATAATTTTTCTGAACATTTAGAAAAATATTTATAGATACTTTCAAATAATTTCAATTTATTTTTAAATATTTTTGTTAATCTAAAAATCGACTGAACCGATTTTCATGTTTTTCGATAATTTTATATTGCATATATTTTACACCAGATCATCTGGATGAACTTTAAAATACTCTACTGTTTTCTTTTTCAAGTATTTGATTTTTGGTTGATATAGTTCACAGTAAAAGAATATATTATTATTATTACCTATATAAATATTATTACATACGCATATCATTTTAATTATGTAGATTTAATACAATTATATTATAACTTAACTATTCATTTATTTAATGTGTAATGTATTACCTTAAAAACTTACGTTGTGAGTAAATCAAGTTTTAAACTTTTAAATTATAATAGTCCAAATATAACGTAAACTATTGTAATTCCATATTTCAGATTATTCGAAAGTGCTGTCAATATGTTACCTATCATAAAATAATATAAATCTTATTTTACATTGTTATTTAAATTGCGGACCAGGTTTTCCAAAATTAATATTTTCCTTCTTATTTTTCAGACTTAGGACTGGCGATATATAATACATTTTATTAATATATATTATATATTTAACTAATATTTGTATGTTTTAAAATATTGATTCTACTGTTTTTGTTAATAACTAAAAAGTATATTATTAGCAATTTGTATAATATAATGTGTCTGCATAAAAAAATGTATTATTAAAAGTTATTATAATTATTGAAATTGGTAAAAATTTGTGTGACGACTTATAGTCTAACCGAGTAATTATTTTTTTCACGTACAGATATTTCTTTTACAGTCATTTTTTTTTGCTTTTTTTCCTGACTTCTCAATGTGATATACGCATCACAATGCACATTTTTTAAAATGTCATCGAAATTAAATATGTTTGGGCGTGACGAATTGAATGGGCCGACCGGAAATCGAAATATTCCTAGACAAAATGTACGTATGTTTTAAAAGTACATTGGCCACAATTTACATTAAAAATTACTGTGACCTTTTTATGGGGACGTAATTTGCTGGTTCCATATAATATATGACTGTGACTTTTTCTGGGGGACACAATTTACCAACTCCAGCTATATAAAGTTCGATAACAATAAATTATTGATAAGATTATCAAACGTTTTTGCGATAATAGCCACTACATCAAATATGTGTTAAAGATGCGTAATAATGTAATATCATCACTGACGTATAGATTACAAAATATATTACGCAATAATAGTCTTATTATTTTAATCTTTTCGAATTATTATTTTCATACGAACAATATTTATGCCCGAACAAATTGTCGTATTCAAATAGTTGTCACTCGAACATTAATTATTGATGATATCGTTATTATTATTTAAGCATATAAATTTTTTGCCAAAAACGAATTGCACATTATGTTATAATGTTGTGCTTATAATACATGCAGTTTTATAAATCAACTAATATTATACAACAGCCCATTAAAAAAAATTGTGTTAACCTATATATGTTTGCTTTTTGACAGAGCATAAAAATCAAATATGTGAACTGCGACAAAAAATACAATTTAACATCAAACAATCTGCAGCCACAAAACTGATAAGACAGGTACATTATTTATAGCCATGCATGTTTCATTTACGCATTTTCATATAACGACTTATTTTTTATTTTTATTGAAATTATATAAACTGCGGAAATGTATTTAACATAGGTACTGCATACACCTATTCATATCGATAATCGATAGGTACTTACGTAAATAATGTATTGGTATAGTTGATAGTTGGTAAGTATTATATAACATTGATTATAAAAATACTAGTATTTAAAGTCAATGCTATTACCTATGTGGCAGTGGCTATGTGTTATTATGTACTATTGTATCATGCATAATATATAAAAATTATAATTAAAACTATTATTCATGAAATGATTTCTTTTGAAATGCTAAAGAAATATTGCAAGCTGCTATATGAATATCCGGTGACAAGAAATCACAGAGTAACAGCTAGCTGTTATCGAAATAGCTGGAAGCATAGGTATTCGTATCTATTGCTTGTTTTTTTTTTGTCCCCACGAGATTAATAATTTTTTCAAAATCAGCTGATGGCATTCTCGTAAAATTTTAAAAATGGAAACTGTGTATATCAGACTGAATACTATTTATCAAATTAGCTCCTCTATTTTCATTATCGATGTAAAGTTTTGATCTCCAAAAGCGTCTTTTACGTCGAACTTTTTTTTCTTTGATTTTCATAAGTTCACACATGATACATAACAATCAATGATGCACTTGCAACTTGTAAATGATTACTCATAATTCACAAATAGAATAATAACTAAATAATTTTTATACTTAAAAAAATGTTAATACTGCTAAAATTTTTAAAATTTTATAATTGTTAAACAATTTATTTGTAGTTAAGCCAAGGCACTACGTTGCAATACTTAAGTATGTTAAAAACTGTATTCATCGAGTCTGGAATGGGACCGAACAGCTACGCATCAGGGACTGGAAAATTTATGATTTTATCGGTTCGGGTTTAGGTTTCAGTTCTCAAAAATCCAAAATTTCGGTTACGGTTCTGGTTTCCGTTTTCAAAAATATTAAACTTCAGTTTCAGTTTCGATTTTGGTTAATACCGGTTTTACCTTTTATATTTGATTTATTTTTATCAATTAAGTACTGTATAAAAAAATTAACAAATTAAGAACCTCTATTTAATGGTACGTATTAATTGTAATTAAGTGTACCTATTTCAGAGTTTAGGTAATGTTATATCATAAACACTAAAAGTATAAAAGAAATATTATTATATTCAATACTATACCATTAAATTCTAAACATTGTAAAATTAAAAAAAAACAGTACTGGCATATAATACGTATATTGTATACCTATGACTAGCAAAACCTAAACTATAATATATTTAAACATGATTAGGTATACACTATACTTACCTATTTTATAAAATAATAATATTTAAATTTTAAACTAATAGACGATACCTACAATAGGTATTTAATATTAAAACTGCAGCCCTGCGGGCATATTAGTTAGGGCTCAATTATAAGACAACTTACTCTGAAACACTTATAAAAGTACACATTTTAATTATTAGGTGACGAAATTACATCTCTTTTTTCTTCAATTTTTATTTTGTTTGGCGTTTTTGAAAATTTCTGGGAATATTTTACTTTTGACCCCTCAAAGTACCAAATAGATACACTTTCCTATCAGAATATATGCTTTTGAAGAAAACCCAAGCAATTATACTGTCCTAAAGGAATGGAAAAAAAATTTTAAAAAATACACATCACTGTGAAACCAATACATTCATGTCAGAGCTTAAAATTAAACAGACACATTTTTTATTTTGTATTATTAAATAGCTACTATATAATAATACGTAATTGTATAGGTATTGGTAATATTGTTAATACTATATTGTTATACACAAATATAACGTTTAGTAATATCAGAAATTAAACACAAAAAAGTCAACTGAACAAAGCAAATTAATTATAATAATATATTATATCATATTATATTATACCTATTATCTGGTGACCGGCATTTAGAGATAAACCGCGGTCCGTAACAGGGACTTAAACTTTTATGGATTTTTCGGTTTGATTTAAAAAATGTAAGCTTTCGGTTTCTGTTCGGGTTCCAGTTTTTAAAAATATAAAACATATTGGTTTCGTTAATACCTGTCTTGACCTGTTTAGTTTATAAACATATAATACTTGCTTTTTATTTAATTTTTAATTTACGAAAACTGTATAATACTATTTGTTCAATGAGAGCAGTATGTAGAATGAATTTAAAAGAAAGGTGGGTTAGTGGGTGTCGCTCTGCAGTACATTAGGTTAAAAATGGGTCACTGTAATGGATGGTGTTAAATTTGAATTCAATGATATAATATCATTCTACAAGAAAAACGATACTGAGCGAAAACGGTCAGTCAGCCTATGATATTACTATAAGTATATTTGATGATATTATGTGAATAAAGTAATTTATATATAAGCTATTTACGTGGAACCTTGTTTTAAATTTTCAATCCTTGGCTATAAAAGTTGAGCATTTTATAAATTTTTAACTACAAAATAATTATTAAATTATAAATTTGATAAATTTTGTCAAAATTTGAACTTTAAATCCTTATAAAAAAAATTTGTGCCCATGTATTTTTAATATTTTTCAATTTCTATTAGAAAGATGTATCAGGAGTCTTATATTAAATTTTCAAGCTTTTTTAACCAACAAATAACATTTTATTGACAATTATAGAAAAAAAAAACTTAGATTTAAAAAGAAATATGTTTATGTATTTTTAACTGAAATAATTTGCACATTTCTTTGAATTTTACGTATTTTGTCTATATTTGAACTTTAAATGCTCATAAAAAAAAAACTGTGGCTAAGGATTTTAATATTTTTTAAATGGCATTGGAACAACACAGCAGGCGCCTTGTATTACATTTTTAAGCTTTTTTACCCAACAAATAAAATGTTATTCGAATTTATACTATTATAATATATTATTGGTATAATAAATAAATAGCAATTATATACTGGTAAATATCCGGTAAATATTCACCAAACCCAACAATTACTTACTTTTAGATATTCAATTATTTTAGTCTGTATTGTATCCTTCAACCTAGCTTATTGTGAATCAGTAGATTTGTTAGACCGCCGACTAAAAGAGATTGTTGGAGGTCAATTAAATACAACGCGACAATTATTCTTAATTTATTCGAAGTTATCTGGGATAACGTAAACACAGCATTACTTATTATAATTATGTTATGCAGAACAATATGTCACTATACAACGTATTAAAATACTTTACAGTGATGATCATGAGCAATACATAAAGCAGGTACATTTAAGTTCGAAAAATTGTTCTTAATCAGTATGATCAAAACAGTAAACACCCGTAAACATTTTACGTAGTTAAGTACAGAGTAACTTTTTACGGTACATACCATAGCATACTACACCAACGAAGTATAGAGCCGTAGATAGCATACTGCACGATTACCGAAATTATTTTCAAAAACATTGATAATTTTTTTAGCAAGGCGAGTGTCCTGTACTCATGTGTTAAATGCATCACTCGGTATATACATAATCGTATACCCACCTGCTGCTTGCAGCTATCAGCCTTAGGTACCCCTGCACCGGCACTGGTGGCAGTCGCATTATATTCCGTATAATATATCATTATTATTATTATTATTTTTTTTTTATTATTCTATACACACATGTAGGCACAGTTCTGAAAGTGCCATCGGAGATGCAATCTCCTCAAGATTTATGGGCCTCACCGTTTTACCAAAATGTAGCCTTCCCTTTTCGGCCAGTACCTACAGTTTTCTATAAAATTTACAATTATGACTACAGAACTTAATATGTATACGCGTATAAATGTATAAATGATATGTCCGCTGGTTAACAATATGCCTACCTAATATAATACGATGAAGTTGCTGCAACTGGATACTCGATGGACGGCGCCGATCGCAATGCGCATGCGCGCTTCGGGTGTTCCGAGAAAATAATAATAATATAAAGATCCTCTGCACTGAGGCTCACGGACTACTCCGACCACGAGTAGCGAGCATCTTAACTCTAAAGAGAGATAGAGTGAAAGTGAGAGGAGGGTTGTTGCAGATTATAAAACACAACTTTATAATATTATGCACCTTCTATAACATAATATTATATCGATCCAGACCTTTTTTTGCCCGAAATTCGGATAGATAAAACATAATATACTTAATAATTTATTGTTGTAAAACATTTCGACCGTTCGTTACACGCACATATTATACACACCGATAATGTGTCTGTGAAAAATACATTACAATATATTAATATCATAATTATATTATTTTAATCCCTCATCTCCGTGAACGTGTATGTCAGTTTTTCGTCCGAAACTAAATCTCATAGGCCCTCACTTATGATATAATAATATATTGTTACATCACGAACAATACGGTCAGGTCGAATAAAATACGGACGAAAATAAATATCCGTCGCCAGTTTACCTGCAGCTCGACGGTTCCGGAAACTATGTCCCACGCTGAGCGTTTGGACAACGCATTGTGCGTTTTTTTATGTCATTTTCATGACATATAATAATATTTTTTTTTTATTAATAAGAAACCCACGGCTTCATATAGGCCATCGGGATATAAGTTCATCAAAGACAAAGGCCCCTAGACATTTCCTATTTCAAGCGCTCTTTAAAAGCCAGTTTGAGGTTTCCGTACGCGCTAACGGCTCCAACGCTCCATGTCGGTCGCCGTTGGCTTGGTGCTGTACTGAAACAATATTTTTCTATACATTTGTAAATATTTTAACCACCACCGCCGGAAATTAGAAAATTGTCGATAACCACACACACATACACACAATATGTTCTTATCAATAGGTATTATGTAGATCATTATTATTATTATACTATAAATTGTCTGTAATACTACTTGCGATGTTTTATAATTATTATTTTTCTTATCGTTCATGCATTACGCACCACCAAACAATACTATATAGGTACGATATACCTATTTCGGGCACGTGGAATAATAATTACGATATTACCTACCTACGTATTTAACCGAAAAAATGTTACATTACTAAATATTAATAGTGGAAATCAACTACGCGGAAGAGAGTAAGAAAAACGCGTATCCAACGGTGGAAAATGGTGGCTGTTCGGACGGATACGTTCCGGAGCGAACCGTGGCAACGCTGTAACGGAGTGTCACATGCACACGTCTTGTTACGGTCCCCGAACGGTGTGTGTGCTGCGCCGTTGCCAGATTTTGCGTCTTGACAGGGGTACCGTGACTTTTTGGGGACGTTCGCATCGCGAATTGTTCGATTTCAAACCACGGTCACTGGTAATAACGAAACTTTTACCAGCCGTCGTACACGACGCCTAACTCGCGCGCGGTACGGCTTTTGGTCAGCGCTACTGGTACGACAAAACCACTTGTTATGAGTGCGTGGGACAGTAGTCGCGCTGGTTACCCGCTGCTGAAGTCGTGTGAATGAATGCTTTAAGGTCCCCACACACTGCAGCGGTGACAGCAAATTGATACAAGACACATTTCACCGCTCACCGCGGCCCGAAGACAATAGGATTTAACGCCACCACCACCGCTGCAGTGTGCGGGGACCTTAATGGACAATAATCTCATATGATTATGTGGTCACTGCAATAAGCGTAAATCGCGGACGAGACGTGTTGCCGGCGATAAATCCTCCTCCTCACTGCAGTTGTTGTAGCGAGAACGGACTAGTTTCGAAGTAGGTACAACACGTTACGGCGACGCTGCAGGTATACGGTATACGGCCATTAATGAGCGTTATTGTTTTTACTACCAATTTTACTACAAGTTTTTAAGTGTCGTTAATTAATAAAAATTTTGTTTCGTGCTATTATTTCATCTTTTCATCGTAAATACTGTAGTAATCCTAAAGCCTATAATCCATTAAATTAAAAACCTAAAGAAAACTAAATGCTACTTAAATGCACCCACATAAAGTCAACGAATTAAAATACAAAAATTGTAAGATTTTTCTCGAGGAAAGTCCTTTTACGAGGTGTGTTAGATTTTCAAAACTCATACAAGAACTCATATGAGAGCAAGGGTTTCCGCAGGGGGGAAAATAGGGGCAGTTGCCCCCCATCATTATTTTTTCTGGGTTTACTATCATAATTATTATTGATGATTTTAATGTTCTAAAAAAACTTAAAATGCCCTATCAATTTTATATAGTGCACTAACTTATTTTTATTTTTAATATTAAAGATATAAATACTAAAAAAAATTTGGTATAAATTATAATATACATTTTAAACTTTTAAATGATTGTATAAAAGTTTAACAGACAGAACTAATCATTTGGACTACTTATTTAATCTAAAATTAACTATTTTCTTTCTATACCTATAGGTTTAGAATTTAGATCATATATTTATTAAAATCATGTAAAAACATGTGCAAATTTAAAAATAAAATTGTAAGTTAAAATTTAGAAAAAACTTCAAAATGCTCCAAAAATCATAATATACAAAAAATTACCTTAAAATTTAAAAATCGTCGAAAAATTCAATGTAGGTATGTTATAAAACGAGTATCGTATAGCTATAGATTTGGAAAACAATGCAAAGTGCATCGTTATCCCAACCTTAATCAATACCGTTGTAATATAAAATATCGCAAAATTAACTTTTTGGATTCTCAGCGGATTGATGAATGTATTGATTTAACAATGATGTGTTTTTTCATTTTTCTATTTATTTTTGTGTCTGTCATCACGGTTTGGGGCAGTAAAACTGCTTCGATTTTCTTCGACAGTACCTTTTTCGATAGGAAAGCGAATCTAGTTAGTGCATTTAGAAGGTTAAATTTATAATTCTCAATAGTTTTTAAAAGCGCCGCAAAAAAAAAACATAAAAATTAAGGAAAAACGAGAATTTTTACGCACAATAGGTTTTTGTTTTTGGTTTAACTTCAAAACAAATGAACATATATACATACAATTTTCACTGATTGCTTATATTAGCATTTTCTATACACGATAAAATTTTCAAAATACTTTGATTTGTTTTGTACTGTTTAGGAACATTTTTTATTTTCAATTTTATTAATTTTTTTTTCTATGAATGTCAATAAAACTTTATTTGCTGGGTAAAAAAAGCTTGAAAATGTAATACAAGGCTCCTTCTATATTGTTACATTGACATTTGATAAATATTAAAAATCCTTAGTCATAGTTTTTATTTATAAGCGTTTAAAGTTCAAATATTGACAAAATACGTTTCTTTTTAAGATTTGAAAATATTTTGACTCAATTTGATCTGTTTACGGCCATTGTCAGTTTTTTTTCTATATATATCAATAAAATTTTGTTTGTTGGGTAAAAAAGCGTGAAAATTTAATGCAAGGCTCCTGATATATTGCTACAATAGTGGTTGAAAAAGATTAAAAATACATAAGTACAATTTTATTTTATGAGCATTTATAGTTCAAATGTTGACAACATTTATCAAATAAAAAATTTAATAATTATTTTGTAGTTAAAAATTTATATAATGTTCAAATTTTGTAGCTAAGGTTTGGATAATTAAAACAAGGTTCCACGTAAATAGGTAAATAGGTAAATATATAAATTACTTTATTTTCAATAATATCATCAGATATACTTAGTATTATCATAGGCTAACTGACTGTTTTCGCTCAAAATTGTTTTTCTTGTACAATGATATTAAATCATTGAATTTGAATTTAATACTATCCATTACAGTGACCAACTTGTAGCCTACTGTACAGGAGAGCAACACCCACTTAACTACCTCTTTTATATTACAACCTATATAATATGTATTTATAATATTTGTTTTGTACCTACATTCACACTGATTATTAAGAACAACTTAGTACCTATACATAAGATAGCTCTACAAATATTTACTATACATATTACATATGTATATATATGTATTATATTTAATCGTATAACTAAGAATTATTATTTATAATTATGCATAGTAATAAACTGATGACATTTATGTGCACTTTGAGTAGATATACCTACTCCAAGCTTGGTCCCACACACAAAAATGATCGTAAATAACACGTTTTGTGTTTATATTACTGGCAGGATTTTTTTTTGTTTTTCTTGACTTCAAAATTACAACAATTAAAAATTATTTTATTGGACATAATAATATTATCAATAGTCATTTAAACTATTTAAAACACACGGTGATTGCACGCAAGTATTATATGTATTATTATAAATATAAAATAAAAACTTTCACGTTATTTGTAATTTGTACGACGCAAAACGCACATTAATAACTATTATGTATAAGATTTTTAATATTACATAGTGTAACATAATTAATTAATTTGCAAATATATGGTTCGTTAATAACATATTATGCAGTCAACACTTGCTTATTATTCTCCGATACATATTATGTTAATTTGTAAATACTAAAGCATCTACTGGGGTAAACCAAATTGTTTCAAATACATTTGTTTGTACTATTTAAGGAGTGTCTTGTGTCTATAAAAATATCTGTTTTTCAAATGAAAACCTTCCCTCTTTTACTGTAAATTATTTAGGGCAAAAATATTATTGTCAATTCTATAGTATTACACTAATAGATACTTTGCAAATAAACCTTATTTTCAGTAGAATATTTAAGAAAATTTCACTAAGATAATTTGAAATCTGAATTCAATTATACTTTAGATCCAGTCTGTCTAGGTGAATTACGATTTATTTTGTCGCATAGTTTTGTGCAGATGTTTCTTTACATAATGGAAATTTAAAGCTTCAATGACAAAATCTTTACCTAAAAATATTATAATAATTATATAAGATTGTAAATTTATAGTTAAAGCGTAATAATGAAAAAAACATACAATTAGGATTATTTTTAATAGGATGTTGATCAACTACATTTATTGATGTATATTATTGGGGTACTTATGACAAACGAACATGTTCCATTAATTTACGGAAACGGTCATGTCTACGATCTAATTCATGATTTATCCAATTAATAACACATACAAATGTCTACAACAAATAATTATAATTAAATTAATATATAACTAAAACAAATTGCATTAGCAAACTTTTTTTTTGACTTGATGTAAATAGGTGTATTTGTATTAAAATGCAAATAAAAAATTTTCCAATAGCATAATAATAAGAATATTTCTGTTATTTTTCTTGATCTAATAATTTTGTATTTAGATATATTTTAATCGATTAGATAAGCATATTATTATTATATATGACATTAAATTTGCTATTTGATATAAAAAAAAATAAATATTTGGTAAATTATGTATACAGGCAGTTTAAATATTTAATAATCATGTGATTATGTGAAGTAAAATAGCTCCGTCCCTCCCCTATTCGAAGAGCACTGTGTGTAAACAAAAGTCCTTTTCATACAGTCCATTCTTTTTTATAGAACTAGAGAACTAGGTGTCGAGAAACCTCTCACATTACATTTAAACCCCCGTCTGTACAATTAAGATATATTATAATATCATACAATATCTTATTTCACGGCTGCTATATCATTATCGTCGATGTATCATTACGGCATAAAAATCGCGAGCTATGAAAAAAAAATATAGCAGTGGTACGACCATAGATAATAAGGAAGCAGGAGTATGCCAATTTAAACTGTGTACATTTTGTTGTTTTTTTTAACAGGATCTAACTAACGCTTAGAAATCAAGTTATTGACGTGCAAATTTTTTAATAAGAAATTAAAATGAAAGTTGGAATCACACGTCTTGTGTAGTAGTGCCGAGTGCCGACCGGTTCCCCCATTCCATTTCATGTACGCGACGCATTTCATTATAGATATTTCACGACCTCTCACGTACTTATTAATTGTTTCATTTCGTCATCGAAATTCGACTATTGCTTCATTAAATCACCTTTCACCTAACATTTTTGTATTTTATTAGATATAATTTGTTAAATTATGAATATTACAAGTTTTAGTGTATTAGTGTGTTATTACTTATTACTGTTGTTAGTTAGTAGGCACTGTGTTTGCACCTCGCTTACGATAATATTATATTGGTATTATTTAATTATAAATATATGCCAATTAAAGTGTATTAACAAAGAATAAAAAGGTGAGTAAGTGGATGTCACTCTGCTGTACAGTAGGTTACAAGTGGGTCACTGTAATGGATGGTGTTCAATTTGAATTTAATGATATGTTATCATTGTATAAGAAACACGATTCTGAGCGAAAACGGTCAGTCAGACTATGATGTTACTAAGTATATTTGATAATAATATTAAGCTGAATAAAGTAATTTATTTATATTTAACCTATTTATGTGGAATCTTGTTTTAAATTTTCAATTCTTAGCTATAGAAGTTTAAAATTTTATACATATTTAACTACAAAATAGTTATTACATTTTAAATCTGATAATTTTTGTTAAAATTTGAACTTTAAATGCTTATAAAAAAAATTGTGCGTATGTATTTTTAATATTTTTCAACTGCCTTTGAAACAATATAATTGTAATAATACAATTTATTAAATTGTCAAGCTTTTTTAACCAACAAATAAAATTGTATTGATTATTATAGAAAAAAAACTGAAAATGTCTGATAACAGCTCAAAACAAGTCAAAATATTTGGAAAAAGTAATGGTGTGTAAAAAATGCTTATATAAACATTCAGTCAAAATTGCGTGTACCTACGGTCATTTGTTTAAGAGTTCCACCAAAAACCAAAATCGATTTTTTCGAAAACAGATTTTTCGTACAAATTTCCGTTTTTCCTTAATTTTTTTTTGTATTTCATGGGGCTCTTGAAAATTACTGCGACATTTTTACTTTGGACCTCCCAAAATACCAACTTAATTCACTTCCCTATCAGTAAAGATAATGTTGAAGAAAACCTAAACATTTTTGCTGTCCTAAAAGGTGATGACAGACACAAAAATAAAAAAAACACACATCATTGTAAAATGAATACATTCATCGCTCCGCTTAAAATCTAAAATAAAGAAAAGTACTTGTATTGAATAAAAAAATAATCTTATTGATATAATAAATACTCCGAAAACTCTGTTGTCCCGGCAATTAAACGTAACGAAATAACGTGAACTGAATAAACAAAGGGCATTAAAAATTCATTATAATTAAAAATATTATAATGAACACATTTCTACTCAAAATAATTTCTCGCCAAGTAAATAAAAAAAGTAGGACTTGAAACAGGTTACCAGTTTTTACCGAAAACCGGTAATTTCCCGGAATTTTGGGGAACCTATAATCGGTTATCGTCAGTATAAACCTATTTGTACTCCTGGTTATCGGTTACCGGTAACCGTGACAATTTTTCAGCTAACATAAAACGTTATAATAACGTAATATGTTTTAACCGGTGAAGAACCGATTTAATCATATTTTTAAAACAGTTTATTCAGGCCATTCGTGGGTTGATAATATAACTATTATTATTACAAAATCAAAAACTCAATATGCCTTGCTTTGGTAAATTTCCCTCAATTTAAATATTTATTATTTGTTTTTTCAAACTGCTTTGAAGTTTAAAATAAAACTATTACTGTATATTACCATTATAAATTGTTGTTTTGGTGGAAACAGCTAATGGTGGAAATGTGTTAATAGTGTGTGTCTATTCAGGTACTAGGTTTAGTACTTAGACATAGGCATAAGGTATATAGTATTTCGTCGACGTTTCATTGTTTGTACCCGGGCTAGACAGGCGCCATGTCGCCATTTACGAACGGCGGGTAAACGGCAACTGGGGAAAAACACGAATTTTAACTGCAGAGTATGCTATATTATATTCTTTTTTCCAATATAAATTAGGTTTTTGGTTCAAAGACGAATTAATGTATTATTATTGTCAATACAGCACGTACGAGTACCTACAAATACAACACAATATACGCATTTATTGTTTGCAGCACGTTTCGAAAATACCCAAACGAACGATACATTGCGACGTTTTGCGGCGCAGTGAACGCTTATAATAACACTATTATAGTTAGTCTATAACCGTCACCTGAGTCGACTTTTTCTTATTTCACGTCTCCACACGAACATCATTTGATTCATTTAGCCCGTTTCCGGCCGCACTCGAAGGGTATATAGGACCGACCACCGACTCCTACTTAGGTGAACCTAGTTATCCCTAAAGTCTATATGTATACACCGCGCCTTTTGAACAATTAAAATAAAACACCTCGTCCACCTTGTGTGGTCCCCGTCTTGGAAACGTACATTTACTATGTGAGTTAATTATTAAATTATTAGTATCATGTAGTCGACATTATCTAAAAGGTATTCGATTATATCGATCGGCGTTGTCTCCGTCTTACAAGTGCGTAACATAACAAATTTTACGCACAGCAGAACACGTGTAGCTCCGTTAGTTTAAAAATTGGACCGAATTGACCTCTCATAAAACCTAAAGGTAAGATTATTATCTATGCTAGCTCAAGGTTTTTTTATTATATTTCAATTACAAAGAAATTTATGATTATTTTAAAATTGTAAATTGTTTGAACATCTTAAAAAACACATCACTCGCTTTAAAATAAAAATATATTAAGCCCATGAAGTTGGCTAGATAATAATTTTACTTTTAGATTTTATAAGGGGTAAATTCGCTTTAATTTTTAAATTCACGAAGCTACACATGTTTTGTTGAGCGTAAAGTTTGCCATGTTATGCACTTATAAGACGAAGACAACACATGCGGGTGTCACGTCCTCTTAACCTCGAATTACAATAATAATTTTTCGGAATTTCTAACTACCCATCGCCTTATTAACGGCCTATAACTTCTGTTAATTATAATTTGTTACAAAATTTGATATTTGTCGCAACAACATAATATAACGTTATACATTTATTAGTTTTTGATAAAAAATAATGCATTTATTATATTAGGTATTAACGATAAGAGCACGGATCTTTATGCACTAAAAAATATCAAAATAATATGTCGTATAATATTATGCTATCAAAATCATGAAAGGAAAAAAATGTTGAATTGGGTAATATTTTGGTAAAAATAAACGCCATTTAAATTGATAATTATTATTATAATTAATAAACATTGTTAATAAATGTATATTTAGTCGTGGGCTATTAAAATAATTTAACACAAATTAAACAAATTAGAATTAGAATTCTACCAAAGATATAGGAAAAATATACAATTGCATGAAAATCAACGCTCCATTAATAATTAAAATTATATTGTTATTATTGTCATTAAGTATAGATGCCTAGTGTAGTATCAACTGTATATTATATAGTAACATGCGGTTAAACCTACCACACGTCTACGCCTCAAGCCGGATTGACAGCTATGTCGTGTGTCGTGTCGTGCGAGTACGTGGTAACTATATACGTTTACAAATGGTAACCATATTGGTTTAAAAGTTGAGCTGTAGTTAATTCTTGGTTATTACATGATACCAAAAAAGTAACGTCCCATCACAATGTGATTTAATCGACACGACACGACACACGATGTAGGTGTGAATGCGTCTTTACTACTACGCCAGTGGTTGCCAATCTGTGGAATGACAATAATGTGGCACTGTGGGAGGATGGTCAAAATACATTTGACCCATGAAAGTTTAAAAGTTCAATAATATATTACTTTTACAAAATAGGTTCACATAAATAACAATAATTTCTAATAATAAATTAGTTTTTTTTATAAATTTAATAGTCTTACACGCATACATAATTGATAAATATAATAAAACATAAAACAATGAAATAAAATGTAATAAAGTATTTTTTTATGTTTGTGGATGTCAATAAGAGGGTACACAGTTTTAGATTCTGAACGAAGCGATGAATGTATTGATTTTACAATGATTTGTGTTTTTTTTTCCTCAAAATCATCACCTTTTGGGACAGTAAAAGTGCTTGGATTTTCTTCAAAATTATCTTTTTTGATGGGAAAGTGAATCTAGTTGGTACTTTGGAGGGTCAAAAGTAAAGATTTCCCAGTAGTTTTCAAAAGAGCCGTGAAAAACAAAAGAAAAATTAAGGAAAAACGGGAATTTTTACGCAAAATCTGTTTTCGAGAAAATCGATTTTGGTTTTTTGTGCAACTCAAAAAAAAAATGATAGTAGATACTTGAAAATTTCACTGCATGTTAATATTAGCATTTTCTATACATGAGATAAAATTTTGAAAATAATTGGTCACTTTTTGAGCTGTTTACGGACATTGTCAGTTTTCAATTCTTTTAGTTTTTTTTTCTACAAATATCAATAAAATTTTATTTGTTGGTTAGAAAAGCTTGAAAATTTAATATAAGGCTCCTTATATATGTTTCTTATAAAAATTAAAAAAATATTAAAAATACATAGGCACAATTTTTTTTTTTATAAGCATTTAAAGTTAAAATTTTGACAAAATTTATCAAATTTATAATTTAATAATTATTTTGTAGTTAAAAATTTATAAAATGCTCAACTTTTATAGCTAAGGATTGAAAATTTTAAACAAGGTTTCACGTAAATAGGTTATATATAAATTACTTTATTCACATAATATCATCAAATATACTTAGTAATACCATAGGCTGACTAACCACTTTCGCTCAGTATCATTTTTCTTGTAGAATGATATTATATCATTGAATTAAAATTTAATACCATCCATTACAGTGACCCACTTGTAACCCACTGTACAGTGGAGTGACATCCACTTCCCACTTTTTTATAGTTACAATTGGAAATTGTACGCAACACCACGAAAATAATCAATTTATTATCAATTTACTATTATTATAATCTGCACATATATATTTTTTTAATATTAATTTTTATTTTGATAAATTTGTTTTGATGGTGGTTCTTAACCCGACAGATACTGCTGAATTTTTAAATTGTTAATACATTCTTCATTCTGGAGAATGAAAAAAAAATTAATGGACGTTTGGATGAATTAAGTGTAGACGAAAATCAATTGTGCTATCCTTCAATTGAAGTTATCTAAGGAACATTCATAATAGTGTTACTGTGTTATTGTGTTATTGTGTTATTCTGTATTATACCGGTGTTAGTGACTCTAATGTTTTATAAATTGTATCTGTCTCAGGAATGGTAAAATCAGTTCGACTAATTAAATAAATAAATTATCAGCTAAGAAATTTTCCGATATTGTTTCTGTTTAATTTAAATGTTTTATTTCGTAATTTGTGCCTTACAATACGATTCCTAGCTGATGAAGCAAATGTGTTATATTTTATCAAAAGCCGCATTTGAGTTATTGTTAATGTCTTAGATAACTAAGGAACAACTTGAAATGTAAGGCAATTAATTAAATATTAATATTATATTCCTATTTATTTTAATTACATTACATTTTTCAGGTAAATTTACATGGGAAAACACGTACCACGCATTCATGCTTTAAACAGTAAATATTATTTGATTAAATGAGGTATATACTATATAAATTTTATCTTTATAACAACACCTGATACTGGCCTAGCTATGGTCAGATATAATTACTTCCACCGTTACTATCACAATATTATAATATTTGATAAAATCTCGCGATTATTACGTCAAAAATTGCATTGTGTTACGATTATGTTATTATATTGGACATAAAGTTTTTGAAGGGGAGTGGAGAGTGGCAGACCGTCAATTGTTTAGCACTTATTGGTCCAAAATCCTGTCGGTACGCTAGCCACTGACTTCAGCCAACATTACAACATATAATATTTGACGCCACGCGGATGGCTAGAAGTAGATATATAATATGAAATAATATGGTATTATAGAAATTTGTAAGCGTTTACAAAACGCGTATTGTCCAAAATCTGTAGACCACTCATACTGTAGTAATATTATAAGTACGATCAAGTGATGTATATAATGTAGGTATAATATTAGATGTATGTAGAATCGACATGAAAGTCTGATACAGAAAATATTGCACACAATATGTTATTCGGTGGCAAACCGGATGGAACCGTGTCGGGTCGATTATTTATTTTGTATCATATGTGTCTTATATCTATAAATAATGAAAAAACTGCCCTCCGACGCCGCATTGTCGCGTAGGTACAAAATGAGATCGCTGTCCCACCGAGTGCGAAACAATAATTTCGAATATCTCTCACGACAATATACTATTCGAGGAGAGAATTTTCTAACGATAAAAACGCGTCGTTGTATAGAATCGGACCGACCGACTGACGCCAGAACGAGATAACAATAAAGCAATATATTATTGTATAAGGCATTAGCTTATAACGATTAAAACTAAACATGTTATGCGAGTGGAAATGTTAAAATATATTATATTATCGTGTGCACGTACAGGGAACGACGACCCCATGTGTTAATCTCAATTGCGTGGTGGTCGCGTGGTTTTTGGCATTACTGTAGGAGCATTTTTTGTATCATAATGGGACGGTACCCATACAAATGTGACATAATTATATTCGTATGTTGATAATAAATTATAGAATTTCGATGCACACTACGTGTAAAAGATTTCTTGTAAAAAAAAATACATATAGGTTGAAAAAAAGGAAATAATTCCTCAAGATACAATATAGGTAGGTATTCGAAACTGTTTCAAGTGCACAGCTCTGTTATGCTGAAATATCATAAGTGTACACAAATATTGGCGTCATATATGTAGTTATTATTATTATAGTAAGCTGATAGACTATTTATAGTAAGGCTATAATGGTAAATGGACGATAGGCATAAATATATTCATATTAAATAAAAAAATTATATTCTTAAATAGTAAAGCTTAATAAAAATGGGGGAAATGTCCGCATCTCAAATATATCAGGGAAAATGTCCTACTACACCGGTAACAGTCGGAGAAATGTCCACGATTCCTCAGGTTCATGTATCTATTACCTATCTAGTATCTTTAAAAAAATATCATTGTATCTTGTGTCTTAATATACTTAATTCATTCATAATATTATATCACATCTTTAGAGTGCTTAAAGATCTTATATTTTTTTTACTTAGCCATTTTTACAGGCAGGTTACGAAGAGTTTTTGATGTGATATAGTTATTCAACACATTAATTATAGCTCCGCTTAGAAAGTAAAACAGTAAGCCAACCTCTTATGGCTGTAGCCATTAGACATATTTCGTTGATTATTTCGTCAATGCAGTAATGTGTGGTTATTGGTTAATATAGTTTAAAATACAGTAACAATAATATAATAGAAACGCCTTTTAGTGAAAATCTCGTACAGAAAATTAAACGTTACTATAAGTGTGGTAGTATTGATCGAGGTGTGTATAATATAATATTATCTATTGTTCCATATTATACTACGTATATTGTATAATATAATATATTATATATATACACACACACACACACCATATTTTTAGATGTTTTTTCAGCACGTATATGCATATTATATACTGCAGGTATCGAAAACGAAACAAGTTGAACAGACCCATCTACTATACACATTTTTGAAAATAGGTTATACGGCATAACACAACTGAACAGACAATATTATCTTCGGGTCGTTTACTTACACAGAATATAATATAATATAATGATATATGACATCCGGTTCATGGCATGGACGAGTTCGGTAAATGGTGGAAAGATTTTTTTTTTATATTGTATACATAGCGTATAATATATATTCGCTATATGCGAGTGGGTCCCTAAGACGTCCATGAATTATTGGAACGATACGTGCCGATTGTCCTTGCTGCACGAGTGCAATTACTGTGACCGATACACACCAAAACTGTCTCACTACCCCTAACAAAGTGGGCTGTTCAAAGAAATTGGCGCAAGAAAAAAGAAAAAAAAGGAGACGCGACATAATCTTTATACTGATCAATAGATTATATGCAGCGGAGGGTACCCACCCTGAAGGTAGGTGTGTAGTGAGGCGCTATTAAAATGTATCTGGCCGACATCGGCGTCTAAGAATTAAGACCCAAAAGACACAAAAGACTGTTATTCTTCTCCTGTTCATCTTCTCCCGAAACGACAACACGTGCAAAAACACAGTTTTCACGACTGGTGTACTTGACCAATATTTTGTGCAGGTGGTTACTTGCCATACCATCGGATCAGCGTACTTGTACAATTATTATTTAATACTGTGGCCTTTCTCTAGTATTGTCGGCAAAATGTGACACGAGTCAAAGGAACGATCAATATACTTTTGCTACTGATCCCACGACCGGGAACATTAGAAGCATGCTAAGTGCTAACTTTGATCCAAACGCGCCAAAGTTAGAATGTATAAACAATAAGTAATATATTGTATAATAATTTTTTTAATGTATGTATTTAATATTGTATTATTATTATCGTTCTGCTCTCTCGTAGTAGGTGATGTATTCTAACCGTATGGCGCCCATTCTATTGGAAACAACACAGTAAATGTGGCATAGGCCGATCGGTCATCGTTGGGAATTTATACTTTGTCACGTACATATTATATTATTATAGTATGTCGTCGTGTCGTACCTATGCGTTTGTATCTTGTACCAGTTTTATTTGTGTTTGTAACGATCACAAGGAAAAAAATATATACATGTTAGCGTTAATGTATAAAATTCCGTTATTCTATATAGAATAACTAGTTATTTTATAGAATTACGGGTACTTTCAGTTAATGTATTGAATGAATCCATAAATATATACTTTAACTAGTTATTCTACATACCAACTAGATATTTTATAAACTAACAATAAGGGTTAAGTTAATGTATTTAAAACTATTATTGAATAAAAGTTTTAATCAAATTACAAATTACAAACAAAATCAAATGTTATAGTTGTTGAGTTCAGCTCTTAACAGAAATAAAATATAATAATCAAAGATAAGGGTGCCTTCACGACAAGGTGTTAGTTAAATATAAATATTACACCAACGACCTTAAATGAATAATAAAGGAATTAATAAAATAGATAACCCAAATATTAATAAGTTAAATGATGATTTATTGCAATTAAAAGTTATGGCAGGTATTTAGTTTTGTATAATAATAATTTAACATGATATGATATAAGGTAGCCTCTTGGCTTTCAATAATACAGCTCCAATAATAATAAAACAATGTTATACAGCAAATAATAATAAAACAATGATATACAGCAAATAATAATAAAACAATGCTATACAGCAAATAATAATAAAACAATGCTATACAGCAAATAATAATAAATAATATTGAATAATAAATTGATTCAGCTCGTCAGCTGATTACTTGTAGAGCTGGTGTCTATTAGCGGCTTTGAACCAAACGCTACCGTCTCAGGATGCACACATTACAGCAATAAAAGTACAATATTATAACAATTAAAAGTGTGACAATCCCGAGACGTACGACTAACAGGCCACCAGTTCAGACGAAAAAATCACTGTATACATGTAAATCACAATGGAAAAATTCACGTGTTTCTGTAAGTACCTCGTTGTGCGCCCTGAATTGGGGAATAATATTAATGAACTGAAAGAAAACAAATGACTGAACGATACTTACAGAACAATTCACAGATTATACACAAAATGATTGAATATGATGTATTGAATGAATGTATTGACTTGAATATGATGAGAACGAATATACTCAAAATTGACTGTGTTGAATAAATCAGGCACACAGCACAGAGCGACCGAATGGCTCAAGAAACCGTGCGAAAAGAAAAAGGAAAAGAACGAACGTATTTAATTGCAAATGATGATTTGACGAAAAACGAATGAATAATGGTTAGCCAATGAAAAAACATATAATTTACGAACATGCGATCAGTACCACCTTAAGCATTTAATACGACAAAATACAAGCTTTTCGGTGGCACTGAAAGCGTCACACAACTTAAATAAAACGAAGAAAAACATTGAAAATGCATTAAAAATGAATAATATGAATTGTGACATTTGGAATACACACGTTGTTCGCTAACAGTTAGATAACACAACGGCGGTGGGACAATGCGCGCATTCCTTGATTTGTCGTCTGCGATAAACGCACACACAAGACAATCAGACTGCCGCTGCAGCTGTTGTCCGGTCCGTGATAATGCACCGGCGCGAAAATGGAATATTTGAATTTTGTTTGCGGAGCGAACAATAGTATTAAGTCAAACAAGCCTTACAATATTATATAAAATATTAATATTAATTTATTTCACATCAATTTATTAGAATAATTATTAAAATCTTAATCAATTTACAAATTAAAAAAATCAAATGTTAGTATAAGTCAAACACACCTTACATTATTATATAAAATATTAATATTAATTTTTTTTTCACGTCAATGTATTTGTATAATTTTTTTTTTTAAATTTACAATTTATTTATTAGTACAGGAACTTTTTGGGTAGCATTTAGAATTACAAAATAAATTATTTTTTAAACATATGCACCGTTTTGTGGTGCAATTTTGTTGGCATGTACATTTAAAAAACCCTTGTCCATTACCAATTGATTGGGATTCGGAAGCTTTTCGATGGCAAATATCTACATCTGGAACGTCACTAAGCGTAATAATTTTTTCTGTGCATAAATTAAATTGTGACCCACCTAAAGTTGTTTTAGTATACCGTATTTAGTTCATAAAACAAAATTATTTGATTTATTAATAAATTAATGAAAAAAAATTACCTAAGCGATAAAATCCGTCGGTTGTTTTTTCTTATACAATTGCAATTATAGATTGTAAATCACATTTTGACCTGTCAACATCTGGAATTTTGACTCGTATGTTACATCCTTGAAGAGCAGGTGGATGAGACATATCTGATTGTAGTTTCATTCTTTTAGCTTGACGTTCTAAGCATTCTTTTGCTTCTTCTCTTTTATTGGAAATATTTTCTTTATTTATGCAAAGTTGACACAATTCTTCCTCGGTATTCTCTTCATTTTCCACAAATATATGTTTGCATATTTTACAGTTATTTTTCTCTAAATTTTTGTTAATTTTATTATGGTACTTCTTCAGCTCTTTTCAATTTTAATGGTTTTAAAATATAAAATTTAGTCAAATGATCTTGATACACCAACCCAAATTTATATTCACCATCAGCTTGACTTTGGTAGTCAATAAGATCTAATTGACGTCTACTATTTAATTCAGAAAAAATCATAGGATTTGTCACGATACCTTTTTTTTCACTTTTTTGTTTTTTTACACATGATTCACATAAATTTAAAAAAATTTTGACGTTTGATTGAGTAATATTTTTATATTTTCTTTTCAGTTCATACATCATTCTGTCTCTACCACCATGTCCAATAGATAGGTGAATATTAAGTAAAATATCATGTCGTGGACGTAAAATATAATATCAGAATTTTCTTTCATTGGACGTATAAGTTTTTCATTACTTTGCACTTCTATCACATCATACCGTTGTACTAACCAATAATCCCGTGACGATTCTTTTTTTCCTGTTTTAATACGTTTCACTTCACTTATTAAGAAATCATATTTTTCTTTCAGCAAAAACGTGCTGTTATTACGTTCTGTTGTTGTATTTTTTATAATTGTATCAAATTTGGTTTTCATTTTAAAGCACACTTATTAGTTATTACACTATACAACACTAAAAATGATTAAACTAACTAGTAAGTAAACTCGCGGTACACTGTCACACGAATAAGTCTAGTCTATGCCAAATGGTTAGGTTCAATACTATCTTATATTATTATTTTTATTAATAAAACAACAACGGTAACAAATTTTGTATGTTATCTAATCCAGTCCTCTACCTAATGATATAAATTTCATACATTAACGAAAACCCAATCGGTATTTTATATATTAACTAGTAAAACCGTGTAATTTATATATTAACGGACATATTTAGGAATTTTATAGAATAACTAGTTATTTAATAAAATAACGTATTACACACATTACGCTAACATATATATATATAACAAAACGAACGAAAGACGCCATTTCAACGGCGTTGAGTGTTCCACAGCACCTGCAGTCCATGGCCACCAAACTCCCCCCGGGACCACAATGTCAACCTTAAGTACCACATTTTATCGCAGCACCTGCACTACACATCTATAGCAATACACCATGCCCGATGGACAGATTTTGTTACGAATCCTCCATAATATAACTATATACATTTTATCATTATAACAAAATGTTATACACATAATATTTTATTACAGTTGGATAAATAATAATTCAATAAGCACTTAAACGCGAATACGTTATAATGTTTGTATTATAAATTATTATAAGCATTCATCACGTGTCGAGAGAAGTATTTGAATTCACGTTTCACGTGTGTGAAATTATTTACCCGATGCCCAAGGTTATTTAGAAAACATGGTTTGGTGTAATACTGTAAATCGTCCTCACATGCTATATCATAATAGCCACCCCAGAAGTTACGACACTGCTGGGAAAAGGTCTATATACGAGGTGTGACAATAAAATAACGAGACTTTTTTAATAAAAGTTATTTATTTTTAAAATTTTACAATTTAATGATTGTCACCTTCAAAGTACCTTCCCTCAGCATCAACACACTGTTGCATACGTCGCTGCCATTCTTGAAAACAATGTTGCCAATCGCTTTCAGTCAGCCCTTTTAGAAGTTCTGCCGTTTTCATTTTTACATCATCAACCGTTTGAAAATGGGTTCCTTTCAATAAACTTTTAATTTTTGGGAATAAGAAGAAGTCGCAAGGAGCAAGGTCTGGCGATTACGGGGGATTTTGAAGTATAGAAATATTTTTTTCAGTTAAAAAACGTTGAATTGAAAATGCACTGTGAGCTGGAGCATTGTCTTGGTGAAGAACCCAGCCATTCTTCCACAGATCTGGTCGCTTTTTTCTAACACGTTCTCTTAATTTAATTAATACCTCTTTATAATAATATTGGTTGACAGTTTGCCCACTAGGGACCCATTCAACAAAAATTATTCCCTTAATGTCAAAGAAAACAATGAGCATTGCTTTGAATTTTGACTTGCTCATTCGTGCTTTCTTCATTCTTGGGGAAGTTGGTGTCTTCCAATGCATGGATTGCCTTTTAGTTTCAGGATCATATGTAAAAATCTATGTTTCTTCACACGTAATAATATTATTTATAAAAGATGGATCATCTTTGATGATTTTTAAGGTGTCAGAACAAATTTCTTTGCGATTGAATTTTTGATCAACCGTCAAATTTTTAGGAACCATTTTAGCACACACTTTTTTCATATTTAAATTTTCAACTAAAATTTTACGAACACTTTCTCTATCAATATTTACCATTTCTGCTACAGCCCTAACACTTAATCGACGATCTTGGCGAATAATTTTGTCGATTTTTTCAACGTTTTCGTTTGTTGAAGATGTGGTAGGACGTCCAGAACGATCATCATCTTCGACGTCCTCTCTTCCACTGCAAAATCGTTTGTGCCAATCAAAAACACGAGCTCTTGATAAACATTCTTCACCATAAACTTCACATAACATACGAAATGATTCCGCGGCAGTTTTTTTTAATTTAACAAGAAATTTAATGTTAACACGTTGTTCGATTTTTATATCTAACATTTTTCGGCAGTATATTCGAACTCGCACTTATAACAAGGCTACTAACGAATAAGAAAATTAACCGATTTCATCAGTGATTATAGTACTTTTAGATAAGTGTTTCCTAATCATATTTCAATAATCGTTTTATAGATAACGTTAATAGTTTAGGTTATATTTAGAAAGTCTCGTTATTTTATTGTCACACCTCGTAAGTCAATAAGTGTATAATATTATATAAGCGGTGATCTGTACTTACATAAATCCTTATTTAAAAAAACAAAAACAAATAATAAAATCACAAATGATTAATATGAAAGAACAATTTAATTATTATAATTATTATTAGCTGCATATTATTATAATTTTGTAATATAACCTCAAAAAACACTCTTATAGTTTATCTCTCTCATAGATATTGAACTTTCTGTCTTCCCCAAAAAAGATCGCAACCTCTTACGAAGCCAGTATAAGCGTGTCCTCTCCAGTCTTAAAATATCTTGTAATTGTTGTTATATGTTCAGGCGTGTCCACTGGAATTGCATGTTATTTATTTTTATAATTCATAGCATAATATTATAATATATAATAATAGTATTATCAATCACTATATTTTATTAAAAAAAATAAATTTGGACGTCTTATAAATCATTCAAATTCGTAAAATATATAAACGTCGTTCACGTTCACGTTCTAATTGAAAAAAAAAACCGAGTGACGTTCAGTAAATATGAACGTGAACGCGTGAACGACCGTTTATGAACGACTTTCTTTCCATACACTGGTTTATACTACTTAATACCTATACATAGTAATAATTGACTAAAAAATGCAGAAAGAGAAAAATGGAAATCTGATTTAAAACTAATGCATTTACAAATATACAAAATAATATTGCTATAGGCAATCGTAATCTATATCCATTATTCATTAATAAAACACAGCGACAATAGTTTAACTTAAGAAAAATCTCATACTTTAATCAACTACAAAATAAAAACTTTAAAATAAAATCATAAAGTAATACAATTTATACTATATTGACATACTTGTACAAACATACCTTCTTACTTATAATAACATTTAAGTTATAGACGTAGGTAGGTATTCAAATAACAATTAAGTAGTATAGAGTAATGCTTAAGATATTGACTAATGGGCTTATTGAAAATTAACAACACTTAGCGGAGAAGCGCTCGGACCTGACCCTCAATCAATCACCAACATACTATGGCATAATGATGATTGTCGGTAAAACGCATTGCCTGTAAGTCTATGCAACTATTATAAAGTCTTAAATACCATAAGTTTATAATATAAAAATAAATAAACGTGAAAATTGTTTTTACCTAGCTACGCCTTTTATGCCTTCCTAAAACAACATATCATCTAGCTATATTATTTTTTATAGTTTAGAAAATGACTGGTGTCAGGTAAGTGATATCAGTGTTCGGTTTCCGTGAATTTAAAAAAATAGACTTGATTTATTTAGGGCTAGAAAAATACGTTGAAAAACAACAAATATTGTGTATTTTTTAAAAATATCTATGAAAAAGAAAGATTTGTGAATACAGACGTGACTCTCTTTTATGAGTGCATATTCACAATTTATCTTTATTATTTGTCTTGGTTCTAAGTCTATATAGATTGATATTTACAGGATAACAGCTGCGTACACTATTGTATTAATGCGTGGCTGCCAGCTGGTCGTCTGGGATTTAACAAAAGGGAGATTACAAAGCATCGATGTCACAATCATATAAATAGTATAATATAAGTATAATATAATTCCTGAAAAAGGTCCGCACAGAGACGGTATCTGCATCAGTCCGTAATATAATGCGACGTTAGGAATATAATATTTCGAACTTGAGACTGAATAAGTATCTAACTACAAAAAAAAAAAACCGTGCCATGAATATATAATAACGACGACGAAACTACGTTGAACGATCGATATATTTACTATTTGAATCATATAGATATATTATAAAGCGCTCAACGTTATAGTTTACCTATGAAATATTATTAATAATAGATCATGGTTATACTTTATGTCCTATGTATAATTTATACCTACTATGTTTGATATAAACTATATAGAGTAACTACTAACTATATATATAACTAATCTTACAGGATGAACGGTTCAATAAATGTGCAGATGTTGTGTACTTTATCGTTGGTGGTATACAACTAGAAAATTTAAGCCCCTTTAAAAATTAAAAAAAAATTTATTTTTATTTAATCTACGTATATAGGTTAATTTAAAATAAGTGTTATATTTTTTAGGTAACTAAATTTTTTTCTTAAAGTAGGTATTACGGGTTAATATATTTGTACTTGTTTAAGCATACTATAATTTATGTCTTGGTATTTTATTATATTTAATCCTATGATAATTATATTCATTATTATTCAAAACACCTAACTAATGTATTTTTGGGCTATTTCTGATCGTGTTATTTATTTCTAACTTTTAATTTTCGTCGATACTTTTTTTGAATTAGTTTTTATTATTATGGTATAGTTAGTAAAAATATTATTAACTATTATATATACTATCACATGAGAAACAAATATTAACATTATGATTCATTGTGATATTCACAAATTTACAATAAATTACTTGTATTTACAATGTTCCATGTTCCATTATTGTAATAAAAATTATTATCCATTCCATCACGGTACCTATTACGTGTTTTTAAGTTTTAGGGCCACTTTTTAAAATTTGTGGCACGTTACGGCACTGTATGTATCGTACCACCAAATTTACAATTAAATATTCTATTATTATATCAATATGAATATTGAATATAGGACATATAGGTAATATATTATGTTTTAAATACTATTTTGTTTGTTAAGTAATATTTAAAAGACACACTCTGCAAAAAGATAATAGAACTTAAAGTTTATTTTAATTATAAAACATCAATATGTCAATGAGTTTCATATGAGGTAGTCGATTGTTGTATGTCTGGCGTTGTTCCCAATCTTTTCAAGTAATATTGAGTCTGTGGTGTGGGAATGGATTTTGGAATGTGATTGAGAAGGATACGTGTGTCCGTAAATAAAGCATCTTTTATATTATTTAAATTAATTAAAATGAAAAAAAAAATTACTATCCGAAAATTACTGTTACCTCAACAATACCATTACACATTTGATAGATTTTAGAGTTGTATAGTTGTTTTATTTCTTGATTTATTAAAAGATTAAGTTGTTAGTTTAATAATTAATAGAATACTTACTAAAAAAAATACTTTTTAAGAGTATTAAAATACAGATACCTGTTTTGAAAAGTATATAAAATACGCGTATTTAAATAATTAAAAAGTATTTGAATACTTTTGCTCAAGTAGGTACTTTATGAGATTTTATCATAGCTGATTTGAGTTCCAAAAATTGAACTTAAGTTTTATAGTTTTTTTTAAATAACACTTGAAATCCTAACTTCTTCAATATTAGTCGTATCAACTTGAAGTCTTCAAGATACAACGCAGCCAATCTACGAGATCAAATTTATGTTCTCAAAAAAGTATCGCATATCGATCTTAAGATTGACAAAAGAAAATTTCCCGCCAAATTTATTTTTGAATAATTCAAATTTTGAACACATTTTTAACACTGTCATGGATCAAAAAACCTAAAAACCCAACCAATTGGTACATTCCCTACTAATTATACGAATGGCGATACCAATAAAAAAATTAATTTATGTATTCTACGAAAAATATTATTTCCGTATTCAAATATTATTGTATTACTGATCCCTCTGCAAAATACCACTGAAATAAATTCTCAGTTAGGTTTACCATAGAATATTTAAAACAGAATATTATCATATTATTACGTGCGTTTTCCCATTGGAAATTTTTAAATTTTTTTTCATTAATAATTAGGACGTACAAAAAAATATGCAATTAGCATGAATTTGCATGACTTTTGTAATTTGAACCATATCAGTGTCCCCGAAATCACAAAAATCAACGGGTGGTGCTGGCGAGATACTGAAACTATTGCCATGTAAACGTCTAGAAATAGTAGGGCAGTAGGTTCGTAATAATTTAATATACAATAATACAATATACAATTTTTCAAATTTTTAAAATTGAACTACTCCATCATTTAGCACGCATTAAGCATGCATTTGCACGACTATCGCCGAAATCCACATGATCGTAAAATCTGTGCAACCTCCTTATTCATGTGCCATCCATTACGACAGTAATTATTTTTATTATTTTTATTAATCATTATAAGAAATTATTTTTTAGTTGCTAATGATTAAAAATTAAAATTAATAAAAATTATAAAAAAAAACAATTAGTAAAATGTTTAACTTTTTACTAATTATATTTATGATTAGTTTATTTATTCAACTAGACTTTTTATTTCAATTAAGATTTTTTTTATTAATATTGGATTTTTATCAATTATCACTTTTTTATTTGACTGATTTTTATATCTTTTTTAGATTCTAATAAATATTATTAATATATCGATAACAATACATAAAAAGTGATATTTATAAAAAACAAAAATTCAGAAAGAAAACCCCAGGAAATCATTTGAATAAAAAAATTATATCTAATAAAAAATCAAATATTAATAAAAGGAGTGTACATAAATTAAAAAATAAATATTTTAATTAGATAAAACATATTAAAAGAAAGAAGCTGAATCAAAAATTTGTATTTAATAAATAATCTAATATTTATAAAATGTGTCTAGTTAAATATGAATTTTTAATTGAATTTAGATTTTTTCATAAAATATTGAAAAAATATGAAAAATTAGACTAATTTTTTTTTAATAATATTCAATTTTTATTCGACTGATTTTTATATCTTATTTAGGTTTTTTGATTATTGTTTTTTTAAAATGGTTTTATAATTGAACTAACCTCTTTTTATTAAATATAATTTTTTTATTCGGCTGCTGTTTTCTATCCAATTAAGTTAATTTTTTAAATTTAACTAAGCTCTTTTTATTAATATTTTTTTTTTAATAAATTAATTTTTCTTATCCAATTGATTTCCTGGGTTTTTCTATATTAATTTTCCGTTTTTTATTAAAATATCAATTTTTATTTCTTGTTATCGATTTTTATATTAATATTTATTTTAGATTTTAAAAAAGGATATAAAATTCAGTCGAATAAAACATTTAACATTTATAAAAAAAAACCCAGGTTGAATGAAAAAAAAAATAATAATAAAATCAGCCAATTTAAATAAAAAATGCATATTTAATTTTAATAGAAATCCTAATAGGAATAATATCTAAAAATTATAAAAAGGCAGCTGAATAAGAAAAATTGATTTAAAAATAAAGTTATTTCAATAAAAAAAGAATAGTTTAATTAATAAAAAAAACTAAATATCATGCTTTTTTATCCAATCAAACTTTATTTTTTCAATTATAATTTCTTTTATTAAATTTAGAATATTTTTACAAAATTTTTTTAAATTTTTTTAAATTTTTTTTTAAATACGATTTGGTTATTGAATTTAGATTTTTTTTTTTACATTACATTTTTTATTTGAAATAGGGTTATAGATTTTAAACTTATATGATTAGAACATGTTTAGTAAAAAATCAAAATCAAATAAACAAATCATATTTAAAAAAAAGGTTTAAAAAAGTTTAAAAAAAATTAGTCCAAAAAAAATCTTATGTGGACAAAAAAATCTAAATTGACTAAAAACAATTCTCTTGGTAAATATATATAATTTTGTATAATTTAGAACCATGTTATAAATATTTATTATTGGTTTATACCACGCAAAAATGTATAATGTAATAGTATAGGTAGTATTCGTGACTGTGATTAGTGCAATTTTTTTTTCATAAACCGTTTGAGTTTCCGCCACAGAGTAATAACAATTTCCAAGATAAAAAATAAATATTAAAAAACGTTAAATCTGACATGTGCATAATAAAAATGTTGAAACAAAACTAGGTACCTAACAAAAAATGTGTATTTGTTAAATTTGGGAATTTGTAAATGTACCTATTACTTAAGAGCCTCGAAAAATAGATTTTCTCGAGTGAAGTGATGAGTTATACTTTTTGCAAGGTTATTCTGTAGGTTGTGTAGGTCCTGTGCTTATAAAATTTCATATGTTTGTCTCATTAAATAAGGGCATAAATGAGCGTATACTCTATAGATTATTGCAAAAACATCACATACAGCATGTGAAATATTACAAATTAAAAATACTTGTATCCCACTCGAGTAGTAAAATATTGCAAGATCGCTGACGCATAAGCATGTGTTATTATCGAGAAGTTTGATAATAGATCGATTCACTTTAATATCAAAACCAACAGTATACTATTGAAACTAATAAATGAAAAATTGATGTGCCTATGTGTGTAAGACGGAGACAACAAATGCAAGAGTAGCGTCCTCTTAATTATAATTATATTAATTATATTATTATCCTTTTAATTATATTTAAACATCCGTATTTGTTTTCGATAAAACTATTTTATGAATTATTTATCTTAATGCCAGCCTTATTGAAACATAATTATCAAACGGTTCCATTCACAAAAAAAAGTAACTTATATACATTTTTAAACTACAACCAGCTGCACACATAATGAGAATTCTTAAAATGTCCGTATTTATTTTCGATAAAACCATTTTATTAATTTATTATCTTAATGCCACCCGTGTTTAAATATAATTATAATCAGTTCCACGTACAAACAAATGTAACTACCTTAAGTAATATTATAATATAATAGGTTCAGAGGTTCTTATAATTTATATCAATAATTTAAATAGCTTACACTGTATTAGTAACAACCTAATTTAATTACATTTTGTAGAATTTATTTCGTAAAACAATTATAAATGTATAAATATCAAAAAAAAATAAAATCCGTTTTTGAATAATTTTGATTCGTGTGCTATTAAGACAATGGAAATAAACTTTAACAATTGATAAATATTGAACCTATGCATAATATTATATAACTGTGTCCAAAAGTATTTATAGATTAAGTACAGTATAGTAATGACCAGTGTTCGGAACGTTCACTAAAAAAATGAACTTGTTAAAGTTCAAATTGATAATTTTTTTCAATTGAACACGTTCACGTTTACGTTTTTTAAAAATATGTTGTGTTAATTTTGTCGTAAATTTAATTTGTTTTATTTTATTTTTATGTATTGTTTAAATAAAAATACAAAATCGTGGAAATCATATTATTATTGTTTTATATACAGGCATGCCCACTGGAATTCCGTATAGTTTATTTTTATAAATCGTAATATAATAGTATTATCAATCAATATTTATTAAATAATAAATGAATTTAAACGCCTTAAAAATCGTTCAAATTCGTTAAATATATAAAATTAGTTCACGTTCATGTTCTATTTGAAAAAAAAAAATGAGTTCATGAACGCTCGTTCACGTTCATATTTAGTGAACGACATTCTTTCTAACACTGGTAATGATTCACAATCAGTGTTGTAAAAAATACTTTTAAAAATTATTTAAGTAATAACTCAAATCATTTTAAAATACCACCCAAATACTATAAAAAGTTTTTAGAAGTATTTGAAATAATCCTCAAATACAAAAAAAAAAATAATTCTTTATAGTTCTGATATAATTTCTTATTATCAAAAATGTGTTCATCACATTTTAAAAATATGATTTGTTCAATAATCAACATTTTGATCAGTTATTTTTTAATGATAGTTCCACCACAACAATAAATTTTCTCTACATAGGTATATATTAGATTAAAACTATATAGGTATGTATTTGGATATCACATACAGTAATCGGTCGTCGTCGAGGATAAACGAAAATGATATTGAATATGTAGTACAAATAATAATTAGTAGGGCAGTGAAGTTGTTGCATTAATTGCATGTTTTTTGTAAATGCTTATATTTATTACTGAGTGACATTAAAAAATGTTTCGTTAAACTCTTAATTTAAACAAAATAAAATTATATTGCAATAAATGCAATTTTGGCGACTTTTTTTAATTTAGTTGCAATTTTAACTATTTTTCATAATTTTCGTTTAAATTTAAGATTATATAACTTGATATATAAAATAAAAGCAAGTAAAAGTAGCAGTGAACGAATTTCTGTATTTGTTGTAATACTTATTATTTTATTAATATTTCTATAGAGCGATTATCTCATTAATGCCGCTAAGAAAACTTAAAAAAATCATTTGTTGTGTCATGCAATAATGTAAGCAATATTCATATTTAATTTTTATTATTATTGTTTATTAATATGTTTGATTTTATTGATTATAATTACATTTTTTCTATGCAATTTTTAAATTTATAAGTGCAATTTTTTATATATTTTAATGCAATACTGCAATTAATTTAGTGAGTTATTTAATGCAATAACTTCACTACCCTAATAATTAATAATAATATTTTCGTATCGTTAATACATTATAAAGTATAACAGCTGTTAAGCAAAAGCTTATTGCATAATATATATTTTGTTATTGACTTAATAAGCTTATTCTGGTACCGACGTACCGTAATCGTCGAAGAAAAAAAGTAGTTGGAGAAAAAAAAAATAATTAAGCCATTAATCGACGTAAACCGATATCGATAAATTATAAACATATAACATTATATTGTTATAACATTGAAGGATAAACATAACGAAGGGTTATTTTATTTAACAAGGATTATAAATAGAAACAAATGAAGTACTATAAGAATAAAAAAAAGTATTTAAAATACTATTCAAATACTGCAAAATAAAAAGTATTTGAATACTTTTACTCAAATACTTTACAACACTGCTCATAATGTCCCAAAAGTTTAGAGTCCAGTTAAAATCCAATTATCGTTGTCATCTGTCACTGGTAAGTGACTACAACGAGAACATGTACCTAGTTATATATTTATTATTCTGCTTGTAATAAATGTGGAAATGTGTGATTTCTCCTGATAAAAATCACTGTATTATTAATAATTTTATGATTGTATGCCTATGTAACATGCATATTGCATAATATAGTATATGTATTACGGGTAAGGTCAAAAAACGGTTAATGTACATATTACCCGAGTAATGTGAACCTTATTCATATAAACAGTGTAATGTATACATTATCCACTTTAAATATGTATTATCTAATCAATTTATACATTACCCGGTGTGCTGTGGATAAAGTATTCGTATTACTATTATAATCGTAATCTGGTAATGTCGTTACAACATGGTGAACGAATCAAACACTTAAAATGGTTCAATTATACAGTCTTTCTAGTAGCAAAATCCTAATTATACTAATCCAAAAAAAAAATATATTTATCATTATTACTATTAAACTATTAGTTATATCATATTTGAACTATTTCACTATTTATTTCTTCCAATTCTTGTTCAGTGGTTAATTTTTCCACTGCCTCAACTGGTAGTAAAGATGATGATAAACCAATTATCTACAATCGTTTTTTATCGTATACATTTTATCAACTACTTAACCCACTCAGTCGTAGATAATGTGTAAAATACCCGAGTAATGTACTAAATTAACGTCTTAAAAAAATAGTATTTTTACTTTATCCAATAGGTACAGGTATAGTATATTAGTATTCACATTACCCAAATAATGTGAACACTAACCGTATTTTGTACTTTACCCGTAACATATATATATTTACTTTATATTCGTACGTCTAAATACGATACGCCACACCACTATCAAACGTCACTATAAAGATATTACCTATCTATATAATTTAGATGACTGTATAATAAACCCATACATTTATGGCCGACTAATATAATAATTGAATATTATTAAATGCATAATGATCGTACTGACTGAATAGATAAGTAAGAATAGTATTAAATATTATTATTATATTGTGATAAACACATAGACGTGCTGATAAAATGCAGTATAGGTACACAGACAATTAATTCTTCTCAACTTGAATAAAAGTAATATTAGGAAATTTGAAATAAAATAAAACGTCGTATCCGTATCTTAGCAAACATTTAAAATATTCTCGTCACTGGAACAGTAAGTTGTTGGTACACCATATGGCAGCGGTAGTGACGGCGTTTTGCGGAGGGTGGGGCCCTGACGTGTTTGTAGAGAGGGATGCGGCGGTGGCGGCGATCCGTCGAGAATCCGGTGACCGGTCTCTGCGCTCTCCGATCATTTCGTAAACGACTTTACTCGTCGCGTCTCGTTCTCAGTTCGCCTATCGTTACACGTCTTATCGTCGATACGATGCTTTGCCGCACGCGTTGTACGTTATTTTTCTCTCGCTGACGCCACCGTCGCGCGTTCAACTAATTTTCCGTCGGACCACCCGCAATAATTTGCAAACTGTATTCATCCACATCGTGTTGTGTAAAATGGCGCAACGTTCTGTTATTGGCGTCTGTCGTAATTACCGGCCCAGATCGATCGCCCTTCAGTCATGGGGTTCAGTTGGATTTTATCGTCCGTTCTCTGTTCATTCGGCGCACTCGATATGCCCGGACAGGTTTTATTTATTTCATCGTCCTACTGTCGGTAATATCTTCATTGCTTATTTTTTTAATGGTTATATTCAGGGATTAACATCCACCGTATTTCTATATAATTTAATACTCCGATAAACTTTAGTATGCACTCAAATATTATAAAATAACACAATCACTAAAACATTTTGTAAATCATACAAATATTGTTTGTTTAACTAAAATTGTACATAGATTAATTTTTTTATTTTTCTTAACCAATGTAATTATTAATTATTATAATATTTATATAGAACTATAATCTTATAAATTCAATTATTTAATTACCATTACAGATTTTTTGAGACCCTTTGAATAGGTTTCTTAATAAAAAAATTAAATGTTTATGAGAAAAAAAACCAATAAAATCTATGTACTTATTTTCCAATTACAACAGCTAATAATATAATAATTATCAACATTATTTATTCAACGGTTAAATAATTTCAGTCATAGAATTTTTTATGATTTAATAATTTCAAATAATAATGTCATATATTTTTTTTATTCATAATTTTTTTAATGTGTATTGCATATAATATTTAATATTATGAGGTTATTTATATTCCCTTGGACGCAGTTATTTAGTAGCTGTAGTTGAAACTAGAACTGTGTCTGCTGCTGCCCATGTTATGCCTAAAAACATAGTTTAATTATAGGTAGTAGGTATTAAATTTTAAATAAAAATATTATAGTATAGCATATCGATTGTACATGAGTTTAATACGCTCTACAATAGCCATTAAACGTAACTTAATCATGGCCTTAGGCGCAAATAGCGCTCATGTTATTTGCATTACGTGGGATTTTTCTCCATCTAACAAATCTTCAATAATGAAATCAATATTGAACAATTTATCCTCTTCTTTAAAATATTGTGGTTACATAGGCGCAAAAAGGTGGGCTTTAGGGGCTAAGTGCGACATAACTCGGCTTTTACGCTGTGAAACAAGGCATTATCCATCACGTAATTTTATAGTGAATTTATGTACCATTTGTACAATAAGCCTTTAAAAACGTAAATAATATAATTTTTTTTTTTTTATTGGCTTTAAGCCTGGAAAATTGAGTTAATTAAGAAATAAAATGTATATTTATACTCAGGAAAGGAACAGAAAAACAGTAGTTAAATACATTTTTTTGGACCCCCCCCCCCCCTTGAATAAATCCTGGTTGTGCCACTGTTGTAACATAAGTAACGCGTTATTCAAACTATAGGGCCTATAGTATAGGCAATACCGAGGTGGTAGAGAGGCACTTGCCCCCCACCACCCTACAATCACATAAGTTTCCCTATGTTTACCATGTGTTTAGCAAATTTTGTAGTGAGTTTTTGTACTTTTTGTACTGTTGGCCTTCCCCCTTTTTTTTAACCATTCGAGCCAGTAAAAACCTTTGCCCCTCTCTATTGTAAACAGAAATTACGCCACTGGTTTAACGTAAATGTATACATAACTTTCTATTGGAAATACAATATAGGTATTGTGTTCGATTTTATCAATAATTTTTTGTTTCGTTCTAAGATTTGTTTAATGTTTTAATTAATTTTTTTATATTAATTACAAGCTATAAGTTTTATTAATATAAAGTTTAGAGCTAAGCGAATGGTTTTCTTTAGCTATGTAGACCGGTCAGAACCATTTGCTCCCCTCTATTGCAAACAGAAATTTGCGATCTAACATTTTTGGAAAATGTATTATTTTGTTGTTTGCATTAATAACCTTATAACTATAATAATTTAAAATGGTTATCCATATTTTCACGTACAAGTTGATGCAGATCTATAATCACGTAGATTGCATTCACGAAGCTGATCACCGGAATGAATCAGTATATGCGATTATAGATTAATTAGGCTATAAAGTACCTACTTTATAACATAAACTGCATGTCTTAGACTCTTTTAATTTATTTTAGATTTGTTCACCGGGGCGATCAAACCGGCTAAACATTATATTTTTCAGTTGGAGAGCTATTATTTAAGACACGTCCTTTGTCAAGAATGATAATTTACATTTCAAAATAATTTTTATATTACTATGTTCTTTAACTGTATGCATTTGTAAATAGGCAATTGCTTATCTTAAAACTAATACTTATAATTCGGTTAAACATGATTAAATTAAACTAATTATAAAATTCAATTTTGAACACAGTAAAGATTGTTGGCATTCTTCAAAATTAAAAAACAACTCTAACAATGAAATAAAAGTACAAAATTTAGCTATAAAATTGGATAAACACTTTAGTTAAAATATAGGGAAACTACATTGATCGGGTGTAGGGGGGGGGACAAATGCCTTTTAACTGGAAATAGACAATTTAACGTTGACATGTAAGCCGGCATGCTGGTTTTCATTATCCATGTACCGCATGCATCGAATGTGGTCTTCAAAAAATATCATTGTAATGGTCTATACCATTATAAAATATTACTAAAATATAAAGTCATTGAGAAGTATAGAGTGTGACACTTACAAATCTCTCAATCAAAAATTTGGACAATAAACATTTATTTGAAATATTGTAATAGATTAAATTCAGGAATCGTTATTAGTTTATACACGGGAAGAATTATTCTAAAGTGCTATATCATTTTAACAACTTATTAATACAAAAATGAAGAAATTATAATTCAAATATAAATGCCACTTAATTACAATAAGTTTTATGTAATTACAAATCATTTCGTAGGTAATTAAATGGCCGCGTTAACATTTAGAATACAAAATACAATACATTTTATATCATATAATAGTATGTTGGTGCACACATAATTTGTGTACTATATAATATTTTGTATATTATGCAATAGTCATAAAACTAATTACCAGTACCCACTAATAAATATATTAAATTGATACATCATAATAATTATATACATTGTATTATCGTATCATTTTGTTTTTATATAGTTTAAGCATAGCTGAAGGTTTATTAAGTTTATTAGGCTTATTCTCATAAATGACAATTGAAAGTCAATGTCTCCTTTTTAGTTAATTGTTTCGATATGCTTTCAAAATCCAATCAGTGTTATGATGCACACAGGCACGATCCACCCTACCATATTGCATATCATTAATGTTTCGTAAAAATAAATTGCAATAGTAATGGGCATATTACATATGCATCTTCTACCCTTACATAGGTCATCTTTTGAACATCTTTCAACCTCAGTGAAATGTGTGGAAAACTTTCAAAGTTCTTTTCTTTAGATAACTTTCTCGGGAATTACCCGCAGCTAAATCTCTTTTTTATAGTCTACCGAATCCGGCAGATGCTCAGGAAATGCTTATTCATCCACATTAACTATTCATTCTCCAAGTATCGTAAAAATACAACATGTTAATAATTCTTGCTAACTGTGATTGGGTTATCACTCATTAATTTTAGGCTCCAATGATAGCTGATATTGTTTGTGAATGCGTGAGGTGAACATATTTTGAATTGTTCATTATATTATATGATAAACTCATACAATGACGTTTCTTTTATTTTAAAAATTAAGATCAATTCTGATCAAATTTCAATACTTTAATGATACTATTTGAATATTTAAGTTTCAGTTTAATTCAACAATTATTAATTATCTTATTTCTATATGATAAATTATGATTTGCCAAAATGTTAAGTTTAATTTTAAACATACCTAGGTATTACCTATAACATTTCTGATGATTCTTATGAAATGAGGTATACCGAAGTTGAAGGTATAATAATCTAACTGTTGAGATTTATATAATGACATTGAAACAAGATGTGTTACATTTATACTAATTTAAAAAATGGACTTTACATGATAATTAATATATTTAGAAAAAAAAAATGTAACCACACACGCTAATAACTATTGTTGTGTAAGCGTTTTCTTGATCAATAAAAAAAAAATAATATATTTAATAAAGTTACTACTGAAAATATAAATAAATTTACAAAAGAATTAAACATTTCACTTATGAAATTACATTTTATCTATTTCATAGTTTTACTTGTTGTTAGTACCTACGCCAAAGTTGATCTATGCACTGTACCTCTGGATAGATTATCACCAAAAGTTATCATTCATCATTATAGTTATTGCGACATATACGACAAGACACAATGTGCTTCAAAAAGCCTTCATATCCAAGAGACCAGGATAGTTGCGTCTGCATTCTACATTTAAACGCTTAGTAAAATAAATAAATTAGCCTCTGGCTTGGCCGAAATGCTTGCAAGCTAATTATTCTATTTTATAAGCACTAATGTCGTCAGAATTTGACCGATGGAAATTGTATAATGAGAATATGGTATTTTAGAATGTTTGTTTTAATCATACAAAAAGTCAAAAATATGTAAAAAAGCCTATAACCCTCAAGAATGAATTGATAGTAGGTACTAACTACGAGTTATACTATAATAAATTACTTAAAAAACTGTAAAACTACATGTACATAATTGATAACAAAAAATCAAAAACATAGTATAAATGTAACGATCTGATTTCAAAATAAAAAAAATATATTAGTTCATCTAATAACGTCTTATAACTTAATTTCAATGCGCACCTAAACATGACCAAGAACCAAATCTTATGAATATCATAAATCTGTTTAATAAGATAGTTAATATTTTTGAATAATTAAAATAAATTTTAATACAGAAAAAAAAATTTATATTTAACGTATCACATACATTATATATTCTATATATGTAAAAAATATTAATAAACTATTTCTGTCTATTGAGCAATATATTTATATTAATCCCATGCATTCACAACTTATCATTTCATTATCAACTCTGTTATTTATTGCATTTATATACAACCCATTATGAAAATTTGTGTAGCGTTCGGCCAATAATATAATGTAGAGGATAAATATTAAGTGTAATTGAAATTAGAAGCCTTAGACAAAGAGACGCTGTTAAAATTAGAAAAAGCAATGTGATTATAATAAACTATGATACATCAACTACACATGAATCGACTATGAAAAGCTAACGTCGCTTATATTGGATTTTCTCGAGCGAATTTGGAAACGTTCTGGTGTGTCCATCTAAAGTAGAATTTCCGTACTATTGTTTCGTTATTATTGTGGAACGTTCCTAATCCGACCGGCATGGGGCATAGTCGGTCTGTAAAGTTCCGAAATTCCGGTTTACATGTCTTGTTAAATTGTATTTACGGTTAATAGGCACTTACCCCAATCCCCCCCTGATCAATATAGTTTCCATGTAGTTTAACTAAACTGTATTTAGCCAATTTTGTAGCTACTTGTTGTACTTTTTGTACTATTGGCCATCCCATTCCCCTACCCTCAAATTATTCCTTGTTACCACATTTATGAGGCTCTTCTTCAGTATGATTCCTTAAGTGTTATGCGTGTGAAATGACTCAATCAATTACAGGTAAGATATTTATGATGCTAATTAATAGGTGCAAAATCCTACTCTTACACAAATTAAACTGATGATCACCCCACTTTTTGGTTAGACACTCTTGACACTTAAGTGGATACTTAATATAATACATACTATATCTAAATAATTTTTGATTTAATTTATAACTAAATTAGCGGTTCTATTGCTAATTTGATTCTAGTCGCCGAATATGAGAAGATCGTCTGGTTTTCAATTCGTGAAGTATATGGATCTATTTATTCATAGTTTTATTTTAATTAACTTTCGGGTAATATCACTGTAATTACGGTTAATAGGCACTTGTGCCCCCCCCCCCCCCGACCAATGTAGTTTCCCTATATTTTAACTAAACCGTGTTTAGCCAATTTTGTAGCTACTTTTTGTACTTTTTGTACTATCGGCCAACCCATCCTTCTACTCTCAAATTATGCCTTGTAACCACATTTATGAGGCTCTTCTCATTTTTTCCAGTTAATTATTTTATATGTCAGTTTTTCTCCAATTGCATTTTTGGTGGTTTTCTACATAAGTGGAATGATAACTATAACTGTTTATGGTAGTCAGCTGTTTCACCTGTATTACTACAGAATACTAGTTTGGAACCTAAAATAAACCCGTAATGAGTATGTCCAACGTGACACACGATAAACCGATTTTCTTTTCACTTCAGAACTTTCAATCGTGAAAATTCTCACAGATACGTAAAACTGCTCATACAAATACATGCCTTTTGCAGAAATGTTAACTTCATCATCCTGCTCTACTTCTTCTTTTTTAACCATATTTTTAGCATACCCTATTTTGCTTTAACATATCTCATACACGGTAATTCATAGTTTTACGCCATGTTAGTATGACTGTCGACTGTCGAAATATGTGGTACATGGATAACGAACACCAGCATGCCGGTTTACATGTCTTGTTAAATTGTACTTACGGTTAATAGCCCCTTCCCCCCACCATTACGAATATTGTTGTTTCCATATATTTAATAACTATCAATTAATGAATAAATTGTTGAATACTAATAAGTACCTATTATTTAATCAGTATAATAAAAAATATTACAAAAACTATAGAAAACGGGAATAAGGGGCATATTATAAGTACTGACTAATCATATTAGATACATTAAATGTTAAACAATATGCAAAATGTGGAAACACTCGGCATCAGCAGTTCTACTAAAGAAATCAAGACACAAACTCCGAACTTATTAGCACTTTTAAGTCGAAACAAAATTCCAATCCCTATCATAAACAATAATAATATCTAGCTCCATGCCCTTGGCTCCTCCACTTTGGAATTTCAAAAAAAAATTAACTGCATTCGTTTGTGCTGGTTTGTGCTTTTAATCCCGACATTTGTGCTCAACTCCTTCCAAATTTATTCAACTTTCAATGTAGGGGGCTAGGGACATGCTTAACCCCCGCACTTAAGAATTTCCCAGGTGGCAAAGGTGGTACTTTAAATACATTCTATGTATTTTGGAAAATCAAACAGATATGAAAATAATTTTTATTAGAAGTGCATGATTGTCGAACGTTAAATAAATAATTTCGACTCAATCAATGAAACTTTAGTACCTTTAACCAATATCTATGAAACATTTTTATAATTATCATATTCTATACCCAATATTATACCAGATAAGGACATTTATTAAAAACTCTCATTTGAATGCATAATATACATTTCTTAGGTATGGGAAAACTTTTTTTATTATTTTTGTTTTGAAATTCCAAAGTGGGCATGAATGTATAATATCTTTTAGTGGAATAAAATCATTTACACACATACCCCAAACTATATGTTTATACTAAAATTTAATATACTATCGAACCGGCCTCCAACACGAAAACCACTCCCGCTATTTCCCTCTTGATTTTATCCTCATTACAATCAACATATTCCCATTATAACCCATATCCCCCTTCCTCTTTTTACTTGATTTTTATTCTACCAAAATATAATCAGTTACTATTTTAGTAATTACGTATTTTTGTGTAACGTTGTTACCATTACATTACATGTTTAATCATAACCAGTTAACTATTTTGTATGACAGCTTTTCTCCTATTGCATTTGATGTGATTTTCTACATATGAGGAATGATATCCACAACTATAACTGTTTATGGTTAGTCAGCTGTATCGCCTGTATAACTACAAAATACTAGTTTGGAACCTACAATAAAACCGTAACGAGTAGGTCCAATGTGGCACACAGTAGTATGATTTGGGGAGTTCTGACCGCTGACCCCTTTGACCTGTCCGAACCGGCTGATCCTTCTGAACCGTCTGAATATAGCGTACGTGGCGAAATGTATTTCCCCCGCCAACGTGGGCCACCGCACTTCACGTACATACGCGACTTATATTTTTACTTTTGAAAAAATACGAGGTCACCTCGCTTACGTGCGTAGCGCATACGCACCGTAAAATTTCTGGCCACCACATCTCCCGTACGTGTGTATGGGTACAACCATATAATATTATTTTATCGGCGCGTGCGTTCAACAGTCACCTCACCAATACATATATTTTATACCTTGTATGTTCGTTATACATATAATATAATATAATAGAAATGGAACCATATATTTATAAATATAAGTAAATACAATTATAATATTAGGTTTATTGTAAATCATAATATATTTATTTTAAAAACAACATATAAAATATATATATTTAATTGAAAAAAATTAGTTTTTTGGTAATTCTCTTTCGAGGCATTCGTAAGCTTCCATGTGGAGATTCAACATCTCGTCAGCACCGTCCTTGTACCATTCTCCTTCAAGTGCCGACATATGAATGGCCAGGATGTCATTGTAACCATCCTCAGCCCATTCGGTTTCATTTTGCACATTTTGGGAGGGTTGTGTTGTATTTAATAACCTTCCGAAAATGAGTAAGTCATATTCAGGAAGTACCCAGGGCCGTACTATGTTTAACATACTTGGTGTTAATGGTGACAACGAACGAAGCCATTCATCCATCTGAGATTGTCGTGGCGGCGAAGTTGAAGATGACATACCGTCTATCAGATTCAGCGCGTAAGGTCTCGGCGACAACGAGCGAAGCCTTTCATACATCTGCGGTGGACAAGGCGTTGCAGATGGTGATAATGCCCTGTTTCAATTATTATTTTGAATCTGCAACTCTTGGTAGGTAACGAGTCCACTATCTTCGGATTGAGTCGTAATAAAATGTATTATTTTATATTATTTCGAGTCTAAAGTAGTAATTTTATTTAAAAATTTACTATCTCTGAATATCTAAAGGGAGAGTCTCGTAATGCAGGAGGTCTCCACGGTGAGAACACAATCCGTTGTGCACACTGACTGAAATCAAACTCCGGAGTAATGGGTCTTGGGGTAATGGGCCTCGGGGTAATAGGTCTTGGTAACGGTCTATTAACCCGCTAAAATCAGATTATGCAAATTTTATATTTACTAATACGAATGGCGAATAAAAAAAATCATGTGGGGAATTTTCTGGAGGTGTCGCTGTAAGAACTCTGAAGTAGCTATCCCCGCTAAACCACGGCATACTGGGCGACGAATCATTTGACATCTAAAACCGAGTTATACGTAAGTCTCGAATAATTTATGAATAATGTAAAAAAAAATACTTTCGTTTTCCAGGCGAGAGATACGATAATCACAGAAAAAATAAAAATAGATATTGCTGGTAAATGAAAACCGTAAATATGTTCGTGTGCTGCAAGTATACGACTGAGCTAACGAAAAAATAATATTATATGAAAATATAACAAGTAAATCACAAGGTAAAAGTCTGACCAATCACCGCTAACTATATGGCGTCTAAGGGAAAATATACATCCGCTCAGACGACCACCGGCGTTTATCATTCGATTAACCCGCCGGCGCCTATACAGTCGGCGTCATTCAGTATACACGAAGAGTATTTATCGTTAAATATCTATAAAAGATGAATATATATATATAATGAAAAATACAGTGGGTAAATAACAAGGTAAAAGTCCTACCAAGCACCACTATAGCCGCTGCAACATAAAGTGTCTATTATTCGATTAAGGCCAATATACATACTTCCACGAAAACCTGCATTGGCTTGCCTTTTGAAATTCTTTTATGCTTAAAATCTAAGTTCACTCCCGCCGTCGCCAACTGCATGGTATAGTATATAGTCACATTCAGTCTTAGGAGTCTATTATTCGTTTAAGGGACAATATACATCCGTTCAGACGACCACTGGCGTTTGTCATTCGATTAACCCGCCGGCGCCTATTTAGATTCATATACCACCAACGTAAACGGTAAACGTGTTTCCACCGCCAACACCGTGTCGGCTGCTAGGGCGAAAAAAACGCGCATGAGTATGGTGAAGACCCCCGGGTTTACGGAAATTTCGTCGTCCGTGAGCCGTAAAATCGTGTGGCATTGCGCTAAAAATATCAACAACGTACAAAATTATTCAGACTTTCTCCGCTCGCTCAAGCCTGAGCTAATAAACTTAATGAAATTCCACGTACATCACCAGGCGATTAAATTTAACTTGAAACTCGAGGCTACTTACAACCGGCCCAACGTTGTAAACTCGTCAGAAAATAGGGCGTTTAAGACATCGGCGGTTGAAATTTTCCCTGACAGCGATATCGGAGGAATTATAGAGAGGGCGTACGTTAAGTTAATGAAGGAGAAAGACGATTACAGCGGTAGGGGTAGCGGATTCACTTTAGAGTCAATAGACGGGTTATTGTTGGCGGTGTATAAATATATGTCGATGGGTGGATCGTCATATATAAAATTACTGGAGTTCATTGATAGGAAACGGGCCACCATCAACCCACAAAATGGAGACCAGCAATGTTTCAAGTGCGCGATTCTGGCGAAGCATGTGGCTGATAATTTATCTGATAAATATAAGTATTTAGTCGGAGAAAATTATAAAAAGCATGTAGATAAATATAATTTTAGCGGTATCACGTTTCCAACACCATTATCTGACGTTAAAAATTTTGAATACAATAATCCGAACGTATCCGTAAATGTCTACGGATTAGAGAGAAAAATCCCAAAATATGATGTGTGTCCGTTACAAGTCGTCGACCAAGAGAAGGCTGATCATTTCGATTTGCTGTTAGTGATGGACGGATAAAACTCCCACTACGTGTATATAGCTTATTTTTCCCGGTTGACATGCGCACAGAAAACCAGACATAATTGGAGTGCCGTGTTCTGCAATAGGTGTTTCATGTGTTTCGATGACAGGCGTCACAAATACAAGTTGAGTGGGCAGGCTGCGTTGAATCAACATAAGCTGATTTGCGGGGCGCATAAACCAATTTTACCAGAAATGCCGAAGGAGGGTGATTGTGTAGAGTTTAAGGCGTGGGAACATACGGTCAGGCACCCGTTTGCTATATACGCGGATTTTGAGTCCTTACTGTCGAAGAATGATGAGAAGAAAGGCTCCAACACGAGAGTGATCCAGATGCATGAAGCTATGAGCTACGGATTTCGGGTAAAGGCGAATGAGGACGTACCGGTGGAGTTATTAACCCAACACGAGATACCGACGGGGCCGGTAATCTACAGAGGTAACGAAAACAAGACGGACGTGGCGAAGCATTTTGTAGAGTCAATAATTGATGTGGCCCGGAAAATTGAAAGTCTGATGAAAATTAATATCCCTATAATCATGACTGAGGCTGAAGAAAAAACACATCAAGAGTGTAGTGTGTGTAATTTATGCAAATGTAGTTTAGCCGGGGGCGTAAAGGTTATGGATCGTGATCATTTGACGGGCAAATTTAGGGGGACCTTGTGCTCGAGGTGTAACCTTAAGTTGCAACAGCCTAAATTTGTTCTGTTTTTTTTTTTTCATAATCTCTCAAACTACCACTCGCACTTCATAATCACTGAACTTGGTTATGATACACAGACTATCAACGTTATACCGAACAGTGAAGAGAAATTTATATCTTTCTCGAAATATATAAGTAATACCTTCACTGTTCGGTTTATCGACACGTTCATGTTTACGGCTTCGAGTTTATCGTCCCTGGCTGAAAATTTGGTTACACCTGAACATGAAAACTTCCGTGAGACAGCCAAATATTTTGTCTTCGAATATGCCGCTCGTGACTCGAAAGGGGATATACCGTTACAAGTACACGGATAGTTTGGAGCGGATGGAGGACAAGAGATTACCGAGGAAGCGAGATTTCTATAGCACGTTAACGGAGACCGGGGTTAAGGAGAGTGATTTTGAGCACGGGAAGTACGTGTGTATGGGTACAACCATATAATATTATTTTATCGGCGCGTGCGTTCAACAGTCACCTCACCAATACATATATTTTATACCTTGTATGTTCGTTATACATATAATATAATATAATAGAAATGGAACCATATATTTATAAATATAAGTAAATACAATTATAATATTAGGTTTATTGTAAATCATAATATATTTATTTTAAAAACAACATATAAAATATATATATTTAATTGAAAAAAATTAGTTTTTTGGTAATTCTCTTTCGAGGCATTCGTAAGCTTCCATGTGGAGATTCAACATCTCGTCAGCACCGTCCTTGTACCATTCTCCTTCAAGTGCCGACATATGAATGGCCAGGATGTCATTGTAACCATCCTCAGCCCATTCGGTTTCATTTTGCACATTTTGGGAGGGTTGTGTTGTATTTAATAACCTTCCGAAAATGAGTAAGTCATATTCAGGAAGTACCCAGGGCCGTACTATGTTTAACATACTTGGTGTTAATGGTGACAACGAACGAAGCCATTCATCCATCTGAGATTGTCGTGGCGGCGAAGTTGAAGATGACATACCGTCTATCAGATTCAGCGCGTAAGGTCTCGGCGACAACGAGCGAAGCCTTTCATACATCTGCGGTGGACAAGGCGTTGCAGATGGTGATAATGCCCTGTTTCAATTATTATTTTGAATCTGCAACTCTTGGTAGGTAACGAGTCCACTATCTTCGGATTGAGTCGTAATAAAATGTATTATTTTATATTATTTCGAGTCTAAAGTAGTAATTTTATTTAAAAATTTACTATCTCTGAATATCTAAAGGGAGAGTCTCGTAATGCAGGAGGTCTCCACGGTGAGAAACAATCCGTTGTGCACACTGACTGAAATCAAACTCCGGAGTAATGGGTCTTGGGGTAATGGGCCTCGGGGTAATAGGTCTTGGTAACGGTCTATTAACCCGCTAAAATCAGATTATGCAAATTTTATATTTACTAATACGAATGGCGAATAAAAAAAATCATGTGGGGAATTTTCTGGAGGTGTCGCTGTAAGAACTCTGAAGTAGCTATCCCCGCTAAACCACGGCATACTGGGCGACGAATCATTTGACATCTAAAACCGAGTTATACGTAAGTCTCGAATAATTTATGAATAATGTAAAAAAAAATACTTTCGTTTTCCAGGCGAGAGATACGATAATCACAGAAAAAATAAAAATAGATATTGCTGGTAAATGAAAACCGTAAATATGTTCGTGTGCTGCAAGTATACGACTGAGCTAACGAAAAAATAATATTATATGAAAATATAACAAGTAAATCACAAGGTAAAAGTCTGACCAATCACCGCTAACTATATGGCGTCTAAGGGAAAATATACATCCGCTCAGACGACCACCGGCGTTTATCATTCGATTAACCCGCCGGCGCCTATACAGTCGGCGTCATTCAGTATACACGAAGAGTATTTATCGTTAAATATCTATAAAGATGAATATATATATATAATGAAAAATACATGGGTAAATACAAGGTAAAAGTCCTACCAAGCACCACTATAGCCGCTGCAACATAAAGTGTCTATTATTCGATTAAGGCCAATATACATACTTCCACGAAAACCTGCATTGGCTTGCCTTTTGAAATTCTTTTATGCTTAAAATCTAAGTTCACTCCCCCGTCGCCAACTGCATGGTGTATAGTATATGTCAGTACATTCAGTCTTAGGAGTCTATTATTCGTTTAAGGGACAATATACATCCGTTCAGACGACCACTGGCGTTTGTCATTCGATTACCCGCCGGCGCCTATTTAGATTCAATACCCACCAACGTAAACGGTAAACGTGTTTCCACCGCCAACACCGTGTCGGCTGCTAGGGCGAAAAAAACGCGCATGAGTATGGTGAAGACCCCCGGGTTTACGGAAATTTCGTCGTCCGTGAGCCGTAAAATCGTGTGGCATTGCGCTAAAAATATCAACAACGTACAAATTATTCAGACTTTCTCCGCTCGCTCGCCGGAGCTAATAACTTAATGAAATTCCACGTACATCACCAGGCGATTAAATTTAACTTGGAACTCGAGGCTACTTACAACCGGCCCAACGTTGTAAACTCGTCAGAAAATAGGGCGTTTAAGACATCGGCGGTTGAAATTTTCCCTGACAGCGATATCGGAGGAATTATAGAGAGGGCGTACGTTAAGTTAATGAAGGAGAAAGACGATTACAGCGGTAGGGGTAGCGGATTCACTTTAGAGTCAATAGACGGGTTATTGTTGGCGGTGTATAAATATATGTCTATGGGTGGATCGTCATATATAAAATTACTGGAGTTCATTGATAGGAAACGGGCCACCATCAACCCACAAAATGGAGACCAGCAATGTTTCAAGTGCGCGATTCTGGCGAAGCAGTGGCTGATAATTATTATCTGATAAATATAAGTATTTAGTCGGAGAAAATTATAAAAAGCATGTAGATAAATATAATTTTAGCGGTATCACGTTTCCAACACCATTATCTGACGTTAAAAATTTTGAATACAATAATCCGAACGTATCCGTAAATGTCTACGGATTAGAGAGAAAAATCCCAAAATATGATGTGTGTCCGTTACAAGTCGTCGACCAAGAGAAGGCTGATCATTTCGATTTGCTGTTAGTGATGGACGGATAAAACTCCCACTACGTGTATATAGCTTATTTTTCCCGGTTGACATGCGCACAGAAAACCAGACATAATTGGAGTGCCGTGTTCTGCAAGAGGTGTTTCATGTGAAACACATGACAGGCGTCACAAATACAAGTTGAGTGGGCAGGCTGCGTTGAATCAACATAAGATGATTTGCGGGGCGCATAAACCAATTTTACCAGAAATGCCGAAGGAGGGTGATTGTGTAGAGTTTAAGGCGTGGGAACATACGGTCAGGCACCCGTTTGCTATATACGCGGATTTTGAGTCCTTACTGTCGAAGAATGATGAGAAGAACGGCTCCAACACGAGAGTGATCCAGATGCATGAAGCTATGAGCTACGATTTCGGGTAAAGCGATGAGGACGTACCGGTGGAGTTATTAACCCAACACGAGATACCGACGGGCCCGGTAATCTACAGAGGTAACGAAAACAAGACGGACGTGGCGAAGCATTTTGTAGAGTCATAATTGATGTGGCCCGGAAAATTGAAAGTCTGATGAAAATTAATATCCCTATAATCATGACTGAGGCTGAAGAAAAAACACATCAAGAGTGTAGTGTGTGTAATTTATGCAAATGTAGTTTAGCCGGGGGCGTAAAGGTTATGGATCGTGATCATTTGACGGGCAAATTTAGGGGGACCTTGTGCTCGAGGTGTAACCTTAAGTTGCAACAGCCTAAATTTGTTCCTGTTTTTTTTTTTCATAATCTCTCAAACTACCACTCGCACTTCATAATCACTGAACTTGGTTATGATACACAGACTATCAACGTTATACCGAACAGTGAAGAGAAATTTATATCTTTCTCGAAATATATAAGTAATACCTTCACTGTTCGGTTTATCGACACGTTCATGTTTACGGCTTCGAGTTTATCGTCCCTGGCTGAAAATTTGGTTACACCTGAACATGAAAACTTCCGTGAGACAGCCAAATATTTTGTCTTCGAATATGCCGCTCGTGACTCGAAAGGGGATATACCGTTACAAGTACACGGATAGTTTGGAGCGGATGGAGGACAAGAGTATTAACCGAGGAAGCGAGATTTCTATAGCACGTTAACGGAGACCGGGGTTAAGGAGAGTGATTTTGAGCACGGGAAGTACGTGTGTATGGGTACAACCATATATATTATTTATCATCGGCGCGTGCGGTTCAACAGTCACCTCACCAATACATATATTTTATACCTTGTATGTTCGTTATACATATAATATAATATAATAGAAATGGAACCATATATTTATAATATAAGTAAATACAATTATAATATTAGGTTTTATTGTAAATCATAATATATTTATTTTAAAAACAACAATAAAAAATATATAATTTAATTAATTGAAAAAATTATTTTTTGGTAATTCTCTTTCGAGGCATTCGTAAGCTTCCATGTGGAGATTCAACATCTCGTCAGCACCGTCCTTGTACCATTCTCCTTCAAGTGCCGACATATGAATGGCCAGGATGTCATTGTAACCATCCTCAGCCCATTCGGTTTCATTTTGCACATTTTTGGGAGGGTGTGTTTGTATTTAATAACCTTCCGAAAATGAGTAAGTCATATTCAGGAAGTACCCCAGGGCCGTACTATGTTTTAACATACTTGGTGTTAATGGTGACAACGAACGAGCCATTCATCCATCTGAGATTGTCGTGGCGGCGAAGAATTGAAGATGACATACCGTCTATCAGATTCAGCGCGTAAGGTCTCGGCGACACAACGAGCGAAGCCTTTCATACATCTGCGGTGGACAAGGCGTTTGCAGAGTGGTGTATAATGCCCTGTTTCAATATTATTTTGAATCTGCAACTCTTGGTAGGGTAACGAGTCCACTATCTTCGGATTTGAGTCGTAATAAATGTATATTTTTATATTATTTCGAGTCTAAAGTAGTAATTTTATTTAAAAATTTTACTATCTCTCTGATATCTACTAAGGGAGAGTCTCGTAATGCAGGAGGTCTCCACGGTGAGAACACAATCCGTTGTGCACTCTGACTGAAATCAAACTACCGGCAGTAATGGTTCTTGGGTAATGGCCTCGGGTAATAGGTCTTGGTAACGGTCTATTAACCCGCTAAAATCAGATTATGCAAATTTTATATTACTAATACGAATGGCGAATAAAAAAAATCATGTGGGGAATTTTCTGGAGGGTACGCTGTAAGAACATCTAAGTAGCTATCCCGCGCTAAACCACGGCATACTGGGCGAGCGAATCATTGAGACATCTAAAGCCGAGTTATACGTAAGTCTCGAATAAGTTTATGATAATGTAGACAAAAAATACTTTCGTTTTCCAGGCCGAGAGATACGATAATCACAGATAAAAATAAAAGCTAGATATTGCTGGTAAATGAAAACCGTAAATATGTCGTGTGCTGCAAGTATACGACTGAGCTAACGAAAACTAATATTATATGAAAATATAAAAAGTAAATCACAAGGCTAAAGTCTGACCAATCACCGCTAACTATATGGTCTGTCTAAGGGCGAAAATATACATCCGCTCAGACACCCGCCCGGCGTTTAATGTCTGATTCGATTTAACCCCCGGCGCCTATACAGTCGGACGTCATTCAGTATAAAAACGAATAGTATTTTCGTTAAATATCTAGAAAGATGAATATATATATATAATATTGAAAATCAGTGGGAGTAAATCACAAGGTACAAGTACCTACCAGTGCACCACTATAGCCTGCTGCATACATAAAGTGGCTCTAATTACTTAGGCGATTAAGGCCAATATCCATACTCTCACGAACCTGCATTGGCTTGCCTTTTGAAATTCTTTTTATGCCTTAAAATCTAAGTTTCACATCCCGCCCGAGTCGCCAACTTTAGGTTATATATATAGTCCATTCAGTCTTAGGAGTTCTATTATTCGTTTGAAGGGACATATACATCCGTTTCAAGACACCACTGGCCGTTTTGTACATTTCGATTACCCCGCCTAGCTTCGGCCTATTTAGAATCATATACACCAACGTGAACGGTAAACGTGTTTCCACCGCCAACACCCGCGGGGGGTTGTCGGCTTGCTAGGGCGAAAAAAACGCGCATGATTATGAGTGAAATACCGCCTCAGGTTTACGGACATTTCGAGATCGTCCAGTGAGGGAAAACTCAAAATCGTGTGGCATTGTGGCGCGTAAAGAATATCACGGGAGGAAAGAAACGACCACAACAGGTAACAACACTTAGTCAGAGGATAGACGAGGGTGGGGTCTAGGGGGGGGTGGGGGAACTGTGCTGAATCATCATCAGTGCGGTGCGGTGCAGGAAAAGGCGGGGGGGAGAAAAATGCAAGCCAGTGGAAACAAATAATAAACTTAATGAATTCCACTACATCACCAGGCATTAAATATTTAACTTTCCGGAAAGCGTCAGAATACGAATACTTTGACCACAACAACCGCCTGGGTACACAACAAACGAACCAGGCGTGTCGTCAGCCCGAGTCTGAGTCCAGATAATCCGACGGTGTGCTTGAGAGACAGACATGCGTGGCACTTGAATGTGTGCGTCACTTTGCACCTACTTTGAAATCTCGGTCATTATCCGAGGAACTATCTCAGAGAGTGCGTACGTTAATCAAGTTCTGGCAAGCCTAAGTGACAGACTTACAAGTCAGTTAGGGGGTGCGGATTCACTTGCGGACGATCAACATCGACAGGGTTCAATTGATTGTGTCTGTTGATAGAAATATGAGTGTCGTATTGTCTGATCTCATTATAAATGCTGGAGTTCATACTGACTATATGCAAATACCTCCCTCCTCATCCCACACCACAAGGACACCCAAGCCCATCACTAGTTGTGCACACGCAAAGAGAGAGATAATGTCTATATCCTCATGAATATATGTGGTGGCCGACTGACCCTATCGGCGAAGTCTCGGCCGCTGGGGGGAGATAAATTTATCGGGCAGACCTAAGATATACATCACACGTATACATTATTACTAACCTCGGAGACGATTAGTAAAAGCATTGACATAATAACCTCTATTGACCGTGCGTAGCTACGTTTCTAACACACAGACTCTGAGGAGCGGACGTTAATAAAATCTTTGAATACACAGACCGCCGGAAAAGACACGCTACGTTGTCAGGGCCTGTAATATCTTCTATCCTGTCGTTAGATGTGCACCACAAATACTTCGACACCAGCACCGATGTATTGTGTTGTGTCCTCCCTTACTCAAAAGTCATGTACCGCATACAGTGACACAAGTCAGAAGTGCTGTAGTCGAGTCAGTTCAGGGGCGAGTCTGTGACATATACAGCGGAATTAGACGTGTCGAAATGGACTGATGCGCTACCCTACACCGCCAGCTGCTGAGAGTAACGTGTCTATATGCTCTAGTTATATGTTTGTCCCGTTGAGCGGCGCACGCCCCCCTCCCGCCACACAACCGCACATAATTGGCAGTGCCCGTGTCTGCAAGAGGTGTTCATGTGTTTCCGATGACAGGCCGTGCCCACAAAGTATCTAGGGTTGTGACGCTGGGCAGGCGCCTTCGTTGAGATCAATCCTTATGCGGATTTCGCTCGTGTGGGGGCTGCGGCCATAAACCATTATTTTAACTGATGCAATTAGCCGAATGGAGAGGCGCTGTCTATCTATGTTGGCTAGGCGATTTCAAAGGACCCTCGTCGTGGACAACAATACGCCGGTCATTTGTCACTCGTTGATTTAGTCCGACGGAGTACGCCAGGAAGCTATGTGGGTGAGAGAGATCCTCCGCTCACAGGCTTATTACGGTAGAATAGAGGAGCAGAATGTAAACAACCGTCAGTCTGCGCGTAATAACACTCGTTTTGATCGTAGCGAGTTGGACTGACTCGGAATGCATTGTCGACTGACTCGGTGATCTGAAAAGGTGTGCCGAGCGGTGGCGACTTTCGGGTAAACGGCGGGCCGTCAATAACGTAGATGGGTCACACGGGACTGTAACCTCGTGAGTGAGACACAAACAATAAGATAGATATACCGTGCCCATAAAGCCACGTGACTCCCGAAAATCGCGATTCTTTCACGAAGTTATTATAGTGCAGCAACGGTACAATGCCCTCGTCCGAATATAAGTATTTTCGACGGGTCTCACTATATAATTATGTATGTATATAACGGTGAGGTATCAAACGACAAGACTTTGCGGGACAGAACCGTTTTCCGCGTTCCCGACAGCTGCAGGATGCGTGTCAACGGAAAACGTTCAAACTACTCCTCTCCGATAATAAACTCCATGCGAAACTATAAAATTGTCATAGAATATATTTTTATCGCACCGGTACGACAGAGAAATAAAAAATAAGAATGCGCCCTATACATATTTTGACGCACTGCGAAAATAATTATACGTATTTGATTATGACATTTTTCATAATAATTATCGTGTGATATAAAACAAATGTGCGTATTACGTATCTATATAATATTATGATTCATTTGTAATTATTGTAAACGGGTCTATTCAAACAATAGTTCTACAATTGTTGTGTTATACACAGGTTATAAGTTCCTTCGGCATATTCTATACCAATAAAATATAATACATTAACAACAACTCGATAATGATACCCAAAGCAATATTTATAGTGGTATACGGTTATTACGGTTATGAAATGGCAATACTTTCAAAAATTATTGTCTGGTTTCGCGTTAAAAAAAAATAATTACATCCACAAGTCGCACAACAGTTTGAAACAATTGGTCTAACGAATGGACACGATTAAACAATTTGTTGCACGTTTTGTTCCTAAAGATAATATATTGTATCATATATTATCATATTTATATATTATGTAGGTACCTACTATACATTTGCACGGTAAGATAACAGTTGTGATATAAAATGTAAAACAAACAATTCAAGTTATAAGCAACAGGTAATTTATGAAACTTTTATAATACAAAACGTAAGAAGTGGTTATAATCAAAAACATATTTCACGTTTCTTTTCTAACACCATATACGATATTTCATTACAAAACTATATTGTAAAAAAAAAACACTCACGATTTGTTATATTTTAATCTTTCTCTGGTTTATTATTAAATTCCAGTAGGTATATTATATAGGATTTTTGTTATTGATGTTTCGGTGCGTGCATTCCGTATGGCATTGCGTAAAGGAATGATAATAAATCGTTTTCAGTTTTCATCTTATACACCCGTATTAGACCCTGTAAATCGATTTTTAACGTTCCTTTTACTATTATAATTACGATTTACGGAACGTAGAGGTAAAAGAGATATATTATTATCTTGATATCTTAACGCTTTATTTGATGCGACTACGAATCTCTGGCACATCAGTCTACTTAGTCTTATTAGGTATTAGCAGTATATCATTAAAACAAATAGTTTTATTGAAATTGAATCATTAACAAAACAGAGAATTTTATTATTTATTTTACTAGGAAAAAAATATAAACACCTTAAACACCTAATTTATTTTTATTTAAAAAATAGTACGCATACCTATATGGCTGCTACATAAATATACATTAATAGTATTTCATTAGGCATACTAACTTACCTATTTTAGTGCCTAATCAAAAGTATTTAGTACAACCTTAAATTAATTTATTTCACCCCTAATTGAATAAGTAGAAGTTTAGTACATTTCAAACCAACTAATATACTATCATGTACCAACCTACTGTTAATTAAACATTATAAACTATTCTTGACGTCGGTTCTATTGTATATGAAGTAAGTCAAACTTCTATCAAAAACATAATCAATTATAATAAATTTACAGAATTAGGTATAACATTATGGATGTTAACTAATTATGTGGTTATATAATTTTCAGTATGTAAGTGGATTTGAAACTGACAAAGTAAATATTTAGATAAAAAGTTTCAACCTCTAAAAAATTTAAAAGCAACTGATTTATAAGAAAAGTTTTTTTTATTACATTTGCATCAATTCGTTTAAATTAATAACACTTTAATACTTTACATTTTTAAGTACGTTGAGTTTAAATGTCTTACTTAACACTAAAAAAAAATAATAAACCATTTTTATGTAAGTATACAACTATTAGAAGTTTTACAAACGAATGTGTAGTAATAACTAAGACGATTAAAGCATAATGTTATAATTTAATTATTGAAGACGCAAATATGAAAATAAGATACCTGGATTTTTCATTGTGGTAAATATTAAAGCTATAATACAAAATTTAATCTAATGAGTGATATTACCGATTATCAAATTTAAAAGTTGTATAATATTATAATATATCTATGGCATCTCATTGACTTTTATTGATATTTTTATTTTAGAGCGAGTTAACATCATTTCAAAATGTTAATGTTTTACATTGTTATAAACATAACAAGTACTTTATAATATAGTACTCACTTTAAAATTAAAATATCAATAAAAGCCTACACAATGCCCTAAAGATAATATAATTTATAGTTTATATTTTACTTTTAAGTTGGATGATAATTAAATATTGTATTGAAGCTATGACAACTCAAAAATGATTCAACTAAACTCAGATTTGTTATTTTGTAAAATATATTATGCTTAATGCTAATTATAGTAATAGTAATTTGACATATTTTACTAAATCATAAGATAGAGTAATGTTTCCGGTTTTTAAGAAGTATTAGAATTAAATTTCCTATGGTAGTATGATTTATAAATTAAAAACAATATGTACCTAGGTAGGTACTAATTTGTATATTTGTTTGAATGTGTATAAAACAATAAATTAAACCATAACATATGTTATTGGAAACCAATAATTAGACTACCAATCTAATTGCTAAATATTCGTAAAATGTTTTATAAAATATCATATAATATGACTTTACCTCTTGAATTGATATTGTAGACATTTATTGATTTGATTATTTCATTAGTAGGTATTACCTATAGGTATACTAAATATATTTTCATATTTTTCCGATTTTTAGAAATTCCTTTTTATTGTAAAATGAATTCAATATTTTTTAAAGTACTAAATTTCGTGTTCATAGTGAACAGTATAATTATCAGTTTTTTCATCAAAATATATTCCTATTAAATAATTATTTGTACGTCGTATATCGTCATAATACAATTATTAATAATATATAGCTAGGGATCTTTTTTAAACGTAGTTATTGTTGAATATGATTAATGTATGACTAGAGCTGTGTAAGGATAAATTCGCCGTTTATTAACTTCAAATCTTTATAGCAAGGATATACCTAGGAACTGCAACGGTATGTATTATTTTACCGTGTAAAATTAATAACTTTTATCCTGTGTACAAGCGGAAACTCGAATTTAAAAAGTATTTTATCCGTCCTATTTGCATAATATTTTCGGACACAAATTCATTTATACGAACGAATTAACAGATTAATACAATTTTATTAATCGCTATTGAGCATGATAGTTGGTAAACTGTCATGTTATACGTATAGCCTTGATGTAGATTGGTAATATACATATTATAAAGGCTAAAACGGAAGAGAATTAAATAAATGTTTATGAAATTTAACAATAGTACCTATACCATGATGCGGGTACACTGGTTATTAATCACGAGGTTATAATGTTTCATGGATTTATTTTACTCTGAAAATATGTAACATTCTCGGGAGGTAAAATAGGACAAACTGATATTATAAACGTTGACGATATTAAAAAAATATTATTTTATACTACCTGCAATGGAAAAATATTATACATTTGTTGCCGACTGTTTGTTACGGAAGTTTGATGAAAAAATAACACAAACTAGTATATAACATTATTTAACTTACTTCATTGTGTTATTATAGAATTAAAATGATTATTTATAATATTAATATAAGCATTTCAACAAACAAACATTAAAAAATAATGCATTTACACGTATATTGTATTCATACATTCAAATATTAATAAAAAAAAGTACAATTATTCTAATGTTTGCTTTTATCGCGTAGATATATAATATAACATATAAATAACTACAATATAATATTGTTTTTAATATAATAATATAATATACCAAACAATTGATTGTCACTATATTACATCAGTCTGCATGATTATAGATGTAAACACTTTATATCTATGTAGGTTCTCTATAATAATCATGGCAATTTATGATGATTTTCTTTTAATTATTATAAAAGCTGCAGATTTAATGCCGAGATTGTAAATATTACCAATAGTACCTGTTAGCTATATTATGCAGCATATTTTTTAAAACTATTTTTTTGAACAAATATTTTATACTTTTCTGGGTTATTTTTAAACATTGTTCGCATAATATTTGTTCGATAACATAATATACAAATCGTTAGTATTACGTATTAATTTTTAAATCATTGAGTTCTATATTTCGTTAATTTTCATATCATCCTGCGGTGCCCTTCAGCCAGATAACACCTTCATAATATTATGTATAAAGTATAATTTGTGTGAGTCTGAATGAAGCAAACGCCAGTTTGCGTGATGTATACTCAGTTGTAGTCTAGTATGTAAATTAATGTTACCTACAACAAAATATTGCTCCGGGCGAAATGTTTAGGTACAAAAAAAAAAATCTGTACGCCGCCACTGACCACAATATTATACTTTCTAGACAATAATACAATAGCCGGGTGTCATTTATCCGGATTCAACTCATATAAATAATACAATAATAATATAATGTAGATATCAAAATATGCGCTATTATACGAATAAAATAAAATAAGTGATAAATAAAATTATACACGCAAATGTATAATAAATAAAAACTGATTCTAATGCAAGCATATGATTACTGTAGGAATGAGGAAAATCACGCACGCTAGTATTTTTGATATTAATTATAAAAATAATATATTATATTAAAACAAACTATAGGTAGCTATTAGATTAGTACGTTTCTCGCACGTTAATATTTTTAATTTTATGTCGGAAAATTATTGCAAAAGTTTGCGAGAATACCTGATGTACCTAATATTTGAAGTAATAATAATATACTAGCATATTGGTATAATATTTTCCTTTTAATTTTAGTGTATTTTGAAACAAATCATTCAAATATAGTCGCTCGTCTCGGAGTTATAAGATCATTTTTTAGGTAATTATATGGTCAAAACGTGTGGATTCCCCCTCTGCGTGTTATTATTTCATATATATTTCGTATTTCCACTCGAATAACGGGTAAAATATTACAACATAATCACTGAGTATAATTTAAAAAATATACAACAACAGCTGTTTTTCCAACAACTTTCACACCTAAGTGAAAACTAAACCTCAAGTTTATGACGATTATGATCAGATTTATAAAAATCATTGGTACTCTATATGCTTACGGAGACCATATATTTTATAAAAAGAAAAATGAGACAAATCATGTTATGTTAGCTCAGCTTTAAAAGAAAATTTCCTACAAAAATTATTTAATGATTTTATATTTACAGGTATTTTGGAGATAGCGACCCGAATGACAATATCAAAACAGGTAGAGAAACCGTTAATAGACATATAACATGTAGATAAACAAAATTCAACTATAATGAAAACATCTCAAGTTTTGATATAATATGAAAAATGAGACTCGTTATTGAAAGGAAGAATACTTACAATGGTTACATACATATAGTTGTTCAGACAACCAAAATCGTCCATTATTTTAGAAGTTACTGAGAGAAGTTTGAAAACAAAAATAAGTGTACTGTACATTTAAATTTTTCTATGTAAGTTGATTTTTTATCATATTTACAGATTTTACAATAGGCATGAAATAACAATGCGTATGATAGGAATACAAAATTAATGCTTATATATTTCTTTTTAATATCGTGCGTGGTAGTGAGACAAACATTATTAAATCTGAATAAAATAATTTAAAATAGGTTAAACATAATATTATGTAAATACCTACTAATATGTTAACTTTGATGTCTTATAATCGTGCACACAGAAAATAGATTCCTATTATAGGTAGGTACTATACTACAACTGTAAAACATAAAAATTATTGTGTTAGGTATATCTAACAAAAACGAAACACATAATATAATTTTGACTAACTCTTTCCTATTACCTAAGGCTTTTATAAAGATTACATTTTAACCTTTTTTTCAACTTGTCGAGATATACGGAAACAAATTTAAACTTCGAGCTGATCAAATTTTTAAAAAATCGATTTGGTATTGTTAGTGCAGTAGTATGACGTTGAAGTCCGATAAATGTACAATAGTTATAGTACTTATGCGATGATAAAAAATGGTTTTGAGATGTGCGTGCCACGCCGGCTGCGATGAGGGTGGGTGTGAAAAACTGTACAATATAAATATATAAATAAAATAATATACGTAATGCATATTTTTTGTATAATCTTAAAACAACAACATAATATACGTCCGATGCTGTATTATTTTTTTTTCTCTCGTTTTTTTTTCTTAATACGTGTTATTTATCCGTCGCCACTAGTATACGCAGGTACCCGCACACTAGTTTTTTCGTTGTTTTTATTTTTTTTAATTTTTAAATTGCCGAACAACACGAATTTATCATGTCAAGAAGGCCAACCTGTGTGCTACCGTGTGGCCCCAAGGGCTGTATGTGTGTCGGTGCTCGCGCGCGTTTTTTTTTTCCTTCATTCTGCTCCTTTAAGTGGACGAATTATGATTATTATGACCGTATGGTGGGCAGACGAGAAAAAGAGCGAGCGAGGGAGACAGAGAGATAGAGGGGGAGGAGAAAGAAACACACAGAACGAAGACGGAGAGAGAGAGAGAGAGAGTGAGGGGGGGGGAGAGAAACAACGCGTTTTGACACACTCGCATACATCATCGTTGGAAAAAAAAGAGCTTTGAGGAGATAAAAAAAAACCGTATAGTTATATACGTGTACGCATACATATTCATCTTTGGTCGTCTCGGACGGTGAAGTGTGGTGGAGTGGTGGCGATTGATAGGTTTTTGACATCGTCCGGCTACCGGATAATTATTTACAAGAGTTCCCCCGGCCCACCCTTCACCGCGACACAACCGTAGTAGTAGTGGCTCGACGTCCGCCGCACAAGGCCTCGGGACTACCGCCGAAAAACATGATCTGTTAATAATTATCATTATCATTACTCGGTCGTTATTATTATTATTATTATTATTATACGAACGCGTGTATATATTATATACATTATTATTATTATTATTATATTCGAAAAATATTGGTCTCTAGACGGCGGCGGGCTTCTTGTGTATATACGTCGCGCGCATAATAATAATAATAATATATACTCGTCACCGTAAATCACCCGAACGCTGTCAACCCGTAATGACCGCATACACAACAACGTCAGTGGCGGCGGCGGCGACTGAGAAGCACCACCAGCAGCCACCGCCGCCGCATAATATAATGTATATACACCTCCGAGGCACCCATTCGTTTCTTTGATCGTCTCTCTCTGTCTCTGTCTCTGTCTTTCCGTACACTAACTCATTCCACTCAGTGTGTGTGTGTGCGTGTGACCTCTAAAATAAAAATCGAGATTCGCGGTATGCAAAAAAAGTCATTTTTATCATCGTCGTCGAGTAGAAGAAAAAAGAATGGTTTCTATATGCGTTTTCTTTAATTTTTTTTTTTTTTTTCGTGCAGTTTATTGTTCACCGTCGCCTTTCCGGATGTGTCACGACGATTATTACGATGATAATATTACAAGAACGCATGACGATACAACCGCCACCGCCGCCGCCGCCGTTCACGATGGATCGCGTAGGTATAAACCAGCTCGGTAATACGTAACTCGGGTCACAATCGATCGTCACTCGCACAAGAGTACTTATTTATAAATAATATATTATTATGAACGGCACCGTCCTCGGCAACAATGTTTTTTTTTTTTTACGGTTCAGTCTTATAGATTATACCATATAGGTAGGTTGTAGGTATACTACGCTGTATGCGTGAACATAATATAATATATTTAGGTAGGCACGCATTACGTCTGCCGTCGAAACATAATATACGGGGTAATCTATTAAACGTGAGACACTTATTATTTTCCACTAACGTATTTGAAATTATTTCTATTATATAATTTTAAGTTGTAACAAAACAACACAATTTTGGGAAAAAAATTATGGTTTTGTTATCAACGCCTGTATAGTTTTTTTTAAGTTTTTCCCCTTTTTAATGACGACATATACATTTTAAATTTCATATTCCTAATCAGAATATTATTTGGAGTATTTTGAACAATACTAATCAAATTTTAGGACAAGTATAATGAGCAGAGTAGTTGATCATGTTTTGGGCTATCTACCCCAACGGCCAATTTATGCTACTCCATATTACACTCATATAAACTTTAAATACCTACTTATAGGTAACTCATATACGTTATACTCGTCCAAAATTAGATTTTAATATTTAAATAGAAGAGGTAAAACAATATCAATCTGCTTTGGAATAAGGAATTAAAAACGAATCTTGTCGATAAAAAAGGTGAACAAAATGATAACGATAAAAATTGTAAGAATACTATAGAAAAATTTCGATTTTTAATGACTTAAAATTATGTACAGACATTTTTCATAATCGTTAATATTTAATATACGTATTTAGATAATGAGTGCCTCGCGTTAAAACGGATCACCCGGTATACTTATATAGGTAATATATATACCCGGACTGTATAGAATCTGTTGTCCTTGGTGCTCGCGCGAAGGCCCCGAAAAAATGTATTATTTTATAACGCAGACAATGAAAACGACTGAAAATTCACGACGTCCTATACAACAGTTGTAGACAGACCACGCGGTGCGGGATACGTGGAAAGAAAATGTATGAAAAGTCTGCAGGGGGAAATCGTATTTACATGTACGAGACAACCGTATAGTCGAATAATAACGATATTATGTATTATGCGCCTTATTACGGCAATACTAGAGCGTGCGTGCAGCGTTATAAAATTGATATAATATTGCCTCGACATAAAAGTGCGCCTGTACCCATATTTGTATACCCTGCAGTCTGCGGGCGAGCTGCAAAAGTTTACGAGACGACGATAACCGCTGCGAACGTTCCGAACGAAATTCTAACCGGTAAGCGGTATAGACCGTCACATCATATACCCATAATGTGTACAAACAATGTATTACCCGTATTGAAAGTATTTTAGCACCTCGAAAACTAAAATATACGTTTCGACGTAACGATCCTGTCGACTCGTACGCCGCTAATGTCCTACGCGCATAATCGTTTGGGACGCGCATTAAAAAAGTTTTGATTACCTACGTCTTACGCGTTTACAGTAATTGGACGATAATATTTAATTGAATGAAATATTAAAAAGCACACGAAACGATTTATTTTCATAACTACCGCCTATTACTTTAAACTACCTACCCGACAAAATGCGTTTGTTTACAGCGGTTGTGTGCATATCGACACACGAATAATTTGTCTCAGAGTATGTAAGTTATAATATGTTGGTATGATTATTTATTTTGTTGCAAGTAATATACATAATATATTATAATATACGCGTCATATTCTGTATAATAGCTATTCTTAAATAACACGTGAGAACGTGTTTCTAAAAGATGATTTTGATGTTTAACATTCATAAAAATACTATTACACCGGCGTATTGTGCATATCTTGTACAGTTAATATAATATGTATTTCGATTTATTGTATAACATTTTCATTCATATTTATAATATTAAAGATTATCAATTTATTATCCTCAATGGGTTAGGTTAGGTATTTTCATGACATCATTTTCAACCAATTATTTTTTAAGAATTATGATGTAGATTGTTTTTTACCTATTCCGACTATTTGGTAAAAATATATTATATGAAAAAAATAAAATAAAAATTACAATTGAAACTCAATTAAAACTGCACTTTCTGACATTTAACCAACATTTTTCGAGAGTTGTTCGATGGATAATTTTTCCCGACTATGTAGGATAAAATATGTAATGACTATATTAAATTACTTATTAAAAATCATCATAATAAACACTTGTTTTTCATTTCGTTATAGGTACATGACCATTTTAGAGTACTCCATCTATAAAAAAATATTGTCGGACCAATATTCTTGAGAAAAGTTCTCGAAACAAATTAATTTCACTACAGCTATACAACTGTTTGTGTTATTATAATTCATCATGTTGACCACAAGATGAATTTCCATCAAGTGCATTTTATTCAGCCTTGTGAAATTTAATTTTTGCACTTAAACATATTTTACGCAACGTTCAGAAATTACATTTATGCGAAATTAATAAAACGTTAGCCGTAAGACTATATAGCGACATACGTCAAGTAAGTATATGCGTAGAGGATCCCATTGAATAGCGTGAGATTCATGTTGACCCCAGGAGGCCATTCGACACGTTTTTCATCTTTTTTTTTTTTATTATATATTAGATGTGACGTAGGTGGCTTATTTATCAAACATTTTATAAACAAAATATTGTATAATATTCAAACATTTTCTCCTTAGAGTTTAAGACAAAATAACATTCCTCTGAGATACTTTTAATACATAATATATTTTACAACTAGGCAATAGGTATATATTATTATATACACATGATAATATATTATAATATTATACGCATGCGTGATATTTGAAACGATCTTAACTATAAATTATAAGTTATTTGATTTGAAAAAAATACTATATAGCGATTATACTTTCTATGTTATATTTAGCCGAAATCTAGTATGGGTATAGGTAGTATTCTTTATTTTAATATAGTTATTTATCCTATACTTAGACGTGGCACGTAAAAAAATAATATAAATCATAATGAGTTTTTCTTCACACAATGTATTAATAATTCAACAAATGTCTTCAAATGAAAATTCATTTTTATTATTTGATATCGATGATTTTGTAATTTTACACGCTATATTTTTTTAGAGAGAAAATTTAAAACTATTTCAATAGCGAACGAACGAAAGCACCTTCTATATTAACGGAAACGATAATTCCAAATTGTGCGCACTGCACGAAGAAAGGAAAATAAGTAGACGCCGTGCGCAGCGCAGCTCATCCCTCGTCATCATTGGCAATTCGACGGAAACCATTCTCATCTTAATAGGGATTTCCGCGACGGTTTACGGTGTATATACTTAGAGTTTTCCGGGAAACTATAACGTGAATATAATACACGCGAGCGTGCTGTTGAGCGTATATATTTGTGTGTAACCATCCGCGTTGGTCCTTTGTACAAAACAGAGGATGAAAAAAATACACATGCAGTGTATATAGCGCAGTGTGCGTATATATATATATATATATTTTATTAGAGAGACTTAGTGTTCGGACGATAAACGGTTTTGGAAAACAACCCTTTGGCCGGCGGCGGAGCGTGTAAAGAGAGCTGTGCGGAAATAGCGAAATCGAATTATACACACCGAGTTTTATGCGAGGGATAAATGCTGCAGAGTGAAAAGCCGGTAAATGGTCGGCCCGAAATCATAATGACGACGACGGCGGCAACGACGATGACTACTACTACTACTTCTACTACTACGATGATGATGATGATGATGATGATAATAATCGTGGTGATGACCCTTTCGCGAGCTCGCCGCGCATCTTCCTCGTGTAAAATCATCAACACCGTATTAGATATAATGTGCTATATATAATATGTATATAATGTATAATACATATATAATATATTTCGCTATATACCTACAACAACTATTATATACGACACCGCCGCGCCGCCCATCCGCTTTACACCTCTCGGCAGGGGCCACTCGCGTTAAACGCGATTAAAATCTCATTTATTTCCTGGCCGGGTGCGCTCCACCCGTCGTCGTCCTTGCTCGCTCACCCACCGACTTCAATAACACGTGCACTAGCGTTATTGTAAAATTCTATAATGATATAAAATATAAAGTGCTCGTCGTCGCACTTTGTAGACCCGTTCCCGCACACGCGCGACTCATATACGTCGTATGAACAGCGAAACTGTACCGAGAGAGCCCGGGACGAATTTAAAACGTGGTATATACCAGAGAACCTACAGCTACCACGAACGTGGACTTAACATTATAAATACCGTTTCGATATGTCGGGGGTAGCGGATCTATGGCACGCTATGACGGTTAACACGTTGACGGCGGATTTTAATTGCGCGCAAAAAAATCTTTTTGTTTCATTGCTGTTTAGGTATAGTCATTGAATTTAATGAAAATGTTTTTTTAAATCTAAAATCGTTTACCAAATCTCGACCTTTTGAGTCACAATACTCACCCTCGTCAGCCCAAAATCAAAATGTTTAGGTACCTAAATATAATAAGTAGTACATTTTTTTAAAACTTTGATTGGATAATTTTGGTACCTGCAGCACACCCGAAAAAGTTTCGTCACTCCTGCCATAATATATAATTGAAGGGGTCCGTGCAACAGAACTGGACACCTCCATTTTTCGTCAAAATCGGGTTTTAATTGAACTCAATAAAGCAACAAATTACAAGTTTATCTGTACAAGAATGAGACAAATCCAACAACTAGCAAAGGAAATATGACATAGGTATTTGGAGCTATCTGGTTTTTTTTCCTTTGACAAACCAGATGGTTTCAACATTTTTTTGGTTCTAGAAAAGTTTTGAAAAATTAAATTAGTGGTCACCTCCATCTTCAATTAGGAAAAATTGACGAGTAAACTTGTACAAGAATGAGACAACCACCTGACCACCTTTATTCGTATGAGAAATATAATGTAATTGCGGAGCTATCTGGTTTCTTTTTTTGATTGAAAAACCAGATAACTTCGGAGATTTTTTTGTTTCTTGAAAAGATTTGAAAAATGGAGTTATCTCATTCTTGCACGGATCCCTTCATAATATGGTATATGCGTTACGATATACGGTAGGTATTATCTATATACATATTATATCGTAATATGAATTTTTTTATTCTCATAAGTGGGGTCAGGTGTCTGACAGTGACGGTGAACATATAAGATCTCTGTGATAAGCGAGGAACTTTTTATAATTAACACTCAATAAATAATAACATCAGAGCGAGAGATTTTCCATTCAGCAGGACCGATCTGCAATTATCAATATACTATAAAAGACAATTAAAATGAAATCATAACTACGAACAGAAACAGTTGTGCCCATACAGTTGCCCATCCAGGCAAAGTTTGGACATAGTTTGATTTAGTAAGATATAGCTTAGATAGTTATACTTAAACAGTAAATGAGCTCATTTTAAAATCGACTGCTGCAACTTTAATCATATTATAAGTTTTAGCAACAAATAGTAAATATGTTAGCTATAGCTTAATGCAAAATCAACACTAATAGCTTCTCCCAACAAACAACTGCAGTGTGTTTAATATTGACACCAACGTCCAACGCATGTAAAATCAACTACATAGCTGTGTGGATAGGTTAATTTGAGCTGTCCAAATATGATACTAATACATTTTACACAAAACATTTTTATTCTGACATGGACTTCAAATAATTAGTTAAAAAAATTACACCATTTTTTGAATTTTAAAAATTAAATTTTGAAAATATAACCAATTTTAAATTATTTGTTTTGGCCGAGTACCTGGGTAAAATGAAATCCTATGAAAGGCAAAGTAAAAATAAATAAATTAAATGACAAACGCACGTATTTTATACCACCTATTTTGGTTTTAATTTTAAAACATAACAAATAAATTCAAAAACCTTTGAACAAATTTATATTTACCTATTTGTTGAACGTTCCAAAACTATTAAATCATTGTAATATATAATAAAAACTTATGCATATTATATTCTTAACTCATATATTATTTTTAAAAAATGAGCTGAAATGATAAAAATATTTTTTTTATTGTCAGCTTGATATTTTTTCATACAGTTTATGTTGATATGTTACACTATCATCAACTTTACTTATAGGTACACAATTATTCACATTGATCACTTAGTCAGTTTCTCGAAGTATTCCGGTGGTATTCACTTTACCCGAATCTCAATTACAAGAAAAAAATAAAATTATCATTCTTGATTGAAATCTGACAAAACTAACTTTACTTCATATTTTCCATATATTATTTATTGTTACGTTAAATAGTTATAAAGATTTTAAATGTAAGTATAGATCCATATAAGTATTATTCAAGCTACTATATTGCCTTATATTTAAAAAAAAAAAACACTTTATAAAGCCCCCAGTAAAACTTCACTGTCACTTCAGCGTTTTTTTTTTTCATAAAAAAAATAAATATAAAAATAAATCAGGTAAATCAGTACAAAATCAAATACAAACATATTGAACTATAGTCTATAATTGACACCTAATCTAACCCATATAGAACTATAATTCCATGCCATTAATAGTATTTTCTTTCCATAATATCGGAGATAATAACATACCTTTTATTAATAAATATACTATCATATTGCACCTATACTTGTTCACCTAAAAACCAACACGGTTTTACATCAAATTGGCAATATATTTTTAACTCGTTGTTGGCAATAAACACAGTCAAAATTGTAAGAAATAATTCCTAAAAAATATATATAATTAATTTAGGTATGCCTACGCGAGCACGCCACATTTATCGGCTATTCGCCAACCATAGAATTATATTTATAATATAATATGTATAAATAAAGACACAATTATTGTAATAAACACGTTTGACTATAATATCGCGTGCGTGTATACGTTTAGATAATAATTTATTTAAAAAATTTAAAATCGATTTTAGTTTTTAAACTACAATGCTTAAAAAAATGTGTTAATTTATTATAGGCTAAAATGCATCTTAATAATTTCTTGCACAGTTCAAAATATTATATTCTACATTATTTCAAATGTTTAAAGTAATTTAAATCATGAACATTTTCTAAAAATAAATTTGGTATATTACCTTGGTATGTATATTATGGATTTATACTATTGTAATGATAAATTTAGGTATTAAACAGTTGAAATACATTGGTCCTAGACAAAAAATTAAAAAATATATTTCAAAACATACATAAAATATGGTTTAAAAATATTTAACAATCGTTTATAACGAACTTGTAATTTTAAACTGATAGTAATAAATTTGAATATGAGCTGTCGCATCAACTAACCGATTTGTTAACTTAACAAATAATGCATAAACCTATATAACTTTATTTTTTAACGACCTAGCTGCTGCAGGTATAATTTTTTTGCGGGGAAAATCTTCATTTTCATTTTTTCCGATCCGAACGTGCACGCACATTATATATACCCACGTCAGTGATCGACCCTTCACATATTCGCACCCCTTTCGACCATGCCAAAAAAATATTATATAACCACGCTTTATATACACACATCCATATCTTTTGCCGGCATAAATTTGCCCTGAGGCTTAATAATTTCCGCGTCTGTTGTCGACGGATTTTCACATCAGTTCTGCAGCACTGCGCGGTCGAAAAAAATGACGCTGAAAAAATCCCACAAAAGTATACCCTGGAGAATTATAGCTAATGTATGTGACCGTAATAATTATTGCACGAATTGAGTTGAATATACGCTGCCACATAAGCAACTTCATTTCATATTCAACTGGCTAAAAAAGAGAATATTTTAAATAATTGTTTTTCATAAGTAAAATGTCTAATACGATTTGGGACACAAGTGCGTAAATCGAAAAAAATACCTATACTTGTCCCGTTGACTCCAAAAACCGCACACTTTTGATAAAATACAGGACAAAACCGCACACTTTTGGTAGGTTAAAACCGCACAATTTTAAAAATTGTCGTATCCAAAAACCGCACAGTTATGATTTTGACCCCAAAAAGGTCGATAAACAAAAAACGCATATGTGTATGTATAATTAATTATTTGTTTTTGGCTATCGACCTTTTTAGAGCTAAAATCAAAAGTGTGCGGTTTTTGGATGCAACCATTTGTCCACACGGCTTCTCTTGCATACACCAAATATAATGTAGTGATAAGATAATTTATAACATAATATAAATTACCTACAAAATATGGGCATGGAACGAAAATCAGAAGAAAATGACGTATTAGATACCGACAAATTTCAAACAAGTGCCAACAAATTAAATAATAATAAATATCTAATTAATAAAATAATATTTATATTATAACTAAACAAGCATGGTTCATCTGAACGCTTTACTTTTTATGATTAATATATAAATGAAGTTTTGCCAAATAAAATAAAATACACCCATTGTATGATTAAAAAATTAAAATGTATTTAGTGTACATGTCACTTTGGATAACAAAACAAGCGTGTAAACTATGTTAAACTGGTTACTCTCATAGGTCACTTCATACACGGATAATCGGACACACGACAGCTAAATGCATTTCGGTATTTATCTAAACACAAACTTGTAAGAAAAAACCTGTTTACAATTATTCTCAATTCAAGTAAAATATTATTCAACTAAACGTTTATCTATTTAGTGTTTTTGAATTTATGAGTTACGAACGTTAAAACAAATTGATTAATTATTACAAAAATGTACAATATTATATCTCCGTATGAAATCCTAAGTTTGTGTAATATTATATAATGAAAAAGTCAAACTATAAATTATCTTAACCATAATAAATTTATAATTTTGAATAGTATAACATTGCACTATAAACTGAAATAGAATATTAAAAAGATACGATTAATTATAGAAATCATGTAATTATGTTGTATTGTTTACAGAGCGTTTATGCTGGCATTTTAATATTGATAGATAGCAACTAATTATTTGAAGACATCCGGTATTAATTTATTTTACTATTGCATTAAATTTGTCATGTCTATTAAAAAAAAATTAAATATATTGTAACGTCTTGCCAGTATGTTTTTTATTCATTACAAGAAATTATTATATTGTGGTTTCTTAATTCATCGAATACCTACTTTTACAATATGTAAAAAATAACGACCGAAATTACAAATCTATCGTATTTCATAACCACGGTGACTGTATTCTTTACAAGTATGTAATAACATTAAAGTCTCAACACCAAAATCAATAATGATACAAAAAATTCGAATTAACAAGTATATCTCGGCGTGCGGCCCATCGATGAAAGAAATACCGGTTTAAAAACCATATACATAAATATCAATACAAATATTAGTTGCTTTACAATTAATAATAAGGCAACTTATATACAGTTATTTCTTGAATTATATGACAACCCTTCGAAAATCATCATTAGAGATGTTATTATTATGTACTATGGTATTTTCTCGATTTTAAAAATTATCATAATTATACAATTGATCTTTTTAGCATAACATTTTTTTGAATGGTTTTTATTTTTATTATCTTAAACGTCTTTCAATTTGTGTTTTTTGTGTTCTTACACGGCTACTATTAAGTTTCAAAAATGTACCTATTTATGCTTTTTTAGTGCTTGTTCAGAGTTATTTCAAAATATTTATGTACCTATCGTCAATATCCAATAATTATCAAATTATTTTAAATCAGTACTTGGGTAAACGTTCTATGATTATTA